>VYXD01005961.1:926803-1060919 GCA_013397195.1 Hylia prasina
AAGGAAGGGGAGAGCTGAATAAGGAGTCTGCTGTACTTGGAAGACCCGATTTTGAACATGCTAAAGGAGTTTCAAAACTTTTAAGCCAAGTAAGATTCTCCATCATTTTACAATTATTTCATCCAAATGTCTCATTCCTAGTAATGCAAAGAAACACTTAGATTTTTAGATGATTATCTCTAGTGCCCTTGAAGATTATGTTCTCAAACTTTTCATACAGCATTGCAATGACTGATAAATTTTGGATTCTTAGGAAACCAAATACACATTTTGAAGCAAAAATATGATGAATTTTGACTACAGCTTGTCTCTTGTGGAGATGGTGTATATTTATACAGATTTTCTAGGATTTCTGAAATATTAACTGTATGTAATATAGAGGCAAATTTTGCTCCTCATTCAATTGAGTGGAACCTTGTGATTAATCCCACTGAAGTAACTGAGGTCTTTTGTGTAGCTGCTTGCTAATGTGAGTAATGGGATCTGAATTTGGCCTGACATGTAAACCACCTGCCTTCCTTCCCCCTGAAACTGAACCTTTTATTTACTACTGTTACATATTAACCTCAAAAAAAAAAGAAAAAAAAAAGAAAAAAAAAGAAAAAAAAGCGATTATTTAAGTTGTTAACTAAAAAGAATTCTGAAATAAAAATATTCCCTCTTCCTCTTAGTAGTTTTCTACTCATAAGATGTACACATAAGACTCTACTACAGATCATCCTGACATTGTGAGAACAGATTTTTCACTGCTCATCTGTTTTTTTTTCTTTTTTCTTTTTTTCCTCCCCTTTTTTTTGTCTGAAGTAGTTCTTTAAAAGTGCCTTGCATAGTCCTTGCTAGTAATCCTGTCCAGCTACCCTTGGGGCTTTTGAATACCCAGGATCTACCCCCCTGTAAGAGAAGGATAGTGCCCTTTGACTGGAGAAGGTTGTATCAGCCTTCCCAGAGCTAAAAAAGTCTCAAGTGTAAGTACTGTATATACTAGGACAGACTCAACATCAGTGATATGTAAAAAATACGTGTGATTTGGGCAGATACTGAATGTCTTCCCTAGAACTAGCATAAAATGAAAATAATGTGTTATAGGGAACAAGCTGGAAAACAGTGCAGTGTCTGCAGGAGGTAGAGTTCCTTTTGCTGTTATCCTTAGATACCTGCTGCATGGTTTCCTGTTTCACACCATTATAAACTTTGAAGCATTACACAAAGAGAAAAAGAAGGAAATAAATTTTTTTTATTGCTTTGTTGGTGATGTGCTCAGAATTGAAATGAATTTGTGTTTTTCAAATAGATTTTTGTCTTCTATTTTATCATAGATCATGTTCTCATTTCTCTGCTGATGGGCAAGTCTGCTAAGAGATAATTTTGTGTTTAGAATGATGCAGGCTTGGAAATCAGCCTGTACTTTCTAGAAAGAGCTGGTGTGATGCTGCTCAGACCTGAGTGTCACTTACAGGAAGTGGGACTGTCATTTAGCAAACACGTTCAATGGTTTTTAATAGGGTCCATATCTAAATTTAGTGTGTGATGCCTTTATATCTACTCAATGGCTGCCTACACACTCCTGTCCTTGCAGCCTGTTTCAGAATCTAGTGAGCTTGCAGCTGCCTGTTTTTTCCAAGTGAGACTAAACCATAACCCTTTCCAATGATCCTCTCTGTCTTCCTAAGCCTGGTACCCATGAGATTGTAGCCAACAATCACAAGTGAAAAATATCAGCTGGATCATGGGGTCCTGCAGGCTGATGAGCCAGATACGTGGAAGGCTTCATCAATGCAATTTTCATCTTGTTTTTGTTACATGTGCTTTTTATCTTGGACAGTGCAAACTGCATCTGCAAATGCTTTTATAATAGGGCTTCTTCACTGCCAGGAACTGGGATGGCAGCAGTTCTGGTTGAGATCCTTCTGTGGAAGGCAGCATTTACTGTGTAATTTTAACTTCTTTAGAGAGTCCGAATAGTGCAGAAGGTGTGACAGGAAGGGAGAAGTTGACAAAATGCATCTTGTGTTTGGTTTATTTGCAAAGAAGGTAAAGGTAGACAAGACCTTGGTGGTCAGAACTCTGCAGTCACTGGCCCTGGATCCAAATTTTGGGATCCTTTCTTGTATTGTCCTCTCCTCAGTCAGTGCTGCTGTGGCTGCTTGTGGTGTGTGTGATGGGGACTGTGCTTTCAGAACAGGAGGCAGCGCCTCAGCCTGACACTCTGCCTGCAGCAGGGTGCAAATACTGGGCAGCTCTCAGCAGCAGGGAGGTGCACTCAGCAATTCCCCCGTGTCCTCTGAAGGGAAGGCAGTGGTCATGAGTTGTCTAATGTTCTTATATATTATTTGAATCATTATAACACTTAGACACACGAATTGTAAATCAAGAGCACAGAAAAATGAAGATGACCCCTGTGTCCAAAGAGCAGGGTGGTGGGGCAGGATGAGGAATGCACCTGTGCTGGAGGAGAGAAAGAGATCTAAATATGGGTCAGTCATGTCAGTCCTCTTCATTCAAGGTTCATGAAACAGGCTTGTAACACTTACATGATTTAAAAAAAGAGTAAAGTTAATGATCTCTTTATTGTCTCCAGACTTTCTGGCTTTTAGAGTTTCCATTTGTTTCTCAGAAAATGGGAAGATCATAAACTTTTTGTGTTGAAAGTTGATGATCTCCCTTAATTGCATGAATCTATAAGCTGTGACATGCAGAGAAATATTAGTTATTTGACCCTCACAGTAAATTTGCAAAGTTGACAATTCTGATGGATGTAATGGGAAGAGAAGATGATAACATGTTTTAATGTGGTGCATATGGGTAGGTAATTTAGGGAGTATAGAGAACAGGAGCAAGAAGAGGTCAGGCAGTGTGGGTGTAACGAAGGGAGAAAGCAATCAAGGCAAGCAGGAAAGCAAACAAAGCGAAGAAAATAGTGTTAATGTTTGACTGGCACTCAAGGCTCTACAAAAATCACTGTTTTCTCTCTTTCTCCTTTCTTTCCTTTTTTTTTTTTATTTTTTATTTAACAAAGCTTTTGACAACAACAGCAGCAAAAATAATAGCTCCCAGAACTAGTATATTTACCCACAGCATGTGGTAACCCTTTTCTGTTGATTTTAAATGAAATTTAAAACAGAAACTGTGTTAGCCCTTGTGAAAACATGAAGCTTGTCAATTTGGCGAGTGTGCATTGTATAATTTGGGCTATTTTTTCTATTTTTTTAATAAAACAAGCTCTTGTTCATGTCCTCTTTATGTTTTTTAATGCATTTTATTAGCTTTTTACAAGAGCTGCTAATATGAAGTATTCCTCTTATGGTGTTCAGTGATTGGTTTTAAGATGAATAATTTTGGATATTCATATTTGTTGCTGAATCTGGTGCTTATTGTTTTAGGCATAAAACTGTTGAAGATAGAATGTTTTTCAAAATTCACCTTCTCTAAGATTTTCAGTAACAACCCGAAGAGCCTAGAATTTTGTCAGTCTTCCTTTGCTTTAAACTCTGTTACTGCTTTTAGCAATAAATGTTTCAATTTTGCTCTTTGTTTATGCTACATTTCCTCCAATATATATGTGCTCTGACAGGTTTTTTCCTTTTTTTAAGATATTTTTATATGGTCATGAGGAAATGCTTTAGCTGCAAGTGTCTGCCTCATCATGGGATCCCAGTGATTGAGTGATTCAATTTTTGTAGTTTCTTTGTAAATCTGAACAGTGGGTGATGTCATCCACTTCTGAAACTGAACACTCCCTGTGTGAACAGCTTTGAACTACAGATTTGATTTAGGAATGTTGCTGCTAAGCTTCAAAAGACACTGCTCTGTCCAGCTGCAATTCTGACTTTTATAGGTTTTGTGCAAGGCCAATGAGAAGTTTGTTTATCCAGGCCTTATTTAATTCCAGTTTGGTTTTTCAGGGATGTTGTTGTGTTAAAAGCCTGCAGAGTCTGCTCTTTCTTAAGCAGTCTTTAGAGAGCAACCTCCACCCATTTTTTTAAAATTAATCCCAACTATGTAATCTCTAAAAAAATAAACAAACTTAAGACTTTAATGAAGATGGTAAATAAGTAACGATCCTTTTAAGCCCTCATTAAAGTAAAGCTCTTGGTTAATGATGAAATTTGTAGATAAGTGTCCACCAAGTTCTACACCCACTTGTTTGCTCTTCCACCATATTATAGCCTTGCTAAGACCTGCCCCCTTCAGATGGTTTAGAAATTGTATGTGGCATTTTTCTTCTTTGTTTTTATTCAGAACTCTTTCTCTCAGGCATATTTCCTCTCTTTAAACTGTATTCACCCTGTTCAAAGGGATGATGAATACTGTGTGCTTTCCTTCACCGTGACTCATCCACGGGCTTGCTCTTCTTTCTTCAGTCTCTCCCACACCACTCTTCCTTTCAAAAGCGAGAAAGAACCAGAAAAATGTTGATAAAAGAGAAAGTGTACACCCATGTAGCTTTCAATGCAACAAATCCCCTGTGACAGGTCAGTTAAATGACTGCTGGAAGTGCTGTGGAGACACCACCAGGGTTGTCTGACATTACTGCGTGTGCTCCGCTTCCCCCCAGAGCGACCCGTGTGATGGGGAGGGGAGCAGAGGCCGTGAGCTGAGCAGCCAGGGGAGGCAGCAGGGCCTGGAGCTGTCAGACAGCCCTGCTGCAGCCAGAACATTTACAGTCATGTTGGTTGGGGGGCACCTTTAATTTTGGGAGCCTCCTGCATCAGGACACAGGGCCCCGTGAAGATTGGTTTCACTGGTCCCCCCTGTGTCCTTCAGTGGCAGCAATGGGAGTGCCACTAAAGAGGATCTATTGCTGGAACCTCTAGATTGAAATGTGTGGCTAAATTTTTTTTTTTTAAATGGCATGAAATGGCCGCAGTTGGAAGATGGCAAGCCAGTTGTGAGGAGAGGTCCCTTTGGCACCAAAGTCAGAGTTCCTTTGGTTCCTTTCACACTTAACAAGAATTTCCAGTCTGCGTGTACTGTTTGTGGCCATTGCTGGCCAGGAGAAGGCAGCCTGCAGCAGTTGGATATTTAAAGTCTTATGCTTGGTGTAGTGATGTGGGTAAAGGAGTAAAAGACAGTTTTGCTCACTCTGCTGACTTGGTCTCTGGCTTTTTGAATGACACATTACAGCACTGCCTGATTTTCATTAGAAGGCAAGTTTTAGATGCACCTTTTAAGAGAGAAAAGCCCTCTGATTTATTCCTTCAGTGCTCATACAGAGCACGGATTTGCCTTTGTATTCAGATATATGCTTTTGCATTTGATCCAATGCCAAGGCAAATATTAAACAATATAAACCAGATGAATCTACCAGAATGCAATGGCTACTCTCTTCTGCTGTTAGTGTCAAAGATTATGAAGTTCATAATGTGTTCAGATAAAGTTTTTCTTTAAAAGTAAAAATGTTTTAGAATTCCCTTACTTAGAAAAATTAACCTAAGTGCTGTAGTGCTTGAACATATATGGCTAGTTCCTGTTTGTGTGGCTTAGTTTTGGTATCTTGTTATCCTGATTAATGAAATAGTGGGCATTGTGGCTACAGATAATGAGTTTGCATAAGCTAAATGATGTTGAGGGTCTTTTGAGGCAAGGAAGAACCTTAAAAGAAAAAAACATCTTCCCACAACTAAGGCTGAGAAAAAAAAAATTGAAGCTTTTTTGAGGTGGCTTAACCACTTTATCAGACATTCATGTGGGAATGGAGAAAATAGGAGTAGGGAAAAATCCATGTATTTATTTAGTGCAGAGCGTGGTAAATTATAATGGATGTTGCATAGGCTCAGATATCAGGTGTCTGCCTAACATTCATGAAAGCAGCATAATTCAGACTGAACTTTATTCTCCTCCCAGCTGTTGGAAAGAAGCAGACATGTGTGCAGAGTCTCCAGATGTTTGATGAATACTCACAAAGGGAGCAAAGGAGGGAGATATACTATTTGTTCAATTTCATATTTTCAGATTCTGAATTCAGTTTTTCAACAGCTTTTATAGAATTTTTGTGATTTATTTACTTTTAATGCCATTGTCTCCAAATTTATGTATTGCTTATTTCCTCTTACATGTGTTGTCATTGCCCCTTTTTCTTTTGAACGAGAAGAAAAGATGGTGAATGTGATGGCAGGAATTTAATTAAGCTTTCCAGCACTGTAATGAGGTGGGCATTATCCCCAGGAAAAGACTGTACTACAGAGGGATTCCTCAGTGTCTCGTAGGAAATTTCTGGCAGAATTAAAAATAGACCTGGCAGTTCTGGTGGCAATCTAGCATAGTGGGAGTGACATGTGGACCTAGTGGTGGGAAGTTTGATTCTGACTTCCCAATTTCAAGTGGTTGAAAAATTTACAAGTGATTTGTTTTACAAATGTTACAATTTATTCACCTTAGAATTTTTTTTCGTTAAAACCACAGTTCTGATGTTAATTATGAATTGAATGATTCTCAGTGAATAGATTGTTTTTGCTAGTCAAACAGTTCTATTTTATTTGATTACTCATGTGAGTCATATCGTTTTGTTTCTGTTTTCTTTTTATAAATCCTTCAGCAGCAGGAGTCATATATGAAAATCTTAAAATTTTAGTAAAATTCAGATACATAAAACATAATTTGAAACCACAGAAGACTCTCACAGCTGTGGGTAAACAGAGCTTCTTTAAACTTTGCTTAAAGATTTATGAATAAAGCAATTGCCTTTAATAAGCTTCTTTGTAGTCTGAATTCTCTGCCTTTTTAAAGTGCTACATGTTAATATTAGACATATTTGTTCTGGTGAAAGGTGAAATACAAAGAGAAGTTCAGTAAGGAAATGAAGAGTCACCAGTACAATCCTCTTGACAGTGCTTCCTTCAAGCAAGCACAGATTGCATCCACCTTGGCAAGTGATGTAAGTTAATTGCCTTTGTATTTTACATGCATTTTCATCCTGAATAACCTAACATGTGTTCACAAGTGGAATTTCTTTTTTCATCTTGTGAATTCCTCTGAGCTACAGTCTCTGCTATACAGTGTGTAGCAGGTACATCATGTTATCCTTTTCTTGCTCTGCTTCTGACAGAGGGCCTGGAGAGTTTTTCATAGCCATTTTAGATGACATTCAGCTCTCCTGGTTTTGTGTATCAAAAGGTATGACCTCTTAATCTGAGCTAATTCCCTTGCACTTGGTCCCTTTTTATTCAGGAAAGAAATAAACAGGTCTAGAGGTCAATTCTTCTCACCTTTTAGAGGTGCCTGTCTTTAGAGGAGCAAAAGTACTGTCATTTCTCCAATGGTTATAGAAGGAGGTTACGTGAGCAGTTCAGATTTGGATGTCTGTGTTTTAGATTTCATTCTTCTGGTTGATCTTCTCAATGGTATTTCAAAATACAGCCGTCACTAGGTTCAGCAATGGGTGTCCTCTGCTGGAGCCAGACTGGAGAAAACATCTATATCAAGTGATAACGCTCTTGGGGTGATATATTTAAAGGTGTCCAATGTTAAAAATGTGATCTCTTCTTTGAGGCTGTGATCTCAGATAGCCACAAGTGAAGCCTTTGTTCTGTAGTCCAGCATTTCTGAAGTGTGAGGTACCATGCAATGGGAACAGGAAAGACTGGCTATGGAAAGACTACAGAAGATCATGTAATTATTTCCAAAATCTAAATGTATAGTACAAAATCAGTTGAAGCAGTTATTATTATAAGAAATGGGCAAAATGAAGTGGAGAACATGATACATATGTGGAGAGGACTAAAGGTATTAGTTTAAAAGATCCCTCATCCAAGATAGGTGAGGTAGGTAGTTTTCTTCCTGTAAGGTTGGGCATACAGGTCTCAGAGGAATGGAAGATGCTACTGTCAGCTGATGGGAAGTTTCTTTCTGCTGCTTCATTCAGTGATTATCCTTTGCCTTAGGTCACCATATTGCTTATTTTTGCTGCAAGCAATCTGTATTGGATAAAATATCCAGGAGCACTTCCCTTTAACTGCTGTATATCAAAACTTAAATTGGATGGTGCAATTCCTGAAGCAGGGGAAAAAGAATAAGAATTAAAGGTGTTTAAAAGGAATAGATCCAAAATATTGGAGAAGATATTCTTGATTTAAGTGGGGGGTGGGAAGGGAAAGGAGAGGAAAAAGAAGAAAATTAATTCTAGCCTGAAAAGTCATACAAAGTGTGATTTTGTTGTGTTCTTTTTTTGAGGAAAAGTTTGAGTAGTTCCTAAGCACTTACTCCGCAGAATGAGTCCTATAGTCTTTCATTTTCTTTGAAATAATAGTAGATGACCACCATCTAGTGGCTGGGAGAGAATGTTCAGGCAAGCTCTTAATGTTTTCTCTTTCCAAATGGCCACACTGTAATACACAGCTGTGAATTATTTAATTAATCTTTAGTTTGCATAACCTGAATTCTCTTTCCAGGTGAACTACAAGAAAGATTTGGAAAGCCTGCATGATCCAGCATCTGATCTACCAAACCTGCTGCATTTGAACCATGCTTTAAATATCAGCAAAACACAGAGTGATGTAAGTTGCCTTTTAAAGAGTGACCTGAAAAATAAATCTATTAAGGAATGTACTATGTATAGTCATGGTAGGAAACACATTTTTGCTGTCATATGTAGTGGGCAATAGTGTTGTAACTGTAGCAGATGAGGGGTGAAGAAAATGGGTTTCCAGTGAAGAAAAATGGGTTTTTATGAAGACATATTTCAGTTATTAGAACAGATAATATATACTGTGGAAGAATCACACAGACTTCTGATAACTTGAACTTGAGCATTCTTCTCATTTGAACGTCTGATAACTGAAACTTGAGCGTTTCTTCTCATATATCTGAAACATTGTCTATTTTTTCCTTTGCTCTAAGACAAGACCTAAACCACTTCTTTCCTTGCAAATCTCATTTTGTCTAAGATCTTGCTTTCATCTCAAGTCTCTGTACAGAAATGACCATTATTCTAGTTTAATATTTGGACTTTTTTCATGAACAGCCTGAGCAGTGTTAGCTTACCTCTGGGCTTCTCTGGCTAAACTTTTTTGCCCTCCCAGCTGTCTGAGTCTTCCCACACTGGATCAGATAACAGGCCCATGCTCCATTCTGCCATGTAGCAAAACATGCCCCTTGATGGGGCTGGTGGTCTGATGTGTGACTATGGTGGGGGTTGAAATAGGAAAGAAGAGCTGGGAAACCACTGGCTCCTGTGCCATGATGAAGGTTCTTTACCACTCCAAGAACATCTGTGCTGCATGTCTGTGGGTTGGTTAGCTGCATTTGTCATCTTTACACCAGAAAACACAGCAGGCCTGCAGAGCTGCTGTGGAGAGGCACAAGTGAATAGTGTTGGGAAGGAAGGTTGCTCTACAGTTGGCAGGAGTTGAGTGTCTCATAGACAATGAACTCTAATGAGTAGGAGCATATTGGGTCATCTTTTGAGTCAGTGCCTGCTTATGTCTAAAATAAAATAATCCATCTATACTTGATTTTTGTGTTATTTTTTTGAGAATTTGAAGCTTGTTTTTTGTCTCACTCCCTCTGTGAAGCTAACACTGACTATCCCCTTTTGTATGAGTAATAAATGAGTTGGAGTCTTTTTCTTCCTGCATTCTTCATGCACGTTTTGGCCCAAATCTAGTTTCCTGCTAGTGTATGGTAAGATTGGCAGTCTCTGAACACCCTCAGAATGGACTTCATCAATTTATCATCTTGGCTCTAAGGATATAGAAACCTGGACTTTCTCTTAAAGCAGATCATGTCTTGCAAAATGTATTTCTTTCTTTAGTCCTGGAGGGGTTGATTCATAATGTCCATGTGCTCATCTGAGGACTCTATAAATACTGAGCCTATGATTTTTGCATTGTCCAGATCCTGGTGGGTATTTTTATTTGGTACAAGAAGATAAATGCTTTTCCAATCCCTAAGCTCTCCACTAAATATTTGTCTTTTAAAGAAATCCCATTTTCACAGTCCTTCTCAAATTTGACCTCCCTATGCCATCGCTTTTATTTAAACATGGTTTACTCTTCTGCCTTTCTTCCTCCTTTTCCAGTACGTTCCTTGTGGTCTCCTTGTCTCTCCACAGCTCACACTAAATCTGTTTTGTAACCTGCCACCATTGTAAAAAACAATTTTCCTGACTTCCCTGTGTTAACTGATTTCCAAAGACTGGTCTTATGGTCTGGTTTTATAATTTTTTTTTCCTTCTGAAACACAGAGCTGCTTGCTAATTGCCCAGTTTTGCTGTTTCCCTGCAGTATACCTTTCTCCATTGAACTTTGTTTCTCATTATCTTCTACATAACATAGCTACACCATCATTGTGGCAGATTGAAGCCTCTATGGTTAATTAAACTCATAAACTAATATTATTGATTGAATGAATGGGTTTGTTTATTGACCTAAAGTGTAGAAGTGTGTGCAACTTTATGAAGCACTTATACTGTGATATCAATGCAAGGTTGTTATACAGGTTGACTTCCATGGGAATAAATTCTGTCAGTTAAGAGGAAAGCTTGACGGGCATCTTTGGACATAAATAAACTGATTTTGGCAGGTCAGACTCATCCTGATTTTATTATTTTGATGAGGAATAAAAATTACGTGGTGGAATTCTCCCTTCATACAGTATTTCCTGGTTTCACTTGGGATGGAGGTAATTTTCTTCCTAGTAGCTGGTACTAGGATGGATTTAGGATTTTTAGGATTTTGGATTTAGGTTGGAAACAATGTTGATAACACACTGATGGTTGGTTGTTGCTGAGTAGTGCTTACACTAAGTCAGGAACTTTTCAGCTTCTTGTGCAGCCCTGACATTGAGGTGGCTGGTGGTGCATGAGAAGCTGGGAGAGAGCACAGCTGACCCAAACGGGCCAAGGGGATGTTCCACACCATATAGTATCATTCTCAGTACATAAACTAGGGGAAATTTGGCCAGGGGCTCCTTCTCAGGGGCAGGCTGAGCACTGATAGGTTGGTGGTGAGTGACTTTTTTTCATTTGCGCCTCTTGGTTTTTTTCGTGAGTTTTATTTCTTTCTTTCTTGTTATTTCCCTTTTATTTCTGTTTCTTACTCGTACTCGTACTCTTACTCGTACTCGTACTCTTACTCTTATTCTTGCTCATTTCATTTAAATTATTTAACTTATTTCAAACCACAAATTTTCTCACTTTTGCCCTTCTGATTCTCTACCCCATCCCCCTGGGGTAAATCCTATGAGTAGTGTGGGGCTTTGTTGCTGGCTGTGGTTAAACCGTGACAGATATATACATAATTCTGGTATGAACTGTACACAAAATTTGACACTTTGATATATGTAGAACAGCTTGTTTAATGTTTTTCACGTTTTAAATCTGTTCCTATTGTGGAGGCTTTGAGACACTAATGAAATGCAGGCTAAAAAAGGGGGAACTTAGATATATTTCATTTTCATGAACAGGGTGAATTAATAGAACTTAAGAGACTGAATCTGAAATTGTGGTTTAGCTTAATGTAGCAAAAAGCTATGAGTTTAGCTAATTTGATTTTATAGAATTTTTAAAAAATATTCTTATATTAACTGAAGAATGGAGTAAAAGTGAGATGAATATCTGTAGATGGAGGTAATTTTCATTTGTTTCCACTACTAAAGTGATTTTGTTGTGTGACATTTACAGTTCTGTCCACTAGGAGGCAAACCCAGACCATCATGTGTGTTTCTTTGCACTTCAAGTGCAAATAATAATGTTTCTTTTTTATGGAACATAGAAACATCTGACTTTAAGATTAGCAGGACAATCATTTTCTCTAGGAATGTGCAAGAGCAATATTTTTATCATATAATTTTTTTTAAAATTTCATCACAACATTTTAAATTTGCATTTGACAGAACTCCCCAGTTTGTAGGACTAAAATATACTTTTTTCTATGCTTTTTCTTTCATAGTTATTTTAAATAACATTTAAATTCCAAAACCTTCTGGATTTTTTTCTGTGAAAACATTCTTGGAATTTTTGTTTCAGTATGAATATAAGAAATCTTTTAGCAAGTGTTTCTATCATTTCAACCCGCACAGGGCAGAACAAATCCATCTCAAAGAAAATGCAGTACTTCAAAGTCAGGTATACAAAACCACAAACAAACATATCTTTCAAAGAGAAAAATGCAGTGTTTTAACAGTGATTAAATCATGCACAAAACCATTATTTCAGTGATGTACAATGCATATTCAATCAGTAGCTCCCCATAAGGAGAGAGGAGAGTGTTTTTGCAGGACTCAGGCCTAATGCAGAAGAGAAATTCAGACATCACTATTTTTGAAGAGGCATAGAAATTAAAATTACATTATTCACTAATAATGAAATATTCTGGTTTGCAGCTATTTGCTTTCCTTTAAGGCTTGTGTAGACTATTCCATCATGCCCCACACTGATGGAGATAAGTAATGTGTTTGCCAGCCTTAATCAAGAGTGTGAATGAATGTGTTCAGAAGGCTTCTCCAGGTTTCCAAACAAAGTGTATTTATTTCCTTTGTGAGTTAGCATAAAGGAATAACTTGATGTCTTAACCCTGTGTCCCTCACTGTGATTTTGGTGCCAGCTCTAAGGTCGTGGTCCCTTGTAGATGTGAGGGGAATGTTGGTGCAGGACTGGACCCTACTAAAGCAGTAGTTTTCCTTCCCTTCTCCCTCCCACAGGTACAAACAAGTGCATTTGAGAGTGGTGCTTCTGAGCCTGAAAAAAAGACCTGTGGGGCCTGGCTGTGGAACAGATTTTGTTGTTGTTACAGTAAATGTGTGATTTTATGGAAACATAGCAGGAGATCCTATTAAAAAGCTGCCAACTGTTCAGACATAGGTCATTTGGCCAAACCCATTTAATTAGTTTAAGAATTGTGATTGATGCTCCTTGTTCCTGTTGTCTTCAAAGTTCACAATTTCTAGGTCTGAATTGTATAGAAAAGGAATAAATGTCTCCAAAAATATTACTTTATCTAACTACCCTATATCCCCAACAGGTTAAGTTTGGGAGAAGTCTTCCAAGTCAAAACATCTAAGGAGTATGGCTAAGACAGGGTTTGTTTCTTGCCAAGGCAAGCAATAAGATTTCATATTCTCTCAGCTGTTAACAAACTTTATTTTAATTTTCCTAGGTCAAGTACAAAGAAAATTTTGAAAAATCTAAAGGCAGATCAATGCTGGAGTTTGTGGATACACCAATGTATCAAGTTTCAAAGGAGGCTCAAAAGATGCAAAGTGAGGTAAATAAAAGTGTACTTTTTGAACAAGTAAAATTTAGATCAACAGAGAGGTTAACAGACATCTTGTACTCAGGTTAAGAAAATGTAAGAAGCAGAGAGTAAATTGTGGATATGGTAGAATTATACTGAGTAGTTATCTCTGCTATTCTGCTCAGTTCTTGTGAATTTGTTTTTTTCTCAAAAGGCCATTGGTACTAACAGTACACGCACATTGTTTAATTGGGAAGAAGCTCAAGAGGTCATCCAGATCAGAGATTAATAACTTCTTAATTTTTCATTGAATTCCGTCTTTAGGGGAGGGATGGTTCTTACGTGGGAGCAAGTGAAGCCTCAAATCCCAGCCCAAGCCCATGATTTAACTGAAACATCCTCGTGCCTTTCCAGCCTGGGAAACTCATCAAGGGGGACTCTTCCCAGGCTCCAGCACAGCACTGGCTATCAGGCCACGTTTTTCTAACTTTAAAAAAAAAAGCCTTCAAATGATGGAGATTTTGTGACTTCCCAGACAATCTAGCCCATCCTGAGTGAGAGGGATGCATCTGTGTCCCCATGCTGCAGTTTGATTCCATTAGTTTTGCTGTGTCATGGAAAACAGATGATCTCAGCCTCTTGGTAGAAACTTTAATGAGTTTTAAACCATTACCTTGTGTGCCATTTGTCTTCTCTTTTCTCTACCAAGCAAACTGTTTCTTTCATAGGTGAGGCTCAACATTTTCTTTGGACATAATCTACACATCTTTGTTGTCTAGATTGTATCTGTTTGTCTAAATGAACTAGGTAATGAAATGCATAATGAAGTTGCTTATTAGTGTGAAATCTAATTTATGGCAGGGCTCATTTCTAGGTCTGTTTACAATGTCTCTTCTGAAATATGCTTGAAATTGCATCTGTAGTGTATCACTAATTGTTGGTTTTGCTACAATAGAAAATGTACCGCAGAGATTTTGAAGAAGGGATCAAGGGAAGACCTTCACTGGATTTAGACAAGACCCCAGAGTTCTTGCATATGAAACAAGTCACCAATCTTCTGAAAGAGGTAAAGGATTTTTATTTATTTTTTCCATTGTTAAGTTGTAAATGAGCAATAAGCAGCATCACTGCAAACTGCTGAGTGCTGAATAACTTAAAATTTTCTTGGTGGCTACATACAAGTCACTTCACATGTAAAAATTGCTTCACATAATTTTGTATTCTGAATAGTCCTGTACTAAGGAAATTATAATGCTCAGTACACCTGAACCAGACTATCACTTCTCTTTTCAGATAGATAAAGAGGTGGAAGGAAGGATTTCCTTTGGTGTCCAGGGGGCAGTTTTCCCTGTGAATAATTATTTCACATTTACGGTAGCCTGTTGTGGTTATACAGATGCCTTGAACTGCATAGAGCCGCTTATAACTAACTTAATTGAAATGATTGTCTATCATACATGTTACGTAAAAAAAATAAAGAAGACCAAAATTCTGTAATAGAGCTGTGATATTACATAGTGCTTTAAGTCCATTTTGTTAGAAGGTACAGGTTTTCTGTATGCTTACTGTTTCCTTAAGATTTGTGAAATGTCCTTCAGTTGTAAAATGAAAAAAAAAGAATTTTTTTTTCCATAACTGAGAATCCTTCTACCTTTAGTATCTTTATATTATTATTTAAAACTGGTTTCATGTTAGGTTTTGAGTATTCTTTGGCTCTCTGGATTATGATTACTATTTGACCAAATTTAAAAGAGCTAGAACTGCTAGAAGAGAGGAGCAGAGCTTATAGATTCTGCCTTTGCATCTGGGAGCCTACAATACCTTGTTTGTATTTATGGTATTAAGAATCAGATTTTTTTTTTTTTTGCTAAAACAAATAAGGCACGTTAGAATTAAAAACCCTTGAACTTTGTTTCTTTCCTTGTTCTTTATGCAGCTTACTCCAGTCTATGCTAGATTTCATATGGTTAAAGAAAAAAATTTCTTTTAAGGTATTTCTTTATTATTCATCCTCTAATAAATAATTTATTCTGATAAGCCTGACTGTCAGGTAGGCAAGTCTCAAGCTAGGTCTGTTTCGTACAGTGGCATTCTGTGGTACATTCTCACTGGGGAAAAATGCAAATCATGCTGTCATTTCATTCAGTTAATCTTGCTGCTCACCAAATGCCCGAAGAAGTGGGTACTGTATACACAGTTGTATCCTCTGCTCCTCACGTTCATCCCTGAAATTTTGATGTAGCTCCCCTCCTTAGTGCTATGTCCATTAAGATGTGCTCTAATTCTGACCTCCTCAAGTTTTATGTCTTCTTATTAAAGGAGTAAACCATGCCTTTAAGTGAAAGGGAAAGAAAATGAGAAAAAGAAAATGGTATTTCCATTAATGCATAACTGCATGAATTTCTGGTGAGTTTATACCCACATTCAAGGAATGTATTCCAAACCCAAAGATTACTTAGGTAAAATTAATTATTATCTTCCATGATTAGAAAAATTATGTATTTCTTCATAGTCAAAGATGTAGCTCAATGTTTTTCCATAATGGTTCGTAATAAACTTGGAATAGATACTACATGAAACAAGAAGAAAAACCTGGAGTTAAAAATGAATTAACAGTTCAATGACAATTTTTTTTTTCCCCAAATGTCAACTGTGTTCCAGCTCATTCTGTTGACTTAGCACTTTAGAGAATTCTGCAAATATTTCACATTTTGTAACAATACAAACTTTCTTCTCTGGGACCATTTACAGCTCCTTCAGAAGAGATAGCTGAATCAATTGTTCTGAGGTAAACAGTTCTAAATGAGAAGAAATTTTATCCTGTTTGTTGTAGGACATGCTTCTGATGATCAAGAGAAGCATCTTTAAAAATATCTGGTTTCCTTTTATTTAAAAGAAGAGCTTATAGGGAGATAAAGATGCTCACTGCTGCTTATGAAATTTAATATGTAATTAGGAGTGTTAATTCATGTCTGTGTAAATCCTTCTGATAAATACTTTGTGCAATGTTCTTCTAATTTCTTTGCTTAAAAAAAGCCTAACCCTCATCTGGAGATGTGAAGAATAATTAAAAATCCTTACAAAACTTAAAGATCTTGAACTTCAATAGGCTTACATCAGCTCTCTAGGAGCTGGGAAGAGGAAAAAGAACAAAATGTCTGTGGGCAGGTTCTAGTGTGCTTTGAATTTTATACTGAGCATTTGAGTACTCTGGAGGCTGCACTTGCTGAATGTTGATAGGTCATACAAGTGCAGTGTCTGGGAGGAATGGCAGGAATGTTGCTTCTACATTTTAATTTGTCAAGAGGTTGTTTTAACAGGTCCTAATGTGGTGTTTAGGGAATTCATCCTGATTGGGATGCCATTAATGGAACCGAGGTAAAATCTGCAGCATGGCATATACTGGTCTGCAGAAAGAAAATGCTACTGCAGTTAAAATATCTGTTCAGAGATAGACAAAGCCCCTAAACAGTGTGCTGGTGCTGTATAGGACACAGCTGTTTTTCAAGAGCACAAAAAAAAAAAAAAAGAAAAAAGATGACAACATTAAAATCTTTTTACTTTTTCGACATTGTTCCTTTTGATTTAACAATTTCCAATTCTATTTTAAGTCTGAAATCTGCACTTCAGCTAATTCATATTTCATAGAAATTTCAAAGAGACTCTTCAGATGTTTAATAAGTGGCATTTCTTTTCAAGATCTTGCACAAAATAAGAAGTGGTGAAATCTCTCTTTTTTTTTTAATCCTTAGAAAGAGTATCGAAAAGATTTGGAAGAAGGGATGAAAGGAAAAGGAATGACAGTGTTTGAAGATACACCTGATTTGATTAGAGTAAAAAATGCAGCTCAGATACTAAATGAGGTATGTTATCTTAGTCAAGGTTGTTAATATCACAGAAGGTTCACTTTATGTTAAACTGAAAAGATTCCTTTTTTTTTTTTAATCTAAAAATATAATAATCTGCAATACTTACAAATATGTAAGTATTGAAACTAAGGCTGCTTGAAAAATATAGTAAAGCTCTGGATACGAAAACAACACAGGACAGATAATTCAGATTTTCAGGCAAATAAAAGGTAATTGGAGATTGTTAGTGGGGCCAGTAGATCCAGCATTTAGAGCTGTGCTCTGCTGAGGCTTTCCCAGCACGTGAGTTCAGGTGGTCTTACAGACTTCCAAAGCTGTCTCTGGGGAGCAACAGCAGGGCTGGAGGGGATAGGGAAGGAAGAGGGAAGGCAAAGCTCACGCTGCATGTTAAGCCTTTGGGGTATCATTTCAGAACAACAGGTATATATTTTATATATTAATCTATTTGATATTAATTTTGTATTTATTTATCATATATTTTATATATGTTTATTCACACACATATATATCCATAGCCATAAAAAACAGAGGGAATGCCATGGGATAGGCGTTTGAGCACTGTAAAGAAGTGCAGGAATATATAGCTGTAACTCCTGGAATTATCTTTTTCTTGGTGTGTTATGCAGTATGAAGCTTAGAGGAAACATCTGCCATCCCACCTGTAGCAGAGAGGAATTGAGGGATGATGTATTCCTCCAGGTTAATTTACAGTTCTTGTAAAAAAAATGTGGTTTGTGAAGTAGAGAGTTTTTTTATAACATTCATTTCCACATCACAGTGAGACAGACATGGAAGACCGAAAATCTTTTTGCTCATCTTCTTGTTAGTGATCAAACCATTGTATTGAGTGCAAACATATATTCCTTGTTTTTCTTATTAATGTACACCCTAAAAATAATTAACAAACAAAAAAAGTAAGGGAAATTTTAAATCATATGTATTTACTTTGAAAAATAAGAGTTTTCCACAGGCAGAGATGAACCAGAATAGAAAAAAAGGATGATTATTACTATAGTAGTAGAAATAAAACTACCTGAGAATATTTTTTTATTAAAAAAACCACTACAACTATTGTATACAATATTTCCATATCATTTTTGAATATAATCTGTTGATGAACAAGGAACATATCCTTGCTTGGATAAACTGAAGATGAAATATTAATTTTGTTTTGAGGTGATTGGTTATTTATAATTTATGTTGTGAGGAAAAAGCAGCAATCACGGATGAGGACTGCCACTTGCCTAATGGCTATAGCTCAGGAAGGGCCTATTAAATGAATAAATTACAACTTCCTGATCTGGAAGTTCCCTGGAAGCAATTCTGTATGGTATTATATTTCTAACATGTAGTCTTGTCATAAATAAAAAATGTTCTTAAAAGTGAAATGTGTTTCAATTAGACTGGCACCAAGGACCAGCTTATTACACCATGTTCTGCAGAGCTAAACTTGCTCTTTACTTTGGAGGATAACTGTAGCAAGCTGCATGGGCTGATTTCCTCCCACCCTCTGCCACATTAAAAATTCATTGATAGAGGTTTGTACATTCATCGAATATCTTCTAAAAGTTTTCCTCCCGTAGTTTGTTGCGTGTTTTCTCTGACAACATCTGACCAAGTGTCTTGAGAGCTGTGACTCTTGAAAGTTTTGACTCTAAATCTTAAATTTGAATGTCTTGTGGAAAAAATCTACTTGTAACTCTCTGGATTTTGTGAATATCGTATATAAATTCTATCTTCACAGCGGCAATACAAGAAAGACTTGGAAACTGAAATTAAAGGGAAAGGCATGGACGTTGGTCCAGATACCCCTGAGATAAGACGAGCCAAGAAAGCTTCTGAAATTGCAAGCATGGTCAGTACTGCTCCTGGGGCAAGCTTTCCATTTGACAGAATGCAGCAAATTATTGTGATTGAGAATTCCAGGTGGTGACCAATCTAGGCAGTACTGAAAACACAGATTTCTCTAAATGGCTAATCCATTGAGCTGCAAAGAGTTGAGCAGTTGCATAATCAGTGTAAGGGAGAAAGTTAAGACTTCCCAGAACTTAGACCTTCCTATCACCTTTTGCAGGTTGTGCTTGTCCTCGTGAGCCATGCCTGGCCTGGGGTGTGTTTGGTCACCGTGGGCCCTGCTGCTTTTAGGTCTAAATAGCTACTTACTTAGGTAGGGCCAAATGATAAACAGAGTTAGAGAGATTCTAAAGCATGATGACATCAGTCTTGCCAAGCACAGCAGAGGGAGAAATTCTCATGTGTCTGACTGTGGCTGCCAAAGCTGCAGAGACAGGTAGATGTGAAAGGCTACATCAGATTTGAAGTGAGCAGTCTGTTAAAAGAGGTTTTTAACCCATCAGCAACTATGGGCATTGCATGGATGGGTTCTACAAAACTAGTGCTGTTGAATCATTAGTTATTTGGTGGTTTATGAATGCTGATGAGTGAAATTGCACAGATTAAATTGGGAAAAATTTAAGAATTTGGCTGTCAGCTGTGAGTATTTCTAAGGCTATTCTTTTCAGAAAGAATACAAGAAAGACTTGGAGAATGAAATTAAAGGAAAGGGAATGGAAGTGGGTACGGATACCCTTGATATACAACGAGCCAAAAAAGCTTCTGAAATTGTCAGCCAGGTGAGTACAGAATTAATTGCTTTAAGATTACTTTGAAAGTAAAACACAATGAGATGTTAAAAACATAAAATCCTCTTGAACGTTCTTAAGCTAAAAAAAGCAAGCAGTGCACAATAAAAATATTAAATTGAAGAAACTGAAGAATTAATTTTTATAGTGTGACCACTACTATGAGAATAGCTTTGAAGGTAGCATGTACAGAGAGTTGTAGTATTAGTTTTTGGGTTTTTTTTAGCCTTTATTTTTTCTTCAGAAAAAGGTTCTGGGGACTGAAATAATAGGAAAAGGGATGCAAGTTGGTCCATATATTCCAGAAATACAATGGCTCAAAAGGGCTTCAGAAATAGCAAGCCAGGTAGACATAGTCAAAAGCTGAATGTTTTAATTCTGCGTAACAATGACTGCTTGACATATCCTGCTCAAAATACTTCTCTAGCTCTGTAGAGGCTTTCATAGCTATACTAAATTAATTTACATGTACTAAAATATCTTAATTGCCTGAATCTTATTTGTATTTAGGCCTGTTACGCCGTGTAATTTGAATTTGATTATTTATATCTACGTGTAGTTCTTTTCACATTACCTAATTACCTAATGTTACATTACATACATCGTGATAGTAAGGGGAAAATATATATGAGGATACATTATGCATGAAGATATGTTATATGTGAGGATATATTATATATATATTAGTGTGGGTGCAGACAATGGTAACAGTACCATGGAGAAGAGAGGTTTAAGTAAACACTGGACAGGGATCAGGAGACTCATCAGCAATAAGCATCTTTTGTGCAGTTTGGATATCCTGAGCCCAAAAAGCATAGACATGTAAAAATTATATTTTCAGAAAATGTACAAAGATGAAGCAGAGAAGATGCTCTGTAACTATTCTGCTGTTCCAGACACTCCTGAGATGGAGAGGATAAGAAGTACCCAGAAAAACATCAGTTCAGTGAGTAATAGTGCTTCTCGCTTTGTAACTTTTCAGAGATTTTTTTAGTTTAAATAGGCTCTCTTGTGCCTCAGTGTAAAATAGGGAAGTTATGAGTAGAAGTCCTTTGAACCATTTCCATAATTTTCCTGGCAAAAACTGTATCACTCATTTATTTCAGTAAAAATAATACCCAGCTTTTCTAGGTGCGACACTGTTATTTTGAAATTCTAAACCACTTATACCACTTTGCCAAGCCACAGCTATTTTTAAATGAAGACTTTTTTTTTCTTTTTCCATCAAGCCCCAGGAAGTACTTTATTTAAAAGACAAAAAAATCTAAGGCTTCTTACTATACATATAAGATTTTTCATCTGTTTCCTATCATATGTACTGAGCATCAAGACTGGAGTATAAAATTGGAACAGATCAGATTTCATAAATATATAATGATTTTATGTTACACGGGGTATATTTTTAACTTTTATGCTAGATTTGAGTTTCAGTTTATCCCTAAATATAAATTATGAGCTTAGATTTCTAAAATTGCCCAGTTTGGGATGTATTAAGTTCCATTTCCTTTTTGGGCCCATTAATGCTGCTGTTTGTAATTCTGCCTTTTCTTGTAATACAACAGAGAAGGGGAGTAAATCTAGCCACCAGAACAAAAGGCCAGTCAGTGGCTGGTTTTTATGGCAGACTAAGTAATACTGATAAAGCCAATGGTTTGAGAGAAAAGAATATAAGATTTTTTAATTTTTTAGTATTATCTGACACACAAGTTCTTTAACTTAGAGATACCCTCAGCTTCTCCATCTCTCAGAAGTAACTGAGTAAACTCAATTAGTTTCTCCTAGAGGTGTTTGCCTGCAGCTCCCCTGCACAGCTGAGGCTTCTGCCAGGCAGTAAGAGAGTGTGGGGAGAGCAGAGGAGAAACCTCTCTGAGCCTGCTCCAGGCTGTGGCCACTCCTGTAACACCTTCAGCCATCACCTACTCTTTTTCTTCCTTTGAATGTGGACAGCTGAAAGCTGCAGCTTTCTAGAAGGAGCTCTTGACAGGCCCACTGGCCCAGTTTTGCTTCTGTTGGCTCCTGGTCCTGAATGGTGCTCTGCAGCATGGTGTGATGCGGTTATCACCATTTCTCATGTCACTTGGTGTCATGTCAGGCTAGCCTGAAACTCCCTGGAACTGAGGGATCGAAGCTGGCCCCTGTGATCTGCTTTCCTCCCTGTTCCAGCCTTTGATAGCTCCTGATGAAGTCCTCAAGTAGGTCAGTGGCTCTGGCAGTGGGGACTCACTAACAGCTGGGTACCAGGCTTAGTTAAGAGATCACCACTTAATCCAGCCTTGACAAGACTCTGATGCCTCTGAACCCCTTGCAGCCCTGCAGGCCAGTCTGAGCTTTCAGCGCCAGGGCTGACAATTATCCTCTTTGTTAGTGTTCTAGATAAAAAGAAATAAAATGTTTTGCCTTTGAGGTGATTTGTCTTTGCTTTGTTTTGTGATTGTCCTGCTTCTGTTCGTGAACTGGGTCCTCCAAATGTAAGAAAGCAGTTTACAGTAGTGATTGAACTACCTTTTTTCTTCTTTCTCTGTGTTTTAATCTTTCATCCTTCTGTGCAGTGTAGATGATAAAGGTAAATTATTGCTGAGTGAAGATACAGCTGGAAGCAGCCCAAATAGAATTAAAAAAAAAAAGAAAGACCCCTAATAGTCTTCTGATTTTTGGATTTTGTCTCAAGTATTTTTCTGCCTTAAGGGACGAAAAATAACAACTAGCTCTGTAGATAAGATCATTGCTGCTTTTAGCTCACTAGCTCATTTGGCAGATGATTTATAAAAGGATATTTACTTCACAGTCATCTCTTTCATAGAAAAATTTCTGTCTCCAACATATTTTACCAATCCTTCCTTGGTAGAGGAGAAAAGTATACTGTAGTCTAGTCCACAATATAAGTCTTTCTAACTGACATGGTGCAGAAGAATTTTGAAGTTTTTACTCATAAACTGTCTCTGTTATCCCATGGTAAAACAAAATTCTAGATTGTTAAAGATTTTCTAAATATTTAAAAGGTTAGTTGCATACTTTCACACTAGAATATTTGGCAGTAGCATTCACCTCAGGCTATGGAGGACTTTAAGGAAGTAGGAGGAATTAATCAAAAATTATGTTTTTATTGTTCAAGGTTTGTTGATAGGAAAACTTAAATAAATCTTGATTTAAGAAAGGCAGAAATACTAAATGGTAAAGATTAATTTTATTAACTCCAGGATCAGACTTGTTTTTTTTACACCAACTTACTGGAAATACTTGCTAGAGTGGCAACAGCTGTGACACAAAATACTGAAAATCAAGTAAAACTTCTTTAGGAGTTTTGCAGGATGAAGTGGTGCTCCATGGTTATTTAAATTGGAACCATGCTTGGAATTTGTGGAGCAGTTCTCTTTCAGTAACTTCAAATGATTGATTCTATTGATGTGCTTTGTGTTTATCCTTTCCTGAAACAATTGAAATACAGAGGATTGTATAAACAACATGTGTATCTTTGTTTTTAGAAACAGTCCTCAGCTTTCTGGCTTGGACCTAGGAGTCAAAAATTGCATGATTTGGATTGTAGCTCTGGTTGTTATGGTTATTTTTCCATGAATATTTCAATTTTCTAGTTTGTTAACTTAGAAATAATAGTAGTGTCTGTTCACTTCTCACAGAGTTTTAAGATCTGAAGACTACAGAAACCAAATCAAATCCTGCATGTACATGCACCTTCAATTACGTTGAAATTAATGAAATTACTCAAGCATAAAGTTACATTTGTAAAACTTTATAGATGATTATATAAATTTTAGTATTTTTTCCAAATTTAAATATGTCATTGCAAATACTTAAAAATACCGAGGTCCGTTTAAAGGATGAGAATATATTATCTGGGTTACAGCTGAAAACAAACAGTGTTATTGTAATTATTGATAATTAGTCTTATGAAAAATTAAAGTATTTGCTTTCTTAGCAAGATTTATAGTCAGACCAATTTGGAACTTGGAACATTGCCTAGCCCTTTATGAGAACTAGTATTTGCATTGCTAACAGTCTCATAATTATCTTTTCTTTTGGGGAAATGAAGGTGTTTTATAAGAAGGAAGTAGGAGCTGGCACAGCTGTAAAAGATACTCCAGAGATTGAAAGAGTGAAGAAAAACCAACAGAATATTAGTTCTGTAAGTGCTTTTAACATAAATTATTCTTATGTGAGTAAAAGGTGGGCCATTTTTTTTTAATCTTGTTTACTAAAAAAATCTTCATATCACACATCTCATCCAAATAGTTGTCCACTGGATTCTGGATATAGAGCTCTGTTCTAGCACAGTTAGAACTCCCCTCTACTGTAGTACTTCTGTGTCCAAAGGTAGAGATTCTAATTGAAGCATTAAGAAAATAATTAAATATTTGAGGAAATTGTTTTCTCTCTCACGAGTGAGAAATATGAGATGCGTTTCCCCATATGACAGACTGAACAGTAGTTGTATTTGCAGGTTAGAAAAATACCATGTGACAAAAAAGAAAATCTAATGTTCTGTTAGAGATTGCATGTATTGCACAGGATTTGATCCAGTTTGCACTTCAAGATGAGAAAAATTATGTCCAGACTTCACCTGTGTGAAAAGGTGGAGAGTTGGTGCCTCTTTACATCCTGGTGACAAGCTGATCTGTGGATCTGATGAGATTGCTTCTGAATTGATGTTGTTTATCTGAGGATGCCCAGTGTCTTTGGCACTTTAGGCAAATCAAAATAAAATATCAAGATGACTGTTTTCTTCAAACAGAACATTATCTTCTTATAAATATATGTGGCAAAACTTGGGAAAAACCTGAAAAGTGGCTGCCAAGCAGCAAAACCTTTGTAACTGCATTGTTCACTTCTTTGTTATATTTGGTGGGGATTCCTCTGGGGCAATTTTTATGTTTGTGGCATGATTTTTCTGATTATTAGATGTTTTTTAAAAGTAAAGTTTGAAAATAATGTATAGATGTTGTGTTTAAATATTAGTTAAAATATGAATTAGGGACTCTGGACGCCTATTCTCATAGCATTTCATTGTCTAGTGAATAGTGTTAAACACCTTATTTCCCACCAAAGTAAGGTCAGTAGAGAATTCCCAAAAAATTTTGAAGAGCTCATATTTTCCTTTGAATTTTTTTCTGCTCTATTGCTTTTCGTCCTGTCATTCTGAGTTACAGTGCAAACTATCATGTGTCCTAAATCCTGAAATAGTTGGATAGTGAATAGTTGAAACATGCTGGTTGGGAAGCTGTTGATTTTCTTGATTTGAGGATGAGGGGGTTTTTGTATATTTGTGTTTTTGTTGTTATTTTGCTTTTAAATTTCCTGTTACCACTGACTTTTATTTCAAGAGCAGTCACACAGAAAGGAGAATGTTTTTTCACAATACATTTCAAAGTGAAGTGGAAAAACAGTGTACACTGTTCTTGCTGTTTTAGAAATCCTAAATAGTGGTGAAGAGGAAAAAACAAAAGGTTGATCAGTATGTTAGTAAACACATTTGAACAAAAATCTACCAAGGGAAATAATAAATGCTTTAGTGCTGTAGTGGTACAATGTAAGTAGCATGGCCTTTACCTTGCTAGTCTTTGTGTAGAGTTAATGTTTTGCAAAAGGTATTTTATTACATGTAGTGTACTTGAAATTACTTTAGTCTTGTATAATATTTATTAGAGGTGTAACATGCCAAATTTTAAAGGCAATGTACAAGAATGTTTCAAATTACATGTCAGTGAGACGGAAATGATATTGTGCAGTAAGAGGGAAATTGTATTGTGTAATTTAGAGGAGTCCCAAAGGAAGGGTAGATGACAACAATTTTGAATCCATTAGATTTAAATATTTTACACGTTTTTTTGAATTTAGCCAGCAGAACTTGGGACAGCCTTACAACTATTTTCTGGGCTAAACGAAACTGGAATGTGGAGTGTGAAGCAGATTTGCACTGAGAGAAACACCAGAGCACCAAACCAACACTTACAGTACAACCAACCACACAAAAAAGTCCATTATGTCATGTTCTGAAAGCGATCAGATTCTTCCAGATTACATATGCAGGAGACAAACACCAGAATGGTGGTCTCAAAGCCTAAAATACAAGGTGGTGTCAGCCAAGGAGGTTGAGCTCATCTCACCTGTTGTGATGATTAGATTGGAAAAAGCCAGGATCTCACAGAACTTTCAAAGCAAGCCACAGACCCTTGGACTGTAGCTGAATCTGAACTGAGAAGCTACAAATAACCAAGAGCTTTTTAAAAACTTGTTTATATTGAAGGGCAGGCAAGGTTGAACACAGCATTGGGAAGAAGAGGCACTTTGGGAGAAGACTGTATTTGTGTTTCTGTTAGTGTGTAATCTGTGAGGAAACCCCTGTGGTATGTCAGTCAATACCACAAAGCTGGGGTCTTATTAAAATTCAAGTTACAGACATTTTGAAGCATTTTAAGGACAAGTAGCACTGCCAATTCTTAAACTTACCTAATAGTCTCTATTAAAAGATCCTTTTTTCTAGTGCTTTAGTATTTTTGCCAGTCTTAAACTGACTGGACTGAAATTTTCCATTCCTGGTCTGTACTTTGGGCTGGTTTGGTTTTATTTATTCATAAATTTCAGTCAAAGCAGCTTCCAAATATGAGCTTAGAGAAAAACAAGTTGTTTTGTCTGTGCTGTGAAAAACTGGGCATTCTCCAGAAGTACCATGTCCTGAGGAGAGAGTTGAAAATTAAATGTTAGGAAAAATCCAATAAATATCTCACAGCACCTGTAAAGGCATCAACAATCCGGATGACTGCATCCTCACCTGTGTGTCTGCATGTGTTTTTAGAGAACTTCAGTGAGACTTTGAAGCCATCCACCCATTTAGGAACACCTAAAAGGCTTGGTGTCTGAAATGCACTGCTAGACTCCACAGCCAGTTAATAGTAAGACCAAGTCATTGTCAAAGTGGTGTGGATCTATAAGTGGTATATCCAGCATCCTGATTATCCCCATGTGAAAATAGTCACAATCCCATGTGATGTATATTCCAGTGTGAGAGTTTGAGTACACTAGAATTGTTATAGGCACTCTCTGCTGCATTGCATCAAACAAGAGACATTAGAGAACCTAGACTGTTTTAGAAATTAAACATAAGTGTTGCTTTTGAGGCCAATGGTGTTTGTAGATGTAGTCTAGTAGTGCAGTATGTGTAAGGGAGAGAGTATCAAGTGTTTTATATAGTATAGATGTATTTTATTTATGTATTATAGTATAAAGTATAGATGTATTTTAGTGCCTGTCTCTTCTTTAAATTGATAATATTTTTGTAATATCTATTGTGCAGATTAAATACAAGGAAGAAATTCGGCGTGCAACAGCTATTTCTGATCCACCTGAACTAAGGAGAGTTAAGGAAAACCAGAAGAACATTAGCAATGTGTGCCCCATTTTCACTTCTTGCACACTTCTCTCCACCATATTAAATGTGTTTGTGTCTTGGTGAATGTCTGTGGTGTTTGTGCTACTTTCTGTCTGTCTACAAAGACCGATTTAATCAATTAATGTTAAAAGGATAACTCCTTAGCCTTGCACTTGGATTCATAGCAATGAGAATGAGGTATTCCTGTTGAAATAACAATTGTGTGTGTTTGAAATAGAAGAACTGCCAGAGGGTGAGTACTGAGTATTGTGTGGAAAGATGGGATTGATTATTAAGGAATGGTGCTTTCCATCCAAATGCAATGTGCTCTTTAGTGATGTCTAGCACACTTATGTATTTCTATTACTTGGAAATCTCTGTTGTAACGTCTTCTGACATGTTTGCTAGGTGCAGTACAAAGAACAGCTCTGCAAAGCTACTCCTGTGAGTATCACCCCTGAGATGGAAAGGGTCAAGAGGAATCAAGAGAATGTCAGCATGGGAAGTTGCTATCCTTTAATTCTTTGTATAATTTTTGCGTGCAGAAAATGAATAGAAATTTCTGCTTTCTGAAACTGTGGCTTTTCTTTAGCCAGGGGGGAGCTAATGCATTGTTATGTGTTGGAATTCAAGCAACGGAATGACTTGAAAACCTTCTATTAGGAAGCAATTGTGAAAAGGCTTTGCTTGGTTTGGGAAATGGCAGGTGAAGCATCACATATTCTATGAAAGAAATAGCTCCAATGCTTTGAGATGTTATTCTCTTCCTTGGATATTTGCAGAAAATATTGACTTTTTTTTTAAAAAAAAACAGAATTTCTGTTTCCATTTTTATTTTTCTTTGCTTTGTAAAAAAATAGCTCCGGTTGTGCTCAAACTTCTGCTCTCTAACCTGTTTCCTTCTGGTCCCTCAGTAACCTTCCCATCAGAATTTAGTGTTTAATGGCTGATATAACCATTTGCAGGAGCATAGAGAAGAAGGCAAGGACTGGAGCATGCCTTCCTGCACTGATGAAGTTGTACCTTATTAATGAGTCCATGAGAGACCAGGCACTCTCCTCACTGAGAGCTGCCATCAGCGGTCCTGGTTCATGGGTCCACAAATAGCTACAGTATTTCACTGGGGTGCTTTCTGCTGCATTCACCAAAATAATTTTAAGTCACAATTTTCAAGAATTCTGTCCTTGTAACTCAACTTCTAGATTATGGTTGCTATGTCTGGCTTTCCTAAAATGTATTCTGTTCAAAAACTCTTTTCCCAAGTGATTTAAGCCAGTCTGTATAGTTTTTCTGCTCACGCTGTTGTTTACTTTTCACTAATTTTTGTGTTGTGCAAACTTCACTGGAAAGTTTAAATTCTTTTCAAGTCACTAGAATAGCTTTAAGTGAAGTTTCTTTAACTTCAGCCATTTCTAGAGACATTAATTCTTGAACAGTCATTTTACCTTTATAAATGTTAATTTGCAAGTTTAATCCATTTGAAAGCTCATCATAGTTTTTGTAAGACATCAGTTTTTCAATTGGAATACATTGATGTGGACAGACCAAAATTGTGTTGTGCTGGAAGACAGTTGATTAAGCAAGAGATGCCTTACTGCCACAGTGCACTGCAGAATTATGAGAATAATTTATCTGCACAGTTAACCTTATCACTTAAACCTAAGAGCTTGATTTTGTATGGAAGCATTTATTTTGCATAAAAAAATAAATTAATCTGTATCAATTTGTTGCCAGAATCTGTTACTAAATATTTACCATATCTGACTTCCCAGCATGTGGGACCAGAGTTAACATCAGATTTCTCGGTCTGGCAGTGCCACATCCTGTCCCTTATCTGCTTTAGATGCTGATCCAGCCTTGTGTGTGCATTTGGTTAATGCTTTGTGGCTGATTACAAAGTGATAAAGGGAATATTCCTACAGTACATTTAAATAAATGCATGGTGAGGGTTCAATTGGCAGTTGTCTGACGTACTGTTCCCTCAGTGTTTTATCACCTTTGAATATGTAGTATATAAAATTTAGAACATAGATGGAGACCTTATGGAATTTCTGTGTCTTGACAAATATATATTTACACTCGACCACTGGATCTTCCTGAAATTGTTTTTGATGTGCTCTGCTGTCCTTTACTGCATTATGTATGGCTTAACCCCATTCCAAATATGAGTTATTTCTCTGTAGAACCAAGGACCGCTCTGGTAAATGCCAAGATATTGTGTGCATATGTGGGCATATATCCACAGAAATGCATTAATGTACAGCCTGAACAGAAAAAAAATTTCAAGGTTATGTTTCAAAAATCAAGTTTTATAAACTTTAATATACTTCAGATGCATTTTAGTTTTTCAGTTGTTTCCTGGATGACTTTTGAAGTCATGCATTTTTGTATAAAACAAGGAGATACTGCTATACCTGAAAGAGTATGAATATGTATTTTATTCTGTTAAATAATAGGTTCACTACAGAGAACAGCCTGGCAAAGCTACTGCTGTGAGTGTCACTCCTGAGATAGAGAGAGTCAGGAAGAATCAAGATAATATCAGCTCGGCAAGTTGTTTGAATCTTTTTGTCATTCAGATTTTTCAGTCACTGTAGAAATAAAAGCATTTATATAAATATGTATTTTCCTTTTATATTTGCTGTGTCAAATCCAGCTACATCATTCACTGAGGAGATATTGGTTTTATTCTTTGAGGACATGGACTGCATATATGTGCAACAAACATATTCAGGGTTGTCTCATTATTCTTGCAAAAAAAGCAAGTGGTTGCGTTGGTGTCAGTATGTTTCAAGGGGAGAGTCAGTAGAGGTCAGTCATTCTCTCAAGAATTTTTGTCTCTTGTTACCAAATTTGAGTTGCTAGATTGCAGGAGTGAATTGCTGTAAAGAAAAAAAAGGAAATGAGAATTTAACCTCAGTGCAAACGTCTCTTTTTCTTTGTGATTCGAAGTGTGGAAGCTTCCATTCCATTCTGTGACATGCCACCTGTGTTAGAGCTGAGTAGTTCTTCATAGGTCCCAATTCTGTTAAGGAATAAGGAAGAAGTACAAAAGGCTTGGTGAAGTAAAGGATAAGACCAGTTATGCAGCAGTCTGTCCTCAACACTGAAACAACATCAGTGGTGAAGTCACTGCAGATGGTAAATAGAAGAGGTTTCCAGCAGAATCATTGTGGCAGAAGAGAATTACAAGTAATGAACACTTCAGAACAGGGTGAAAAGTAGATTGGGTTTGTCAGGGAATATGTCTAAGGACAAAGGAGCAGAACCTGACATTGTAACTGCATATATCTTAATCATGTTCTCAAAATGCTCATGAGTATTTACCAAAGTGAATTATTTTTGAGGTGTGGAGTTGAAAATAAGAGGAAAACTTCACAACAATTCTAGACTGAAATATTTTTTTTAATTTGTGAAAATGAAATGTGTTTCACCAAGTGACTCATTCACTTTGTTTTTCAAGATTTGCAGGGATAAATACTCCTCTATGCTAATGAGAAAGATAAAAATGAATCTATGTTGGCTGTAATTATTCTGTCCAGAAAATGCCTTATATTGAAAAGCATATGTAGCTGAATATATTTTCTAGGAGAATTTACTGTTTAATTAAGAAGGCTTTGAAGAATATGCAGTACCATATATTTTTTTTCTCATGCATTACTTCAAACTTACCTATGAAACACAGACACCAAGACACGTATTTTCATGGGTGAGCTTTCTTAGCCAATACATAATCTTAAGGAGGCTTAGTTTCAATACATGGTTTTTCTCATCACAAAAGCATGTTGAAATAGATTTGCACAACTCATTTGAGAAGCAATACTTGGAGTGTGAATACATAGGTAAATCTAAAACATTAACTAACACAGTGCACAGGTTACGGTGTGATGTAGAAGCTAAGAGAGGCCATTGGTAGAAGAATTCAACAAGACAGAAAAAACTGTGAGAGTATTCACTCTCAAACCAATAAGTAGGATCAGCTACTTTCACTATTTTAGAATTTTGAGTGGTTTTTTCCTTCTTATTTTTAACAGATAATTAACCTTACATCTTTACTAGTCTGTAAAATGTCACAAAATAAGCTAATCAGGAGAAATGTGATGTAAGAGATTGAGTACTTACTGATGCACAAAACCCAGAGCCCAAACCTTCGTTTAGGAAACAAAATATTCAGATTCTTCCCAGGCATGTTGCTTTGTGCTGCTAGTAAAGACTAACTATTGGATGGGAGTAAGAAACCTTCCAAAGGATTAATCCTCTTGTAAGAATTGAATTCCCTGGGCTTCTCAGGTAATCCCAACTTGGAAGCAGACTGAGAACAGACTGTATCTGTCTCACCAGTAAGAACGTAGCTTATTACACAAATATGTTTTAAGGATGTTCTAAGTCACAGTGATGTTTTCTTAGTATTTATCTTATTTTTCAGTTGACAAATGAATGATTTCACTTATGTGATTCAAACAGTCACAGATTTTAGCTTTTATATAAATACTTTCTTTTGAGTAGGTGGTTGAGTGAATAAATGTGCCTTTTGGCCTTACCAATATACAAGCTCATTTGTATCCTCACTGTGAAATAATTTACCTTTCTTTACATGAGTGTAAAGAAAGGAGAGAACTGTTGGGCCTTGTGGTTTGGAAAGGTACTGTTGCACGGTGTGATTCTCACCATCTTTCCTACTGTAGACAAAAAATTCACCTGTGCTGTTGTTGCTGTTTTGCAGGTCAAGTACAGCAGTGATCAGAGGCAGATGAAAGGTAGACGTAGTGTGCTTCTAGACACACCTGAGCTAAGGCATGTCAAAGAAACACAAAACAACATCTCAATGGTAGGGTACTTTCTTCCTATGACTAGAGCATTCTAAGGAATGGCACTTGACTTCCACTGGATTTGGCCTTCCATTAATATAGGTAACTAATGAAACTCTCTCCTCAGGTATGGAAGGAATATTTTCTTACGCCTGTAGAGGGAGTGTTTGCTAACTGCATATGACTGTAATGAACATTTTCAAAATACTAATAAACAGTTTTCTAACAGTTAAATGTCTGTTCTTTGGTTTTTTTTTTTTTTTCTTGAAAAATGTATACACGTCATTTGAGCATCACAATTTCACTGGATTAGGTGACACACTTCACCTTGTGCCTGTGCATGTTCCTGGTTTCTGCGTGACTTTGGTTCTTGGAATGAGTTATTTTGTGTGCATCAGCTTGTGTGTGAGAGTGTTTGTCAATTTAATTAATTGATGATTAAGTTATTTATAATGTAAATATGCATAATCAGCAGTACTACCTCTATAACTCTTACTAATACTGGGGTTTTGTTCCAACACTTGGTGCTGTAACACTTTCTACTCTAATGTCCTTTTTTCTAATTTTATTTTAAAGCAGGTAGTTTAGATTAACTGTTGTGTTAAAAATCTATTTTTAAAGCTATTTTTTCATATTTTTAAATATGATAAAACAAAAAGAGCAAAATATACATTTTGTATGATACTGTGCAAGTAGTCAAAATGATCAGTGAATGAAAATGCTTGAGTTCTTTAGAACTACTATTGCTGAAAATTTTTCCTGACAGATGTATTTGTCTGCATCAGTAGGCAGCTATGCTCCTGAAGCCAAGGCTGTTTTGTGTCCTGTGTGATAGTAATATGATGCTTTGCTGCTTAAACTAGTGTCTAATTCAGTGTCAATGGAAAAGAAATGCAAAATTGATAATAAAATATCAGAAAAACTAGTTAAGGTGATAGCAAATACTTTGCTGGCCATCCAGCCTATCTCATGTGTAGGTGCAAAGTCGAAGACTCTAAGTTCCTCATAAACCAAAATATATGTATTCCTGCACAGAATAACCATTTGCTACCAATTGCAACCTGGGGAAAAAAAGTAATTTTCCTTGTTTTCCTAGGTAAAATATCATGAAGATTTTGAGAAGACAAAGGGCAGAGGCTTCACCCCAGTGGTAGATGATCCTATAACAGAGCGTGTACGGAAAAACACCCAAATTGTGAGTGATGCTGCATATAAAGGTGTGCATCCACATATTGTTGAAATGGATAGAAGACCTGGAATAATTGTTGGTAAGCTGTTAAATACTGTTGTTACTGAAAGCATGGTGGGGAAGATAAAACACCCTGTTTGTGCTCTCCAGATTTCATTTTCTCTCTTTTCTCACCATGAAACTTATGGTTGAACTACAGCTTCCATGTCAGCTTCTAGAGGAGTCATAATGGGAATGAATATTATATTATATATTATCATTTATGAGATATATATATAATATTGATATATAATAATATATACATTATATATAATATATAATATATAATANAACAATCTTAATTTTACACAGAAGAAAGATGATTAAAACTGATTCTGAAATGTTTCAATGTTTAAATATTGCAGGCCAGTTTTACATTTCCCCTTCTGTCAGTCAGTAATTTGTCTAGAACTGGACATATCTATTTACCTTGTGTTTCACAAATTTCACAAAGCTTTAAAAATATCTCAAGCTGTAATTCCTCACTAACTCATTAGATCTCTGGTAAGCCAAGTACCAGTGTTGAGGAGTGATGTTCTGAAAGATGATCCAAGATAAGGATGGGTGTTCAAGGGGTCGAATATAGATTAGATTTATATGTAAAGACAAAGTATTGCATAATAATATCTTTATGCAATACCTTGTCTATTAATGAACTATTTAATTATCGCCGTGGATATTTGAAATTGCTTAAAAGTCAGCAAGTCTGCTATGGCAAAGGAAGGGGTAATATTTTTTTGCTTCTCATTTCCTTTTGTTTTGGGGTGTCCCATTTCTGTTTTGCTGTGCTTTGCAGCCATGTAGACCCCAGTTGATCTGTCTACAAACCATACTGAGATAGCACTCTAAAATTCTTCATACATATGGATACAGTGAGGCTTGACTTTGCCTCTCAAAAACCAGAGAAATTGCTGGTGAAATGAACTAACTTGGGCTCACGTAGGCCATCCTCCTGCTGAGAGTGAGGTTAACTGTGTTATTCCTGGCAGATGCTTGTTCAGTATGTTCCTTAAAATCTCCAAATAAATCTTCACCCTGATAAGGAAGTATATTTCTTTCCTTTTTTGTTGCCATCCTTTATTTGTCTGTAGCTACAGTAGCCTTATATGAGAAGGGATTTCCCAAAAGTGTGTGTTAAGAGAGCTCTGCTGGTGACCTTCCATCACTACTCACTTTCATAGTTGTGGTGCAGCCAAAGAAAAAGAGAAAGGCTCCTGTAAAATTGCAGTGTGACATTCAGTTTGCAGTTTGCTCTTTAGTATATGCTACAAACCTTCTGCTCTCTGCTGCATTGCATGTGTGCTGTAGCCCTGTGTAAGAACCATGTGTGCAATCCCATGCCTTGCTAGCACAAGCTAATTGGAATGAAAGACATCCCTTAGACAGATTCTTGAGTTGCAAGAGCTGAAATATTAGCACTATTTATCAGCTAAAAATATTCCAGTATCAAAACACACAGAAATTCTTAATTTCCCATGTTCCGCCAAACAGCAAAAATTGTACAGCTATTTAAAGGAAAAAGGCCATGACAAACCTGAAGTATTTCAGCTAATGCTTTTTTGGGATTAATATCCACTTGTTTAAAAAGAAGCACTGAGCTCCCTGCTCATGAAATGTCCTTGGCAGCTCAAAAAAAATTTGCAAACTGAAAAACCTACTTACTACTCTCGTGAGTATTTTTTGTAGCTGAAAATTGTTCAGCCAGTTAGGAAAAGTGTGTCAGAATCCCTCTGGTTGATTTTTAATGTATTATTGGTGAAGCTAGAGCTACTCTTTCATATGACTGGTTACTAAAATTAATAACACTGCTCTGGCAAATAGGCACTAGTTTTAACCCTACTAAGCCATTCCAAACCCATCAAGAGAAATTGATGTCAGTGAGCTTTGGATCTGTTACTAAAGAGGAACCACAATTCTTGTATGAAGATAAGTTATATTTTATCTAAATAAAAGTTACCAGGGAATTAAAGCTGATTTGTGTTATATATTGCCAAGATTCTGATTCTATGTATGTTATTTCAGATTACAGAGATGGATAAAATCAATACAAATCAATGACTCTTGCATTGGTGCTGCTATGAAGCCATACTTATATTTTCACTTACTAAGGCATGATCAAACAGGACAAGTTGGGTGTTCACCAGTTCCCCTACCCCTTCTCTTGCCTGTCAGTACTTTATGTAGGTGCATAATTTATCTCCATTAGGACTAGCACATAGTTTCTCAAAAGATTTCTGTTGGTTTTAATTTATCTTTGTAGGAAGGAGTTAGCACTATGGCTCACCTTATGGGAGTTGTGGTAGATAATGTATAATGTACATACACTGAATGTATTCTAAAGCCATGGGATTTATTTTGTTAACTCTGCCTGTTCTTTCCATTGCATATAGGCTATTAATCATTTGAAACATGACATATTTGGGGTCCTCACAGTCCTACTTTACCTACCAACCCATTACTTAGCTTGGTACCTCTCACTCAAACCAGCAAAAGAACAAAGTTGGGAAGACAGTTGTTTTTTTTTTCCTACTTCCAGTATATGGAGTAAATCTTGCAGCCAGGTCTGCCCAAAAAGGAACTGTAGTAAAAATGTGTGATCTGGTGGATTTGTGCTTTGACTGATTATACTTTACATCAAGGTTTTATTTGAAACTGGTTTGAAGAGATGAAAATATTTATTAATTTTAGCCATATCAGGTATCATAGAATCATTTAGACCATCAAATGCAACCATTAACCCAGGACTGTCAAACCCACAACAAAACCGTGTCCTCAAGAATCATGTCAACACATCTTTTAAATATCTCCAGGGATGGTAACTCAGCCACTTCCATGGGCAGCCTGTTCCAGTGCTTCACAACCCCTTCACTGAAGAATCTTTTCCTAATATCCAATATATAAACGTCCCCTGGCACACTTGGGGCCATTTTCTCACATCCTGTCACTTGTTTCCTGGGAGAAGAGAGATATTCCCACATCACTATAAACTCCTTTCAGACAGTTGTAGAGAGCTGTAAGATCCCCTGAGCCTCCTTTTCTCCAGGCTAAACATCCCCAGCTCCCTCAGCTGCTCCTCACCTGACTTGTGCTCCAGACCCTTCCCCAGCTCCACTGCCCTTCTCTGGACTCTCTCCAGCACCTCAATGTCCTTCCTGAACTGAGGGGCCCAGAACTGAGCCCAGAACTCGAGGTGTGGCCTCAGCAGTGCCCAGTGCAGGGGGATGGTCCCTGCCCTGCTCCTGCTGGCCACACTGCTGCTGATCCAGGCCAGGATGCCTTTGGCCTCTTGGCCACCTGGGCACAAACTGGCACAGGGAATTACTTGTTAAGTTCAGGACTGGGCATCATTTTATCCTATGGTATATGTATACAATGCAGATTTCTACAGCTGAGTTTGTCGCCTTAGTTCGTTTTATTGATATTAATTAAGAAAGATGGATACATTTGAGTTTACACGAATTAAGCAATTAGTAGAAATTTATTTTGGATGAGCTATGGCCCTGATTCTTCTTCTTTTTATGCTGACACAATCTCTGCTGTATGCAGAGGAGAGTCTGTAGTGTCTCTGTCAGCTGTATTCTGCCAACTGCCAGCTGTAGGGACATGCACTGCAGCATCTCCAGCCATAAGGATGCAGCTGGTGAACTGGGGGAGATAATCTTGTAGCTCTGATGATTTTGGTTCTGCTGCTGGAAGAGAGCTCTAATATGTGATGTTTCCATATATTTAGACCTAAGAACATGCTGTGGTGTTGTTTAGAAAATGCAAAAAAATAACTGGGAACAAAACTCTCCTTAAAATAATGTCAGTGCTTAAAATGAATATACTAAGTTCTTTTAAGTAGGAAATTAATCTTTCTCATCTCTTCAGGTGACTATCTAGATATTTTGGTTAATTTCTAGATGAAGGAAATTGATTGCAGATTGTTAAAACTCATTCCTTTCATGATTTTACTTCCTTTGTTGTTTGTCTGTCATAATTTCTGTGCTTTGGAAAAAGATCTTAAAGTTTGGCGCACAGATCCTGGCTCCATCTTCGACATTGATCCTCTGGAGGACAATATTCAGTCTAGGAGTCTGCATATGCTTTCTGGTATTGCTTATATCATGACTTTTTCCACATTCAGCTTTTCATGTTTGTGAAACTAAGTTGATACTGTAAACTTTCAGGTCAATATGCCAGCCATATGTTTTATAAGCATACTTTCATATATATTTATAACTGTTGTAGTTTAAAAGCAGTGTTTTATAGGAAGTTCAGCTGTAATCACATGTGGAGTTAAGAAATAGTGAAATAAATCTGATCTTAAACAAGTTATTCATGCCACTTACAAGCAGTCATTTAAAAAACATTGACCTACTTTGTCCTTGCTACATGTAGAATTTTCAAGCAGTTTGACCTTATAAAATTTCAGTTATAGAAAATGACCTATTTATGAAATTGATTTCTTTTCCATGCACATTTTGCCTATATGGCACATGACATTATGCTTTGTTCTATTATTTGCAGCTCCAAGGGGTTGATAATTTTAGGATAGATGGAAAAGGAGACAAAGTAATGTAATAACAGGGAGTGGGTTTTTACAAGTTTATTGATTCTTTCCCTGCATACGAGTGTTTATTTTGAATGTTTAATTTTTCACATGCATTTCCTTTGCTACTTTGGAACTTTAAATATTCTTTTGAACAGCATACAGCTGTATTTCCACATGCACTTGTATGCATGCTGGGATAAAGGAATAATTTGATTTTCCACTGGCAATTTTTATATTCTTCATCTTTATGCCTTCTCTTTCTGGTATCTCAACACTACCTTCCATTTCTGATACTCTTTTAAAGCAAAGAACAAGCTTAGTTGTATTAGATTTTGAAGCAAGCTTTGGAACTAATGGTGCTCAAAATAAAAAATTGCTAAGAATTTACTTTTCCCTTATTTTAATGCCATCAGTGTATGAATAGCAATGTTAGCAGTGATGTTGTTGCTTGTCTTTGAACTTCTGCCATCTATTTACTGTGATACTCTTTATTTCTTTCTACCTTTGTAGAAAGAGCGAGCCGTTACAGTAAGCAGTATTTACATTCTACCAGTCTGGGAGATTATAAATCAGATGGCTCTGACACGAACCCTACCTTTTCTTACTGCAGTGAGATAACAAGGCCATCTGATGAAGGAGGTACCCTTTATTCCCACCTTTTTCACTAACAGCACTGTTGCAGTGTGTTGAGACTTCACAGGCCTGTATTAACTTCACATCCTTGTGTAGTCACAAGCAGAAACTTCGTGAGCTATTGCCTGATTGATTAAGAAAGCAAAGCAAGACTGCACAGTTTCTGCAGGGCCATATAATTCTAATGTGAATTCTCTTCCACGATTTTGGTAATGCTGTTGCCTCCAAAGCCCTATTATCTCCTATCTACAGTGCTTTAAAGAAGGTGTGTTGTGTTTTTACAAAATGTACATGAATCTGGTTTTGTTTTTTCTCTTGAATGACACAATGTAACTGAATGAAATATACCTTTAACCTGAAAAAACCCTTATTTACCTTTTCAGTGGGTAAATCAAGGATATCATAGTATTTTAGTGATTGAAGTACTTTTTCCCATATTCAACTATGCAGGTTTTTGTGGCTCTCTGTTTTTATCTTTAAAAAAAAATCCAAGGAGCTTTATTGTGTTCTCTCTTTCTCAGATAACGAAATTTTCTCATCCTTTCTGTGGTTTGAGAACCAGGGTTAACATTCAGCTGGGAAGTTTATACAGAATGTTATGGTTTAACATGGATTAATATTAGAATACTTTGGCAAACCTGCGTTCTCAGGTACAAACCCACTTTGTACCTGTTTGATGCTGTTGATTAGGAGAAAATTTAGGAAAATGATGAATGAGGGTCTAGTCGTTCTAGTGGCATTACAGTATGCACTACTCCTAAATGATGAATTGACAATATGCTGAATCATTGCATTCTAAATAAATATTTAGAAAACTATCTAAATAGATTAATAGACATTATATAAAAATAGTAATTTCTGCTTCTCAGTTGTGAAAAATTGGTGCATTGGAAAGGTTATCCAAAGGGTTACTTTTTTTTTCTTTGTAAGAAACCATTTAGTTGCCTACACAACATTAAATTACCCATGCTTTTAGAAGATTTTAAGTCATCTTAATTGTGGACTGCACTTGTTTATGTTCTCCCATTCACTGGAGGAATATGTTACTGTGGTGGTTGATGCTTATGGAGTCTACACTTTTTGTGTGCTGTGTAAATACATACAAGCAACTCTGATTAAGAGTGGGTGAGGGAGAAGGTGTTCAGACTGAAGTGCTAACTGAACCAAGAAAGAAATGTATCTTTGACAGAAATGTACTGCCTGTTACCATGTCTGATTATCTTTCTTTGGTATTTTAACTATATTCTCAATTATTTTAATAGATGTTAGCAATAATGCACCTTATGTTGTTTTTTCTCTTCCTGTGATAATGCAAAGTGAACTTCACAGTCCAGTGCACATTGTCTGTAGCTGTTCTGATCATTTGCAGTATTCCAAGCCATTTCAACATGGAAATGTCAGCTTGATTTGAGTTTTTGCTTCTTGCCATATTGAGAATGGGAAATTGGCTTTGTTTTCCTGGTTGTTCTGGCACTAACAAGCTTGCGTTTCATGGCTCTATTTGAATCTATTGTGGTGATGTCTTGAACAGATCCTTCCCAAGATCAACAAGAGGTTGTTTCCATTTTAACCCAGCTGGCTAGCTGGGATTTGAGCACCTGTAGTCAGTTCCCATTGCAGGGAAGAAATAAGTGCCAGAGCAAAGTAACTGACCACAATCCTAATGATCTACAAGAAAATGCCGTTTCTGTGAGCACACTTAGAAAGTGCCAGCAGAAGATAGCATCTTTGGCCAAAAGTACCAGTCTTTTTGATCCCATCCAAAAAGTCAATTTGTTCATAGCTACAAGATGAGTTTGTCCATGACCTTTATACAACTCTTACACTCTATGGTCTCTCATACCATAAATGAGAACCAAATCTGTTTTACTGAGATTCCATGGCTGTTTCTCATGGAGTTTGTACTTGTACACTGTTTCTCATTGGCAATTGTTCTATCTGATGGAGTGCCAACATGAAACACAGTTGGAGACCTGTAACCAATCTTACAGTCTCTGAGTGTCTTTGGCTTTGTCTCATCATCTTTCACATATTTCTACATTGTTCATTTGCAACTTTATTTTAGATACCTTTTTGTGATATTTGGCACACAATTCAAATCTTCTCCTGCCACAGCTGATGGAATTTTTCCTTAACTAGCTTTTCCCAGCCCTTAGCTTGGTTCCTGACATAATACCAGGTGTTAAAGACTTATTCAGGTCTAAATAACTCTCTTCTCTTGGGGAATTTCAGTAATAGTGTCACTGGGAAGCTACTAATAATGTTCATTAGAATTACTTTTTCCTGTTTTGCTCCCTCCCTTTGTTGTTTTAGATGATAATGTTGAGCTGAACCAGGTGTCCTTCTCAGGGAGCTTTCTCTTGAAAATCTGTAGATTTTTGCATGATGTAAGTCCAGAAAATGCCCTGTTCTCCCTTTTAGAGAATTGCAGGTAGAATTGAATAGGAAACAATTATTAACATTATCCAGCAAGCTGGTTCACATCATGGGCTTTCATTTAAATCATCTTTTTGAAATCACTTTTCAACTTTATTGTCTTTTTTAACAGCTGCTTTCTGTGATTATTTTTCAGGGTTGACTTTATTATTTCACGGTATCTTTGAGGATTTTTACCACACTGAACAGAAGGTGTTGCACTAGAACTTCTCAGTCTGCCTAAATACTTTGCAATTAGTTATTACCTAACAAAGATTATCTTTGTATCTGCAAGCCATTCTGTAGGACTTCACCGAAACTCTGGGTGCTGCATTTTTGCAAAATTCTCACTGGTAGTGAGTAATTATTTTCAACTTGGCTAAAAAGGAATAGAAGCCAATGATTTCTCTCATTTAGTATTTAGTATTGTTATTCTGGTGGTTTCTTGGTTATTTTGCACATCATCATCATATTATCTTAAAAGATACATAGAAATCAGTCTGTAGGAGATGGAAATCAGTTTTGCTGTATTCCCAAAAACACATGTTATGTAGGAAACCTTAGTGGATATCAGGACAGAATTTTCAAGGGCTCTTTGGTGTGTTTTAAACATGAGTGCTGGAATTTCATATCTTTGGCTGGAGACGGCATGTTACTGGTTGGCTGCATGTGTTCTATTTTCACTTGTCTCCTTCAGCCCAAGTTCTTCAGACTCAGTTCAGCTGCTGCCACCAGACAAGTAGGGAGAATTTGCATAAAGGAGAATTAATATGAGTTTTAAGTTCTTCCTTTCTTTATTTTAGTGAAAATAGTCCGCCAGCAACACTCAAGTCTCTATCTTTGCCTGATTAGTTATCTGCTTTTACTCACACTGGCAATCCAAATGCACAGATGTCAAGAAACCATGAAACTCCACTTATTTTATTACCAGCCTTAAAAGTAACCTGTAGATTGCTATGAGAAAACTGAAATTTTTTCTTAGGTACTTCCTTGATATTACATAACAAAAAAAAGCAATCCAGAAACAACCTCTGAGGAATAAATACAGCAAATGGGCATTGCTGTCAATTTGACTCTACAGTCTATGAAGACTGAAGAAAACACAGTGCTGCAGTCTCTTTCTTGAAGTTTTGAAGTCTTTATCTAGCTTGGAGTGGAAGTTTAATCAATGAGAAGCAGTAAGTCCTTTCATCTCTCTCCCCAGTGGCATGTCCTTGTTGTGTGATATGAACCTCCTGAAAAAGAAAGGCTCCAGAACAGCTGAGTCTGCTCCCCTCCCTTCCTTCAGACTCCAGGGGTTTTCTTCCTCCATTCCTCGCTGAGACAGGAACATGTTGCAGGCCACTAGAAGAACTGCAGTGTGAACACAGCCCTGCAAAGAGCAAACACAGACCTTATGTGTTGTTGTGTCCCTGGCAGCAGCCTTGCTCTGTGTACCAGCTCAAGGAGAGGCCTTTTATTCCTCAGCCCAACGCTGGCATTTTAAACATGAATTTCAAGGATGTCTCCTCCTCTCCCCCTAGCACACGCCAATATCTTTGTATGTAAAATTACTTTGTATGTAAAATGTTTGTTTTTAGGATTCGCCTGAGGCTTTGACACCCACACATATATACCACAGAAAATCTTAGAACAGGGAACATCTGCTTCTGCTCCTGGATAGTGTGGTCAGAAGACTACAAACTAGTCAGATAAAATGGAGAAAATACCTCTTTATTTCTCATGCTGGAATTGCAGATGTTTCCTGGCAGTGTAGGCTTAGGAGTCTCCTTGCATTTGGATAGGGGCCATAACTCTTCTCCTGTGCCAACAGCTGGAAGAAGAGGAAAGAAAAACAGATTTTGTTCCCTTCCTTGCTCTGTCCTTCCATGAATTTTTGTTAAAAAACCCTCTGGTTTTGAGGTTGGGAAAAATCACCATTAGTAAAAGACAAGTCAGAGAAAGGGAATAATATCTGACTGCTCTTTATATTGTAATAGAGAGATCTGTCTTCCATGTCCAGGTGCAGCTGTCAGGAATACAGGGCAGGAATCCTTCACTCCTCTGTGTATTCATATTCAGTTGCTAAGCTCTGCCATTCTGAGGAGGTCAAGCAGAATGACACAGCAGTTATATTTTCTTCTCTGTCAGAGGAGAATTGTTCTATTTTTTGCTAGGTAGCTGAACTCTGTTTCTGTAGTGTTCCCTGGAGTCCAGTAATCAAACATGGCATTCAGAGGGAGAGGAACTGTACAGTTCACGGGAAGAACTATAAGCATTTGTGGGTTTCTTGTCCCCTTTGAAGTATGTCAGCAGGCTGCCCTGCTACAGAAAGCTGAACACATCAAAATGATACTCTCTGTCTACTCTTGGTACCTCTTGGTGAGGGTCACATTGACACTTCTCTTAGCCACCAGGCTCTTACATCTGTTTCTGACTTTTTTGTGTTTTGGACTAGATGGTACTTTGGTTTTCCCTCTGTAACCTGCCAATCCCCAGCAGGTTTGCCAACCTGAAAGCTAACATGTGGGGAAAAAATAGTCTTCTTCCATTCAACAGCATTTTGGTAAAGCTGTTTTTCCATCTTGATAATAAAGTGGTTTTGTGTTCTTAATTGTGTAATGTACTACAAATGCTTGGAGTCCAATAATAACTTGCCCAAAACCTTCTGTGATATTTTTGAACTTAACTAAATAGTTCGCTTGTATGTTATACAGACGCAAGAGCATGTACATGTTTGTAATCTCTCAGATGCCAAAAATTATTTGGCATGAAGAGTTTTCTTTGTTAGAGAGCTTGTGTTCCAGAACCATTGAACTCTGCTCTTCCATTCTCAAATATATTTTTACAGAAATTATATAGTTACCTTTGTAAGGGTTTGCTGTAACCACATTGTGCCTCAAAAGGACATGGTTTTTCAGGCAGCAAGTCTGAAAATTGCATCTTTCATTTAAAGGAGGTGTGTTTTGCCATTTCTCCTTCTGCCTCCTGTTTTGCAGTGACTTCTAATATTCAAATGACATTTTTTTTTCTGATTTAAAATGACGTCATTACAGTTAGAGGAGTTCTTGAAAACAGTGTGAGTTTTCCTGGTGTTGAAAACCTTCTCAGCTCTAGATTTGAGGTAAGAAATAAAAGACAAAGTTGTGAGAGTTTAGACTTCAGTTAGAAACAGGTTGAGTATGTTCCATACACATGCTAATTTCTGTGTTTGCATGATAAGGGGATTTCTGACTGATTAATATATAATTTTGTCTCTGAATAATCCATTTCAGCCTTTTAAGCCACATAAGTAAAATAATCCAGAAAGGCAATGGGACTACATTTATGCACTGTCTGGTGCATTATCAGTTTTCTGTCCTAGGCTGGACTACTGGACTTTTAGTGTCCTCTGCTGAGGGCTTTGTTAATGGAGAACATGAGAGAAGTTAGTCCAGAAAATTATATTTCCTTTTTTCACCAGAAAGAGGTATTAACTATCTGTAAAACCTTTTTTTTAACATAAAACTTGAAAATTCATATAGTACTTCAAGTGATTTCTTAGATTTTGATTAAGATCTGGTTCAGGGTGCTGGGAATAAAACTAAATATTCCATGCTGGTTGTAATACATTAAGATATAAATCGTTGATTCATCTGAAAGCATATTTTCATTCAGTGTGTGTTCAGTGAGGATGAGTTAATGTTCCAGGGACAGCTTGACATTTCAGACTTCCAAAATATTTTACTTAGATTCCTTATGCCTATCTTTGATTCCCATGCTTTCTCCCACACTTTTGGCATCTGGCAGCATCAAAAGACAATCCTCACACATCAAAGTGGAGGAGAATCCAGAAGAGATCTCATTTTTAATTTCTGTAGTGTAGCAGCAGTTCAGGAGATCCTTCTGTTTGTTCTACCAGCTGAGTTTGATGTTCCCTTTTCCATTAAACAGTTGGTGAGCAGAAAGTGGAAAGGAAGTTTCCAAGTGACTCAGCAGTTGAAAGTGTTAATGTCTCCCTTGGCAAGGAGTTGTTTCAGTTGTTCAGTGTGGTCCCTTAAAGCAGCTTTTGGTATACTTCAGAGAGTTTTATATCCAGTAGACAGTAAATGTAATTAGTAAAATTGTGTGCATTGACATACATGATCCTGGTTATTGCTATCATTCCATCATTGTTCAGATTGGTCATACCCACTATGCAAATAAATTAATGCAGAGAAATCAAAGCACACAAATCAAAGCTTCTTTGAGAAGAACTTGCAGACTTCTCTGTCTAATGCACAAGAGCAACAGTAGATATTCAGTAAATGTAAGAGAATTTGAATTATAATCAAAGGCATGTGGGTAATGTAACATGTTAGCCTTCATTTTACTAAATCTTTCCTTTTGTGAGGAAGTCTACAGCAAAGCTGTGCCTATTCACAATTTAAGTAGAATTTGCACTTTCCTGTGGTACACCATGGCTCCACTAAGACTGGGGATGCCTCGGGCTGGCTTTAAGACATTTTGTGCCTTCATGAATAAAATAATGTGGTTTGGTGTGTGAAGAGAGAAAAGGCAGATTGAACTGTTGTCTCAGCTGAGACATGCTGCAACTTGGGTTGAATGTCTGGCAAAAAAGGTCAGGTGTCAGTAAGGTGTGTCTGTAACCCCAAATCTGGCTGCAGTTCATGTTCCCAGCAGGATGCCCCGTGGTCTGGTTGTGTTCCAGGCACAGAACCAGTGGGGGAAGTGTACAAGTATTGTGGCATAGCAGCTCTTGATAGACACACAGGCTGAACTCTTTGCACTCTACAGGTACCACAGAAGAAAATGCCAAACTAATATTCATAGTGGTGTCAATAAAATGACCTTTTATATTTGAACTGCTAGAACAATTCCATCACACAATATAATCTATATTATAACCCATGTTAGTAATTCTTTTTTCCTCAGGTTGCAATAGAGTATTTAATATATTTAATTTGCTTTTTTAATGAAAATGAGTGAATGAAACATCTAGCAAAGATTTTGTACTAGAGTATTTAATATATTTAATTTGCTTTTGTGAGGAAAATGAGTGAATGAAACATCTAGAAAAGATTTTGCATTTGAATATCAAGCCAGATTTTTCATTTAACTGGTTTAGAATATTCTGTGTTCATCATAATAACCCTAAGATTATATTTTTGGATTCAAGACTGGGAACAAATAGTACTCCAGTTTTAGGGTTAGAAGCCAAATAGTTTAAGTAGTTTTCTCTTTTACTGTGCTACAGTAAAAATTAGTCAGTGATATCTGGAAGGGGGATAAATGGTTTGTATTTTAGGTGAAATACATTTTAAGTGAAGAAGATCGTTGTAGCTGGCCATAAAATCCTCAATGTCCTATGTCCTAAATATAGAATTCATACAATTTTTAAAAGAAGTTGGATGAAGATAATAATTAATACAATTAATTCTAAATTGTAACTTTGTATTGCATTCACTTTCATTTTATGCACTTTTTTAGCAAAACCGACACAAACATGAATATGAATAAATATTACAGCCTTTTCCTATATTTTTAAAGGCTGATAATGCTTTGAAATATTTTACTGAATGCTTTGAAATATTTTACTGAATTTCCTGGGAGATCATTTAACACCCTATTGTATAAGAAACACCTTTACTTTCATTTGAAAAGGCTTTTGTTTGAAGGGGCTACTATGGAATTACATTTATCAAATCAATTCTTTTGAGTGTTTATGGTATTGCAGTCCTAAATGGCCATTCCAAAAGCACTCTGGGGAAGCTGATGTCATTTTCAGAACATCAAAATTGTCTGCTCTTCCAGAACAGGGCTGGCTTTTGCTTTGCAAGCTGTGAGGCTGCCACTTAGCACTTCACTGCTCCAGAGTCAGACACATGCAGGGACTCTATGGGTTGTTTGAGATTTGGATTTTTCTCCTCTCCTGTTGCCAAAACACTAAATTATGTGTAGTTAATACTTCACAACTCTGTGATGCTTTACTCTGACAGTAATGTGTTAATGATCACAAAAGCTTTTGAGGTATTACTCAGTATCTTCCTGTCCCTGTATCTCAACACAAATGATGCTCTAAGCAGTATCCACAATCACTTTCTGGCAAAAATATTCTCTGTGTTATTGTCTTTTAATGATGAGGATGGATTTTCTGTTGACTGTCCTCTTCCTTGTAATGCTGACTGTAGAAAATAGGACATCTGAGTTCCTTTCATTTTTCTTTAGACTGTAATATTTGATAACTGCTTGCAGACAAGGCTTCTGGAGCCTGTGCTATCCTGGGCTTTTAAAAGTATATTGCTATTTTGCAGTTACTGTGAAGAGGAATGAAAGCCATACTCCTTTTTTTTTAAGGAAAAAATGGTCCATGAGAGACTGACTTTTGAAATACAGAGATTTAGAACCCTCAGAGAGGCCAGAATGGACCTTGGAAAATAGCTCGCCGTGAAAAAGTATATAATGGAATTGATGGATCCACCATTCCTCAAAATGTGAAGAATTAAGAAGGTCTGAATCACCAGACACATAGACCATGATGTACTAGAGAGACAGTTTGCCAACTGTTCTTCCACTCTCCTAGCTAGTATTTCTCAAATTCCCACTCCAGCTGCTACTGGATTTATGATGGGCTTATAAAACAAAGACCAACATAACTATTATTAGTGATATTGCTTGCTCATACAAATCAGGAACTTTGGACTGAAATATTGGGCAGTCCCTGCCTAAAAGGAAACCTCAAATAAAACACAGGATTCTGGTGTCACATGAGCACATTAGACATTCTTTTTGTTGTTCTTTTCAAAATGTCTTAGTTTTCTCTGACATATGCCCAACAGATAGGTGTTGCAATTTCATTCTAATCATTCTAAATCAAATTTTAATTTCTTATGTTGAAATTGCTTTCAAGAGTTATAATTGCATGATTCTACATTTCCCATAATAATCTACTTCAGCTTACCTGGTGGATACAATATAGTTAGTCTTAATTATTGCTAGCTGATAAAATGGCGTTCTAAAGTAATGATTCCTTAAACAATCTTTGTCTAATCATGACATGAATGAAGTTTAGTTTAAAATACAATATTTTATAAACCGTAGTATATCAGTAAGTAGTCATGAGAGTAGAGATATATTGATTTTTTGCATCATGAATAATTAATGGTATTTTAAACACAAGATCAGTAATTTTGTTCCCCTCCTCGCCATCATTTTTTAAGTATTTGAAGATTGCACAGTTTATTTCTTATACCTTTAGAATTTAGGTTATGGAAACTTCCTAAGCTGTGACATTCTGAATTTGCCACTGAAGACAAGTAGTTCAGAGCTTCAATTCTAATGAGGTCAATGAGCATGGCAGATATTTATTAACACCCCCTGTGAATTAGGCCATACTTTCAGGTTGTTATTTCAACAACCTAATTATATCTGGGTTTGATATTCCAATTTACTAATTATTACTGACTCCTGTAATGGATAGCATGCAGACAAACTGCTGCTTCTGACAGAACCACTGAGCAACCAGCCTGGTAGCTCAGATATCCATGAAAGCAGGTTAACTGACCAGTAAAGAGCAAGGAAAAGAGGGGAAAAAAACGCAAAAGAAATGAAGAGAAAGTTACTTTTACAAGAAAAAATGCCAAGATGCCTTACCATGGTGTTTTCTACTGTTCTAAAACCAGCATTTTTCTGTATCAGGTCTCACCATCTTCAGTCTTCAGGTCAGTATTTTATATTGCTTACACAGTCTGAACTATTCCCAGTAAATTTGACTGTGCTGTCCTACTCTTTCTGATTAGGAAAAAAGTCTGTAATAGATAAAAGTCATAACCACTTTAGAGTTTGTTTTTTAATTTTCTAGCTTATTTGGAAAGTTAGTGCTGAGCAATTCAATTTTCAAACGGCTGGGAATTTTTCAGTGTTCATCAGAAGATAGTAGTTTTTCAGTTCGAGATTTTTAAGATTAAAGCTTGACATTTTTAAAACAAAGAATCCAGCTTTATGTTGAAATATATTTTATTTTGAAGAGCCACATAAACTGTAATAATGATTGAAAAGTTAGAGATATTTTGATAAGATTGGTAAAAAACCCAATTTCTTTACCCAATTTTTAACATTTCTTTTTGCATGAACCTTTGGGATTTTTTTTTATATTTTCCTGCCATTTGGGGACAGGAGCATTCTTGGCAATCAGTTCTGCACTGTAAAATTATTACTGATTTTTTCCTAATGCTGTATCTGTCTAACATTACTCTTCTGTTTGTTTTCTCTATTTCTGTCAGTGCTTTTTTTACTGTATTCTGTAGAGACCATCTCCTTGCTCAGTGCCATGGGGCTGCTGCAGAGATCTGCACCTCATACCAACCTCTCTGAGCAATCCTTGCACGCTCATTAAAGTCTTTTACGTTTTCTGATACCTGTTTTTACTGTCAAGTAAACACCTCTTGCTGGCTGCATGAGGCTTAATATTCTCTAAACTTCCTCTATGACTTTTTACAAGTATTGTGGAGACCTAGAATGCAAATATCTGAGCAGTGTCTGCCACAGGTGAGCACACAGGATCACCGTGTTACATGGGGTGCTCCGTTTGGAGCTGGAACATCTGGAGGGAAGCACCTGTGAGAGGCTCAGCTCTTTTGGGGATTGAATTCTAGAGGCAGCTTGCACAAAAGAGAGGTGCTTAGGGGGGCACACCTTGCAACAGCTGAGCTGGTGTAGCTGTTGCTTTCTGCTGTCCATGGCCTTGGGTACTTGGTACTGCCTCTGTCCTTGCGCTGTATTTGGTCTGAGCTGTGGCTGAGCTCACCATGCCAGCAGAACAGCCTGGCTCAGAGGAAGGAAGGGGCAGCAGAAGTGTCAGGCTGTCTCAGACAGCTCATGGGGAACCAAGCTGAGATATGCAGTGTGCACCAAGGGTGGACTTCCTGTAACCTCCTTGAGACATATCCCCTCATGACTCCTGCTAAATTCTACCAAAAGTCTTACATTCAGCAGAGAATGATGCTTAGCACTTCATCTTTAAAAGTGTGCTAAAAGCTCTGTCATAACAGTCAAGTTACTTTTCTGCTTTTTATGTCTCTTTAATGTTGTACCCTCATCACATCTAACCTGCGTTGCTTCTTGCCAAAGTGTCAAGATTCTTGTTTCTGACTAGCCTGTGATGTGGAGCCTTCTTTAAATCTCTTAGTAAATTCTTGGCTAACAACAATTATGTTCCATTTATGCTGCTGTTTATGCTTGGGCAGGATGTGAACTGCAGAATTAATGTGTTAACCTCCTTCAAATCTCTCCTTAAAACTATTGCTTATATGATTAATGCAGTGCTGGGCTGAGCTCATCTCAAGAGCGTGGGAAAAAAAGAGGAGAAATTAGAGGGTTTGTGGTTGCTCAAGGAGGCGTATTAAAATCTGAGTCCCAAAATAAAAAAATAGACAAGACAAGGCCTGAAGAAACCCAACCTAACTGAAAATTTGGCCCCGATTTTAAATGGGGACAGACTATATTATTTCTAGAGGCATCTTCAAGAAAAACATTCACTTTAAATATTTCAGTGATGGTGTGCAGCAGCTAACATCTGGGGAAATTGATAGAAAACAAAAAAATAAATTACCTAGCCAGAGTTTGTAATCAAAGTAACCTCTTTAACACTTTCTGGAGAAGTCTTTAAAAGGTATCATGTTGTATTTCCTTAGACAGGTACTGCACTGGGAAGTGTCAGAGGGGCTGTGCAGTTCAGGCACAGTGACCTGTCCACACTGACAGCGTGTGGGGTGACCTGAGTCCCCAGAAATGTCCTGTAGACCTACATCTCCCCACGTGTGACTGCATCACTCTATGTCTTCTGTTGCCTGGGACATATTTGAGGATTTCTAAGGGAAGAGTAAAAGAAAGAAGGAACTGAAAATTATGGGGAAGGCTTTCTAAAAAAGTTCTGTGAAGCCTGTGCCAAATGTAGCAACCTCTGGAAGATACAGCAAGGCAGGAAAAGGGGAAGGACTTCCATATATGTGGATCAGCATGATTCCCATAAGCAGCTTGATCTGTTTTGTGTGAGCTCATTGTAATGGCAGTAACACAGAGATGTATGATGATGCTGTATTCTGGCTCTTTTGCACTGCTCAGAGAGCCTACAGCTTTTTACCTAACTTATTGCAGACACTAGAATTAAGCAGATAATAATCCAAATCTTTATTTTTACTTTGTGTTCTCTCATGCTATGATTACAGAATATTGCAATAATCTTTGTGAGTTGTCTGAAGTCTTAGGAGTGAAACTGTGACCTGAGGTATTACCAGAATAGGAAGGATGCCATTAAATCCTTAGAAGGGTACAATGTGTGTGAGAGTAAATGGAGTTGTCATTTTACATGTGGTTCAATAATTGGCATGTGTTGCAGTAAATGGCAAAAGTGCAGTAGTTACCTCTGAGCATATATTGTTTTACATTGCATTATCAAGGTTCTGCTGTACAAAAGAATGGAAGAGAGCTTAAGTATGTTGTTGATAAAATGCATCTCAGAACCTAACTTTTAACTGATTTTTCTTATTAACATAACATTTCTTTTTAATCTCATAGTTATAAAATGCTCTCTTAAGGATTCCTTTCCTGCTTCCACAATTTGACCTTTTTCTTTTCCTGTTCTTCTCAAAGCATATCCTGATCAGTGCACACTCTGCAGACCCCATTGTCTGAGGCAGAGTTGATACTTGCTATCATTCTTTCAGCTACTTCTTTTTCTTGGAGGCTTCCTCTCTGTTTGTCTTATATAATGTTCACTCATTTTTCTTGCTCTTTTCTCTGGGGAAGCCTGTAAAGATATAGTAAGAGATATATGATAAATTTCTTCAAGTAGATAATTTAAAATGAATATCTGGCTTGCTTGGGTCAAGAAAAAGAAAAGTAAGTTTTGATAAATCAGAATGCATCTGGTAAAGTCTTAATGCAAGAAAAAAAATCCACCTGTACTTCTGGGAGCAATGGTCAGCCCTCAGCTCCATCACCAATAAATCTGGCTTCAGTTAAATGAATTTCATGTTCCACCACTGTATTTTATTGTTCCCTTAGGTTAGCTAAAACCATTGCTTTTGCTGCTGCTGCAATCAATGGTGTTATAGAACTTTATACTTCAGACTGAGCCAAAAGATTGCAGTTAACTATGTGTGATGATGATGAAAAAAAGTCAAACTCTTTTTCTGCATCATTTAATCTCACCTTGAATTATCTGTATGTCACCAGAAACAGAGCTCAGACATTGTCTCTTCACTATTCTGCTTATTTATATGATTCCCAAATAGTCTTCCAAATAGACAATCATCTGGAAGTTTCTGCAGTATTTTTTTATTAAAAGTTGTTAGAAAATAATGATAGTTTTTGAAGTTTTTGCAGAATACTACAGTATTCTTTTAATGGAAAAAAACCCTAGGCCACATGGAATTGCTCAGTCAAGTGTCTTTGACACAAGTATGTGCTGATATTTATGCTCACATATATGATACCTAAATAAATGACTAGAAGATAATCAGAAAGCTAATCCTTCCTTTTGCTTGTATAAAATATTTTGCTAATACTACAGTTGCTATCACTTTCAAAATTTCTCATGCTTGGGAAGAAATGCTTTATTTTTGTGGATTTATGTTTTCCTTCTTTGCAGGTAAAGTAGCAAACAGCTTTGTTGAGACAGTTTGAATTCTCTCAGCTTGTGAGAGTCTGATTGCTAAAGAGGAAAGCACATTTCGGATCTGCCTCTGTCACTTGTCACAGAGGCAGGAGCTGTGGGTTATCCTCCCCAAAATAAGGCAGCTGACTTGGAGCTTAGAATGACTTGCTGCCTTATGCTGACAAGGGGTGACTGATAGCAAATGAGAAAGATCTCTTTAGGGAAGAAGGAATCAAGTTCCTACCAGCCTCTGCTGGAAGAAGTTCCCACCAGCCTCTGCTTCTCTTGAGAAGAAGAAAGGGACTCTCAGGGTGTCTGACCCTGCCAGGGACCAGGGGAGGGCTGCCAGCCCTCCTCTGCTGCAGGCAGGCTGGCTGCTGCCTGATCAGTGGCCAGTGTTGGCTGAAGGTGCTCCTCCTGCTCAGTTAAAAATTTCAAGCTGTGCTTAGTTTTCGACCCACAGAAGTAATTTTCTGCTGGTGTGAGGAGATGAGACTCCCTTGGCTTTGACAAACTGGCCTACATTCATGCTGGTGGTGAATTAGACAAAATGTATTCATTCCAGCTTGATCGCAGAACCTTTGATTAAATTATGTTTTTCTCTATTTTCTCATGAAGGCCCACATCTGCTCATGTGGAAATAGCTTGTTACAACATTGAAACATAAATTATTTGATGAACTACTTAGGACTATTCACTTAATGCATGATAATCCTGTGAACATGTTAATGAGTGGCAATTCTCTGATGATTGAACTGCTTTAAAATGTCTTCCTACTTATATGTCATCAGAATGAACTTGGCCCTTCTAAAACATCCATTATTCATCATGTTCCAATGTTGCATCTGACTGCATATCACTTTAATTTCCCTCGTTTAACAAAACAATCTATTCATTACAGTAGTTTGAAACCTGTTTCCTAAATCAGAAAAACCCTAGTTAATATTAAGTGTTAGTTATCTTTACTGGTATAGTAGTGCAAAATGTAACATCCCAAATTTTAATTACACACTTAGTGCATTTCAATATGCTAACCAAAACTTAATGGAAGTTTTAAGAAGAACCTTTGTTCAAATCAATGATTTTGTTAGCTGGAGAGGAAGGATTGGTAAAACAACTTGCTGAAAGCGCAAGGTTGACTTTTCTTTCTGAAATAGTTGAGCAAAAATTTTCTCAGTAATCCCTCTTTTCACATGCATTTCTTGTCCTGACAGCTCAAGAAGCAGAGAATTATGGAGTGATACTAGTGCAAATATGAATACTTACCATAAATATATATTCTTAATGGTTTTTCCTCCTTTTCCCATGTATCTTTTCATATTACAGGTCCTGGATCCTTTCACACATTGCAAACCCCATTAAATCTTACATTAGATTTGCTCCTTTTTGAATCTATGTGCAATGGCTGCTCCAGAAGTGGTTCTTTCTTCCCAATAAGCCTAACAGATCTATCCCAGGAAGTGCTGGACTGCTGAATGACTCCATGTTTGAAGTTTTTTTTAATCATGTGCTGCATAAACTCCATCTCCTTTAACCAAAAGACAGCTCTTGGAAGAGGAGATAAACAGTCAGCTAAATAGACCACTTGAAAAGTATCAGCAGAAATGCATTTGTTTTTCAGTGTAGTTAAATGAATTCCCCATTGAGCTAGTAAAATTCTGGCAAATTACAGGTGGAGACGGGCTAATAACCTCCATACAAACCAGAAATCTTTATTCTCATAGAGCCTGAGTCTTGTAAAATCTGCACAAATATGTGGTGACTAAACTTTAATATTTTTATTTTGAAAACCACTTCAGTATTTTTAATTTTGTTTTTAAAATACTTTTTGGCTTTGCTAGGAAACTAGTCACTTATGCTGGGCTTATTTATCACAGTTTTTTGATCAACCGTGATTTTAACACATTCTGTTTCAGTCTGTTGCCAAAGTAAAATGTTTGAGCAAATGTGGGAAGTTTATGAATGCTTTTCTAGTAAGCAATAGAGTTAGTGATCCATGTTGGTTGTGTTCATGCTTTCAGCAGCTCTTGGTACAATAGAAGTTAATATGTTATTGATTAGCATACAGAATTGTTAAAATGTGAATAAAATTTTGTTAAAGAAATGGAACATTTATGTGGTAAGAGGAAAATACTGAGTAAGGTGGACTTTGAAATATCTAAGTAGCATTGATTTCTCTGTGTTGGACTGAAAATGTTGATGGAATCAGAATAAACTAAGAAGGTCAACTGTGGGCTCACTTTTTAGAATATCTGCCTCTTTGAAACAGTCTTTCTTTGTTCGTAGCCCAATAAATAAGTTAGTTTGCAATGAATTAAGAATAATTACAGTGAATTTCTAGTGAACCATTTCAAAACTCTATTAGCTTTATGTGACATATATTTGGTGCTTCATCTGTGTCAGTACCAAAATTGAGTTAGTAGTATCTTAAGCTTTCATAAACCTTTTAATGATTAAACTTCTAATGGTACATTAAACTTTTTCTTCCAACTAACCATTGTAGTGTTTGTGGATATATTGCTATAGCTTTGGCTACATTTATGTGTAAGTCAACCTTTAAAAAGCCTTATGTTCTTTATGGAAGTAATTCTGACCTGTTTTGTATGGAGGAATTGTTAACAGTGCAAATAGTCTACAGTTTATACAAAATGTTAGGTAAGGGCTGTTTTAAAATATTAATTAATGTTTTTTTAATGCAGCCCCTGTTCTCCCTGGGGCATATCAACAAAGCCAGACTCAAGGATATGGATACATGCACCAGACCAGTATGTCATCCATGAGGTCCATGCATTCACAGCCTCATTCAGCAAGTCTGGTGAGTATTGAATTTAAAGGAGAATTTTGTTTGGTAAGCACCATCTTCAGCTATTGTGAAATCTCTTAAATATGACTGAATTGAACCCCTAGAGTTCTATAGTTGACCTATTTGACTGTCTTTATCATAAATGTGACTGGTGATCTGCATGTATAAAAAAGATTTGAGTGACTATGGGCAGTGGTAAGAACTTTTACATCAGAATACATTAAAAAAAAGTATGATATTCAGAGAGCAGAGAAATAACTGTATACTTTACCTACTTAAAACAAATAGTAGATGCTTGGACAGTGTTTCACAGGCTGAATTTTGATGCTATGCTCTGTGATGAATTCATGCTCCTAGCACTGGATGAAAACCAGTGATCTCCTAAGATCACCCTCTTGGTTTCAATTAGTTTCAGTTTTTTTGACTTGCTGATTTTGAGCTAGCAGGCTTTGTGCCTACCTGTATTACTTCTGCTTGCATAGAGCTGGCTCAGACTCTGGGTTGCTGTGCCCTTTCTAATTCCCCACAACAGTCGTGCACTGACTCTTGTGTGATCCCAGCTGAGTTACACTGGTGGGCAGCTGAGAAGAAGTTTTCTCATGAAACTGTGGCCACCCCAGGAAGTTCTTAACTGTGGTGGATGGGAATGTAAAGCTGGAGTGAATATTTAATTTTCAAAGTAACTGGTCATGGAAGGATAGCTGAATGGTACTCAGCTGAGATTTTTAGGAAATTAAGCTTCTTTTTTTTAACTCCCTATAGAAAAAAAATTCAGTTTTAATGGTTATCATATTTTTTAAATCATATCGCTGCCTAGAGATTTCCTAGTTCAGATCCAGGCACCTTTTACCTTAAAAAATATTGTCATTTTGAATTTTAAACTATTTTGAGTAGGTGTATATTTACTAACTCTGTCACCTTTTTTACAGATGAATAAATATTTAATTATGAATCAAACTTAGAGCTTGTTGAGCTGAAAAAAAACTGCTTTCAAGATTAGATGAAACTTGTATTTTTTTGTAAAACTGAAACTCCATGACATTTTATATTGTAAAGTCATGACTTTCTGTGTGGTGTGAGTACTTTCAGGCTTGCCAGATCCTCAGCTGTTTGGGGCTGAAAGGGCTAATGTGCTGGCAAGTCTGGGATCCAGATACCTGCAGGATTGAGTGAGTCAATAACCTGAGAAACTCTTTGGACACCTGCATGACAGCTGTGAGGCAGCTGATAGTGGAATCAACCATTCATTTCCAAGGCTATCACAGGGCACTTTGGGAGCTGGCTGCTTTCCAAAAGAGACAAAATCCAAAAAGTAGGAAACCTGGAAGCCTGGGCTTTGCCAGCAGATTTCCTGGTCATTGGGGAGCAAAGCAAACAGCCCTCAAATCCAACAGACAGAAAATGGAGATGCCTGCAAATCTCACAATGCTCTTACCAGCCTTTGCAGCTTTGTGGGCAGAGAGATGACCACTATTTCCCAATACCTCTGTGTCCCAGGGACTTACCTGACAGGCTGTTGAAACAGTGTCATTTCAGTCACCTTGAGAATCATCATTTGCCTCTTCCAGAAAGGGGAATGTGAAGGTAATAGCTTCACATGTGAAGGGAGTGATGTTAAAGGATTTTAAAAGTAAGATTGACTTATTTCAACAGATTTGTTTTTTCCTGTTGTGAAACTGTTTTCACTTGACATCCTTATAAGTGATAATATTTTGTCATGAGAAAAAAAAAAAGAAAACAGCAAACATCATGATTTAAACTGATTTTGGTGTTAAAAACTGAGTGGATTTCCCTTTAGAAAATAAATCCCAAGCATTTAGGTTTGGGTTCATTGCTTTCAGCTGCCTGTTCAGTTCTGGGCTTGGAGTGGTACTGCCAGAGATGCAGTGTTGTCCAGCTAATGACACAGACAGGAAGGATGAGAAGAAAGTTCCAGGGGAAGGAGACTGGAGGAGAGGAATCCTGGAATAGTGACCTCAAAGCCTGAGCAGTGTTTGAGGCTTAACTAAAAGCAATGAATGTGATAAAGTCATTCATCAGTGGCTGAGTTTTGCCAGGACATCTGTAGGGCAAAAGTGATCAAGATCCCATGGGGTTATATGAGGGTGGAGATGATTGCAGAGTTAACTGCTGTAGTACATTTACTCCTTTCAACTGAGTTGTGTTGTTACCAAATCTGTCCCCAAAAGGCATAAGTTCATTTTATAGTCATGTTCACCAGTCTCCTATATTGAGAAACAGAATTTTTCTAATTTCTATTTTCAAATATGGTTTGTTTAATTTTGAGCTCTATTTTGTATTAGGCATGATCTTAACACTATCTTTGGACAGTTTTGTTTTTTCCAGAAAAAAATGCATTATTTTCTGATTCTTAACTTTCTCTCGCTTTCCATGAGCAGTTCTACATAATGCGGTCAATTAAATTGTTGCTCAGGGTACAAAGTCTTTTATAACAGAAAGCCCTGAAGGTTATTTTCCTCTTTGGAGAATAGTGGGGTGTTCACACACTGTTCAATATCCAAGAGTGGTAGGAAAACAAAACCTGTGCTGCAAGTTGGCTTTCTTTGGTAGCTGCTGCATGTGAAGTTGCTGCTCTTTGCAAGGAGCCATCCATAGAACAGATATGAACTGGGGGTGAAGTGGAAATACACACCTCTCAGCCCAGAACTGGCTGGGGAGCTGAGAATATAAAAGCTGGATTTCAGTTCTTCGTGTGGACAAGACTTACTGTTCTGTCTCAGCAGTGGGTGTGAGACAGACCTTTGAGGAGGTGGGAGATGGGTGAGTTTTGACTCTTTTACAGAACTCCAAACCTACACCCTCTTGTAACTTAATACCCACTAAAATCACTACTGACAGAGGAATAATTCACTGAAATGCTTTTTAAAAATCCCTACTTTGAGTCCTTTAGGCATTGTAATTCTCGATTATATAGCCCAGACTACACTCTGCAGTGATAATTAGGCATTAAATGCTAACAGGATTATTATGGAGATTTCTCCTGACAGCCATTTAGCACCTAATTAGGTGTTAAGGCTGTAAATTTAGGTTTCTCAGCAGCATTTAGGGCCTTAATAAATTTTTTTTGAGTTTGAAATTGAGGGCTTATCTTCACAACTGTGCACCACAGTGAAGTAGTCAAGCTGCTTTTAGGAGACAGCAGTGGTATGTCCTTTGACATGGTGCTCTAAGGAAGAGTGAGCATCCTAAGTGAGCAAAACCTCTCAATTTTTCCAATTTAATGTTTGTTTAGTAAAACATTTAATCTCTTCACTAGTCTTTTCCCATTTGAGGGAGACCTATAAGCATGGCTCTAGGCAAAATCCATTTACTGCTTTATACAAGACATAGACTTGCTACCATTTTTCTTAAATGGACCCTCTTTTGGGGACCATTTATTTCTTTTGAAATAAATTGTTTAAAAATCTAACTGCTGCTGAGTTTGTTGTAATAGCATATTTTTCACTGCTGTTTGGAGTTAGTTTCAAGGCTCAGCAGCAAGACCAGTTGAGAGTTGGAAAAAATATGATTCTGAAAAGCAGAGAGCCTTTTGACTGCTAGTTGTCTACTTTATGAATATTTAAGGAATTTTTGATGAGAATAGAACCCAAGAAATTATTGTTGTCATGTAGTGCATAAAAAATGATCCTTTTTTTTTTTTTTTCACTGAGTTCCATGCACACTTGGAAGACATTAAGGAACCACTAGGAAAGCACATACTGCTGGTTGAAAACAACTCTTGGTCACAGCCTGCAGGTCAGCAAAACTACAAAGCATGGCAGAGAACAATAATATAGGGCAAGACTCAAATGCAGTTCAGGGTAGACTTGTCAGGAAAGGTGGTCTCCCATGGTCTCCAGTGTTTAAACAGGAGTTTATCCCATTTAATTTGCACTGCCAATGATAAAGGTAGGGCCAAGATTAAAAGTCTATTTCTAGCATGGGAACAGTAATGATGAGTTGCCCTATAGAGTTTGGATTAAATAATTCCACATTTCCAACATGTGACAAATGGCCTGCTCACTCCATGTGGAGCAATCTCCACCTTTTTTAAAAATAGTTCCATTAAAAACACTCAAGCCCCTATATATATATATATATGAACTAAAACTAATCCAGAGCTGTTTTCTTGAGCAGAGAAGTTTGCTGTCTTTTAAAAGGCTCAGGCGATAGTACTAAGCATGAACACACACACTGATTCTTTTTACCTTTTTTTCTCTTTAAATTGTTGTACTGGAAAAATTTAGCTACATAAGGTAACAGCAAAAATTATCAGAAGGGAAATTGGATATTATCAGTGGTGCTTGAACTGCTTTTGACTTCTGTTGAGAGCTGGGGTAAGGAACCGAAAGTACTCTTGGGAATTTTAAAATGAGCTAGTTTTATTCTGTTGTTAAGGTACAAGAGGAGATTGTTCTTCCTGAGTTTGAAAATCCACTTTGAATTCTAGTAAATTATGGCATTTTATTGGTTATGAGTGAAAATAAATGATCTATTTAGAAAAACAGAGAAAAAGGCTGAAAGCTTGTCTTATAGTGGGCAGGGTTGTGGAGAAATTTGTCTTAGCTAATGATGGGACTTTATGTGCTAAATTTTGTCTGAATATGAAAATATGAGTGTTCATAAAATTATTTTTATAGACTTCTAAAAAACTTGTTTTTCCTCTAGATAATAATGCATTCATAATTTTTAATTTGGGTAAAATCCTAATGAAATGAAGGACATTCAGTGAGATGGAAAAGTTAATGACCTGGATGAAGACTATGTTTCTTTTTGTAGTGAAGGCACAGGAGAAGCTATTTGTGAATCATGCAAATAGGGAGCAGAAGCAGAGTTAGCCTGGCTGGATGTAATGAACTGTTACTAGTGAATTGATGAAACAAGTTAGAATATGTCAATATGCAGTGAATGGCTTGAAATCTGTTTGTCTGAAGCCATAAGACAATGTGAGTTAACAAAATAATTATTTTGCTACTCAGAACAAGGGCCTGTATTTACTGTATATTTGACAGGGTGTAGAGAGGATACTGTTCCTTTTCAACAGGTAACTTGTGGTTTTTCTCTCTCTGCTTTGCTCCCTCTATTCTTCTTTCCTTCTCATTTCTTCTTTGTGCAAAGAGAAGGAATCAAGGAATCTTAAGTTTAGAGTTAAAGCTTTACAGTCTTTTTTTCTTTCCTTCCACAGAGAACATACAGAGCTATGTATGACTACAGCGCTCAAGATGAAGATGAAGTTTCCTTCAGGGATGGTGATTATATCATCAATGTGCAACCAATTGATGATGGCTGGATGTATGGTACTGTTCAGAGAACTGGGAAAACAGGAATGCTTCCAGCAAATTATATTGAATTTGTTAACTAATTTTTGTCTCTAGTCCTTTGAGCTTTATTATGATTTACTTAAAATCTAACCTTTTAGAAAAAATCAGAAGAATCTTTTAAGAGTTCATGATTACTTTATCACTGCTATAACAGTTCGCATTCTCACTCAGAATCCATTTTAGAGTCCTTTAAATAAAAAAATAAATAATCCACAAGAAGCTCAGAGCTTTGAAAACAGCATTGCTTATAATAGTGCTCTCTCAAACTGAAAAACATCTATGGAAGCCTGGTGTTGCCAGTCCTATAAAGACTTTGGTCAATTAACTGTAAAGGAGTAATGCCTTTTCCTTACACCTCAAAGATGTTATAGCCATAAAATTGATTCACTTCTTATGGCACTCTGAAGTCACAGGAGGTTAACACACTGAGTTTGAACACATCATCAGATTATTAGGGAAATGTTTAATGTTTAAGCAGTTAGCTTCCTAATAAAAATTAATATGTTGAGTAGATAATTCAGTCATTTGAAATAAAGACAAGTAACATGCCAGTAAAAAAACCCCCCAAAACCAATAAAATCCCCTACTGCCCAGCAGCCTTACAGTAAATATGTCTATTTTGACAGCAAAAATTTCCTGACTCTTGCATATCCACATTTATTTTTGGATTACCCATTTTTTTTCTTATTTCCAAGTGATTTATTAGCTTTGCTTCCATCCTAATCCATCAATTAAATCCAGGTCTGGATTCATGGCTCTTCAGTATGTTTTCTGCAGAAGATTCCTTGCAAAGACTATCTGAAATATAAAACCTGTCAACTCTTCCGTTTCCTTGTAATAGTACTTAGCATTTAAATAGAAGCCTTCATTAGGGCAAGGTACAACCAATACTTCATGTTAGCTCCTTTACCTTCTCCTGTAGTGCTGTAAATAAATGTGCCACGTGCGGCCCCGGTGCTGTGCAGTCACTCAGAGCCTGCAGTCACATCCCGTTCCCAGCACAGGTAACTCGCTGAATGGCTGCTTTGCTGATTGAGCTGATGTCCCTCCCCTGCTGCAGAAACACTTGTGTGCCTCCATCGAGCAGTGGAGGAGAGCTCTGGTTCTTGTAGTGCATTTCAGATCTATGGCCTGTTTGCTTCAGTTTGCTCCCAAATTCTTGGTGATCCAACAGTGGGTTGTACGCTTGCCAAATGATTAATGATGGAGAAGAGTTATGTTTTCTTTTAGTGACTTGATCTTTCTCATAACTGACATCAAAGAGAAAGCTAAGTAAGCAAAATCCAACATACTCTATGCCATTATGTTTCAGTTTAGTCATCTGTCAAGAACAGTAAAAATATTCTGCTGACAAACCTTCACATGTGCTGATTTGGTGTCTGTTAACTTATGGCCAGAACTGAGAGATCCAGGTCTCAGTCTGTGAGGCTGTGAGAGGATCTAACAGCTGGCGGAGCCATAAGAGGGATTTTGCCAGCAGGCTTGGGTCACAGGCAACTTGTTTTTGCTTTGCCTGGGTGCTGCATTCCCTCACAGGGAGAAATTGTGGAAGGAAGGACAAAAGAATTAAAGATTCTTGTGAGAAATTATTCATGTGGATGCAGAGATGTGTAAGGAAGAAAACGTTTCTCCGGTAAAATAATTTGTGGAGTTCAGCCATGTGCTAAGGAAGATAACTTTGGAGTAGCCCTCAGAATACTGAGTCTGCACTGGCTTTCTTTTATTTCTAAAATTTTTAAAGTAGAATTATATAGAGAGCTTTTAGATTATTTTGTATTTCTCAACTCACATAGTAGGCAACGCTGCAATAACTATTTAAAAAATAAATAAGGAAGGCAGTATGGATTTGTTATGCCAACTGAAATTTGTCAGTGCAAATACCTGCAAGTTCTATTTTTGTACACAGTTTTTGCATACAATTTCCAAAGAATTGGAAAGCTTATGCAATTTTGTTTTGGGTCTTGCTAACACAGGGATGATACCAGCAGAACGGAATGACTGCATTAAAAAAAAAATTAAAAATGTCCATGACTGCTTTCTTGTCTGCAGCCTAATTTCAAGGCTAAAGCTGCCCAGGAGTATCTAACTTCAAATAATGTGTTTTAAAAGCAGAATTCCGTGACTGTAAATATGCAGTTTGTATAGTTGACTGCTGTCATTTGAAATTCTTGCAAGTTTTACATTAGGAGCTGCTCTTGCAGCAGACCCTTGTGCATTACTGGTGACACCCACATGAAATCAGCAAGTCAAATGGCTTTTCTAAAGGCTGATGTGGTATGCTGAGCTAGAAGCTCTGAAACAAGCAGTTTGCTTCTGTGTTGGTTTTCATCACTGGCCATCAACAGTGAGGAGAGGAATTCCATCTTCTGCTGGCTGGCAGATATTTCAGATGATGCCTGAGGCACAGCTGGCTGTCACTTGCTGCTGTGCTGCTCTGTGGGCTGTGTAATGCTGACAACAATAAAAACAGGGTGTCAGTTTGCTAACCAAATATGAAAACCAAATATGAATAAAAAAGAAATATGGAGAATATCTATGTGGCTTCAAGTTGCAATTTTCAGTGACTTATAAAACAGAGAGTCTCCACCTATAAACATACACAATCATTCTTCCTAAATGAGGAGACAGCTTTGCAGTGTTGAATATTTTATGTATGGAAGTAAATCAGAAAATGAACATTTGGTGACATTAGAGAACTATGTTGTGTTGAACAATAGAAATAAAATTTCCTTTAATGAATTTTGAATATTCATTAGCCTGGCAGAGCAGCTAAAGCAATTTGCAAAAAATAAAAGGTCAAGAAAACAAAACAGTATGTGAATTGTATTTCTCTTGAGAATGGTATGTCAGCAGAATTATTAAGATCTGGTTTAAGTTACTTATTCTTGTAGTTGACTTTTTTGTCATATATGCTTAGAAATTCATATTTATAATGGAATGGTTACTGCTTTTTTGATATAAAACAAACTTCAGTGTAATTTTGCAGCTTTGTTCTAAGCAATGCAATGAAAGCCCCCAAATTATCAGAATGCAATTAAATATATATATATTTTAATAAGAACTAAAATTTGTAAGGCAGGGAGAGTAAGTCATGAATTAAATTGTGCCAGCACACGTTTTTCAAAGCATATATTGGAGACTGTTACATGCAGTGTGATATAGGGGTGAAAAGATGATACATGCTGTCTTGTCACCTTTAAAGTTTATATACATTTTTAGCACAGCATGTTCCCCTCACTGTTCTTTCTTCCTGTAGTCAACATTTTTCTGGAGAAAGGAAAGGGCTTTTAAGGACTTGAATTTCTCAAGCTGTTCCAAAGTTCAGGTTGGAAGTCCACACGTTCCCATTTTAGAAATAAAGATTTCTGTAAAGAATGCTGTAATTCTTGCTAACATGACTATAAATGTAGAAAACAACATAGAGCATATTCATGCATACATACAAGAAAAAATGGGTGCCTTGCTTTTCATTACTCTTTCTTGCCTGGCTAATCTTCATTTTTTAAAGAAAGCTACGTACAGGTACTGCAGTTGTAATTTTTCATTATGGAACATTAGCATTTAGTCTTGATGAAACAGGGTTTTCTTGATTACATTTGACATACAATAAACTACTTCAGCAGATTGGGATTTGATGGAGAATCACCTCCCATGGATTATGTTTTTGACAAATGTGTCCCTGCCAAGTGTTCCTTGGGGATGTAGAAGGTCTCCCATACTTGGGAAAGGTAATAATTCTGGTTTTTATTGTACAGTGACTGCATGTCATCTTGTACAGTGAAAAAGAAATGACAAATACAGAGGTCTTTGGCAGAAGGTGGTACAGGGTATAAAATCATAGATTTTTATTAAGTTGATTAATACTCCATTTAAAATATAGAATATGCTTTAGTTAGTAAATGTTTAAATAATATACTGAAACAGACAGAAGATGCTGTTGAAAGAAGTCCTCCAAACTGATGTGCTGGCAAATGCAAAGTACTAGTGAGCTGTAGAAGATTAAACCATTTTGCAATGCTTTAGTGATTTTCTCCAGCTTCATGCCATAGGAACCCCATCTCTCCTTTGGAAAGAAATCCTGAAAGCTCTATTTCCTAAACTGCCTGCACTACAACAGTATATTCAAAGGAATTTCATATGCTTCTTGTGTCTGATAAATAGAATTTGCATATTGTACTTAAGTTGTAATCCAGTTGTTGTTGACATTTGTTTAATTATTATTATTATTTTAGGGGGGGAAATAAGCTATACTGTAGCATTTCAATTGTGTATTGAATATTACTATTAGAAATTGCTAGACCATTGGAAGACAGCAATGACTGTATTGACATTGATTAGCATGATGTGGAAAATCTCTCAGCTGTTGGTTTTTGCAGTGTGATATAAAAAGCAAAAATGAACCGCTGTGCAGTTTGGCTTATGTTTGCTTTAAAGTGTGTAAAGTTTTAGTTATTTTGCAAAACTGTACTGTATTTGGGGGTATACAGTTATGAAGGTAACAATTGTTTTTCAAAGGACAGATAAACTTACTCTTGGATCATATGATGTATCATCTTAATTTGGCTTTTGTTATGCAGAAAGTTAACACCAGCTATTAAAATATATTTTAGTAGAAATGCTTTAATTCCTGTTTCTTCCTCTACACTGTGAATATTTAAGCTTTGGTGGACTAGAGCAACATCATGCTGCCCAAAGTACTAACCTATGCAACCTAGTTCACATTTTAGTTGATGTCACAGTGGATGTAACATAGCAATTTATTTTGCATAACATTAAACTTCATTTAAATAAAATATTAAACCCGGCACTATGTATGTATTATATTCATAAACAACACTCTGTAGAGCTACCATACTCGTTAGTATAAGCTCTCAAAGATGTTTATTGCTTTAACTAAGGAAGTTTTGAGTTTTCAAACTTAAGTAGAGTATTTGGCACTATTTGTCAAGCTTGATCTCAGAAAACAATTTCCTAAAACACTGTTTTATTTCAGATATCCCCTCTCCTTAAAAGGTTAATTCACCTTTTTCAGTCTGCATTTGTAACCCTTCAACAGAACATCAAGTTACATTCCATGACACTTGGTCTGTTTAAATAAGCAAATACAGTAAGTGAAGGATGTCCACTGTTTTAATTGATACTGGATTGCTTGTCTTTGAATGGGAATTTGGTTAGGTGTGCTCTCAGTGCAGCACTAATAAAAAAGATTGCATTGCTGCCTTCTTTAAGACAATTTTATGTACAAATGTCACCTTTATTCATTTACACAAGTAAATTATTTTTAAAACATTGTAAGAAAGTTTAAGTTAAAATAAAATCCAGAAGTATTTTGGAACTGCCTGTAGTTGAAGAAAATTATTATGCTTAGGGACATTTTTATTTATTTGAGTGTTAAGTGTATAGTACAGTGGACTGCATTAGAATTTTTATATTCTTGTCAAGTGTTGGTTAACAATATATGAGGACAAATGGCAGCTATGAATGGAGCTGATTAGTTCCTCCTAGGTAAGTGACATGCACTTGCTACCACACTAATTTCTACTTAAGAAATGTGTTAGCATTTCATGTGAAGTTTAATTGGTTACAGAGTCGTGATTCCATGTTCTGTAGTGATGTGTTGAAATGCTGCCAGTATAGAAATATCTAGTCTTGATATATACTGTAGCAAACAGCAGTTTTCCACAAGAGAAAGATTTAAGAGCTGCCAAAATGGACCTTAAGCACTTGGAATGTGTTTTATTTGAAAATTCCTCTGTAATTTGCTAGAGGTACTGAAGTACTTTCCTGTGTTAGTGGACCCACAGAATATAATTGTGAAAAGTATCTATGTACTGGCACATGAAATTCTCGTGGAAACCCTCCATGCTGTGCACTGGGCAACTCAAGAGTTTCTAGCTATCAATGCTTTTAGGATGCCCTGATTTCTGCTCTGTCTCAGAACTGGGCTCTGAATTTTCTCAGGTGTGTTAATTAGCAAGAATAAGCTAATGAGCTTATATTATAATGAGCTAACGGAGCTGTTGGTGCTGAGGGAATAGCTGCCCAGTGCATGAGCTCTCCCTTTTCTCTCCCTTTTCTCTCCCTTTTCTCTCCCTTTTCTCTCCCTTTTCTCTCCCTTTTCTCTCCCTTTTCTCTCCCTTTTCTCTCCCTTTTCTCTCCCTTTTCTCTCCCTTTTCTCTCCCTTTTCTCTCCCTTTTCTCTCCCTTTTCTCCCTTCCCCCACCACCAAGCCTAACCATGTTTTCAATACTCTTGCTGTGACTACCTCTCTCATCTTTCCATGAAGTGACCTGTGGGACACATTAAAGTGATATCACTAAATGAGCCAGATTTTTTTTTTCCAAATGATTTCTTTTATCATCATTCTTTCGGTGATTCTGTTTATTGCACAACCGTGAAAACAGTAATATCAGCATAAAGAAAGAAGTCACTTGAAATTGGTGGAAGGCATGGCAGTGAAGTCGTGGATTTCTTACTCAGGTTTTGCTGCAGAGGTTAATACAAGTCAACCATCTGGCTGAGGGCACCATCTGAACAACTAAGGTGTTTGCTGAGCAGTGTTGTGTGGATATGCTTGGCCTGTCTCTGTGTATGTGTGTGTGTCTGTGCTGTGTGTCAGGAGTACTCTGGATTAGAGCAATTAGTTGGAATCCCAAAAGCAGGCCACCCACTGGCACATGGCATTGGTAAAGACAAATTTATTCTTTAAGAAAATGAGACCTCAGTACAGAGGGAACAAAATGTCAGTAGGTTTAAACTGCATATTTTTGTGCCCAGCAGTAAGGAAATCCCTTGTGTGCAGTCAGAAGACTAAGCCCTGTGGCACTGCAAGCAACTAACTCTGAACAGTGTTTGGTACCAGAATGAGATGATGTGCCACAGAGCTCACCTGCTCCACAAATTTGATACTGCATGATGTGCTACTTGCTGGGTATTGTGCTTAACAATGACAGCAGAAACTGGAGATTCATATTTATGCACTACATCCTAAAAAGATCCTAAGAAGTCCTTGATTTTGTATATTTTAGCTTTGATTTCTTTCTCACTTGCCTGCTGTTGATGAAATCTACATATAGAGAGGCCTGTTCTCATGCTGAAGACTACTGGCTCGTGGCTTTGACCACTTGTGTCTACAAAGAGAGATCTGCAGGTATTAACATCGGTATCTTAAAATATTGCTCGATGCACAAATATCCATTTTCAATGTTTTCATAAACAACTGTCAGATTTTTTGATGTTCTTTGATTCAAGCCATAATTTTTCTGTTTTTCCTCCTCCTCCATCTTTCTTTTCTGGACATACTTACATCCTGTGTTGCTTATACAGCAGCTTTTCCAGGACCTAAATGGAATACTTTTAAGAGGTTTCTCAAGGCACTGAGAAGACTTTAAATTGCTTGAAAAATGTTATCTCCCCATTAAATTCTCCCTCCCCCCTCAGTTCTACACTGGCTTCACTGTCCTTCTTTGCCTTTTGCTTTCTCTTCCTTCAGTCAAGCTCTGACATCTCTGTCATCAAACCTGATGGGCTTGGGGCTCCTCCAGGCAAGCCTTCAGACCTTTGGCCTCCATGGTTTCTGTGTTCAGATTTGGAACTTTAGTGTAGCTCACCTACCTGTCCTCCTGTCAAGACTTTTGAGCAGAACTCAAAGAATATTAGCACGTGCCCATTTACCCCAAGTGCTGTTACAGCTGGCTGAGCAATGAGCAGTTCTCTCTGAAGAGTCCCCTCGACTGTGTTTTCCCTGGCTTTCCTTGCCTGAGGGTACCTGTGGCTGCTTCTGAAATAAGCTGCTGATTTCAGAAAAGAGGGAGATTATATTTTTTGCTGTCTCATGAATACCTGAATCAGTTCTTCATTCTCTTCTTCACAGGATTAGCATCCTTTTTATGTTATCCCTGGTTTTGGGTTGAACTCTTGATTCAGAAGTCATTCTCTGTCAGTGTTAGAATGAAGAGCTCAAACCATGTCCATGCAGTCTGTTGCTCTCTGTGGAAGCTGTGTTGGATAGGCACTGTCCTGCTCACCAGAACCTTTCAGTTCCTAGCACTGCTTGTTCTGTATTCATCAGATGAGATCTCTGTGAGACGTGACTATCTGCACCAAACCCCAGCCTTTCTATAAATAAATATGTCATTATAAAATAAACACTTTTTCTGACTTACAGCTCCTCTGGCTCAAGATGACATTGACATCCTCCAATTTTGTGGCTTGTACTGACATTAGGAAGCATGCATCTAAAATGTGTCAGATGAATTATGCTCTAAGGGACTGTTTAGGCAGCCCTTGATGACTGCAGCTATTTTACAGTGTGGATATCTCAAGTTAAATGGGATAAGTGGCAGATCAGGTCTTGCTGGCAAGTGGTTCAACTGAGAAATGAGTTTATGTGTTTATCTGAGTGACCCGGCTATTCAAGAGACTGTCATTTTCATTTCTACTCCAGCAGTTCAAAACAAATACAAGAATTAGATGACAATTATTCATAGTTAACTAGTTAGCTGTGCAGCTTAAACAATTCCTTGATCAATGTGGAAATAAATAAAGTTAATCAGAAAGTTTTGGCAAACCACGTGCAAGAGCTGGGCATTTGAATTGATGTTCAGCATGATTGCATATCTAGCCACTATTTTCCCTTTTTCTAAATTTATTTAAAATAACGGGAAAGCTCTGTCCCTCACAGCATGATTAGCATGCTGTTAGAGAAATTAATCTCCAGTGGATTAATAGATTCAATGGTCTTGTAAGGCCTTGGAAGACAACATTTTTCAGTTATGCTTTCAAGTCTCAAAGTTACCAAAATATTAAATTTACTCCCTTGCATTTTCTTTCAGCCCCTAAATCCCACTAAAACGGTTTTGCTCTGCTCCATGTTCAGCGTTGCATTCCCTGTAGCAGTTACCTTTGTGAGATGGGAAAAAGACTACAAACATTGGGATACTTCAAGTAACTTTCTCTTATGATTTTTTCATTGCTATGCTAAGTAACATCTGCAAAACATCCTTCATTCCAAGGCTCTTTATTGCGCCCTCAAGAAACATGTTGCACAAATAACATTCTCTCTGTTCAAATGCCACTGGCCATGGTGTTCTGTTGCACAGCTGTGATTATTATTATGAGAGGGAGGACATGTGCTACAATGGCAACAACAAAAATCTTGATAATTAGAACAAGCACCCAGCAATGACTCCTGTGAGATCTTTCTCAGCTTGCCACTCATTTGAAAACAGGAGCCATCACTGTAATACCAGTGCTCTGTGAGGTTGTTAAAATTAGAATTTTGCAACTTGGTTTATTTTCCAGATGCTATAAAGTCAACACAGCTGCAGCTGATTTTGGACAGGTTGATTTTAAATGCTGATTTGACTTGTTGCTGCTTATGTTTTTGTTGGTATTCTTTCAGATTATGGTATGATGGCTAAGTCAGAAGGACATATCAGGTCCTCTAATTTGAGGGTTTTCTGCCACTCTACAGATGTATGTTTTCTTATTTTAAGCTTTCTTTTTCCCAGCAATTTCTCAGACATCAAGAATGTGAATAGGATTTACTCAGCCTCCTACAAGAAGGCCAGAACTGTAATCTGAATTAGTACAAAATGATTCAAAACAAGGGCATGGGACTGGTCACAATCAAATTAGTTTCTCCTACAAGTTGATCCATGGCACACACACACTCTTGTGCTCCCTCCCCACCCTCAATTTTTCCTTCTCTCAATACTGCTGCTCTAGTGACCATATATTTTAAAGTTAATTGACTCACTTTTTGGGGGCGTTAAATAACGAGATTTTTCACATATTATTGCAACATGCTTTAACCCTGATCACCATCATAGGGAATCTACAACTGGATCAGATCTTCACAGCTAAATAAGGTAGATGGAACAAGATTACTTAGTCTGTGCTTTAGTGTATTTAAAAATGTTTTTTCATTTAAATTCTGTACAAATATGCAGTGAAGGGTTCTGTACAGGATGAAACAGCTTTATAAAGCTTCAGAAAGCAATGGTGTGAAACTAGGGATCATATCAGAATAAAGGGACCTTGTTTCTTTGTCCAAACTAAGGTATCTTAACCTGCTCTCTTTCTTGTCCATATCATGCTGTGTGTTTAGCTGAGGCAAAAACAAGGTTGAAGAGGCAGATTTTATAATAAATATATTTAGATTCAGAACCAGGAAGATAAGAGACAAGTGGGTTTTTCAAATTACAGCTGAAATCTGAATCTGATTACAGAGTGATGTAGGAAATTTCACTGAATATTTTAACATTCCAGTGTGCTCTGTGAAACCAGTCATCATTCTTTAATGAATTGAATATAAATAGTGAAATGCGTACTGAATTAGGGATCATAAAATTTTGTTTGCACTTAAACCAAGTATCTAACAACCAGGCTAGAGCTATGCTGACTTTTTATCCATCTCTTTAGTTTAGGAAATATTTAATTAAGTGATGTGAAATGGCACATCATGAGTGAAATGGTTATCAGTTCCGAATTCTTGGGCAAGATAACTTATTCAAAATTGCTTTGATGGTGACAAGAACAACCAAATTCTGGATGAGGATTTGAGTTACTGGATGACTAAGTCAGTCATGCTCTGAAAGGCCATCTCGATTTTTTTATAGTAGTATGTGAGATACACCTCTCAGCAAAGAGTTCAGGGCTGTTAAATGTGTGGGGATTGATGAGTGCCTGTGCCATCCTCGGTGAGGGGCTTCAGCTTGGAGATGTTTAATACCTTGTTTTGGTTTCAGCATTTCCTACCTGCTGACAAGAAATATTGGAGGGATGATAAATAGTACATAGCTTTGTCTCAATACATCATGTGTGGTTAAACACATCATGAGTCATGTTTAAATCATGTTGTGTGGAATAGGTGGGAGAATGCTTGTGTTGGCCTTGAACAGGTAGGAAATCGTCAAGCAGAAATGGGACACCTGGAAAAGGTGAGGGCCAAATCCTAACTTTGTCCCAGCTCTTTTAAGGGCTTGGGTGCTCCTCACAGCTCTGAGGAAGTGACATTTTGCCACTGGTGAGCTGGTGTTACCTCACCTCTACTGTGTCAGCAGGTCTTGAGTGCAACCCTTCTCAGGGCAAGTCGCTCTGGTTGGGTGGCCTTGAGGGCACCTTCTGCAAAATGTGCAGCTCAGCCCTGCCATTCGGCATGGGCTCAATACCCACAGATTTCTGAGCCCTCCTTTTTTAATTTTTATGTAAGTTGCTCTTTCTAATTTAGTGCGTATTTTTATCTCAGCCATCAGAGCAGCAGCTGTGGCAGGAGGGACGCAGGGACATGTTACCTTGGAGGTGGGAGTGCAGCAATGGAGGTGGTGTAGCCAGTGCCCCAGGAGGAAATACAGACCCAGGGAGGCAGGAGGAGATGCTGAGCCAGAGGTACCCCAGAGGTGCCAGGGCTGTGATGGATTGCATTACCTTGGAGCTGAGCCCTGCCACTTACTCCTGCACATGGCCTGTAGGAAGGGGTAGCTGATGTTCAAGAACTGTTTCTCCTAGATGGATATATGAGCACTTGTGATGGATATTTTTCACACTCTCCAGTCCAACTACAAAGCCTGGAGGGACAGAAGAAACTTTCCTGAATTTAGGTTTTTTCCTTCAAATCAAATTACACTCAAAAGCATTCAATGCCTCCCTTGGCCAACCATTTTCCAAGTGTAGTGGGTTTTTTATCATGAAAACCACACTTCATAGTTTACTTTCCTTCTTGTTGCAGGGCAGAAGAAGCTTCTCTTGTTTCTTTTTTTATCTGGGCAGTTTTCTGCTGTGATGAGAGCAGAGGTCTCTTCGCGTGGTGCAGTGAAGACATTCAGAAACTGCCACTGGCCACAATAATTTGCTGCAGTCCTCCTGACAGACAAATGATTGATAGCTATGAGCTTATTCCCATTTTTCAAAATCTCTCTGCATTTTTAGAAAAAAAATTCCCGTAGCTGAGATGGAGATACACAGCAGTATCTCTTTTCTTTTTCTGTTGTACACTGAAAAAGAAAATGAGAAGCAAAATAACCTGCCTGTGAGGTTTTAATACAGCCCTTCAGGGCTATAATTGATTAGCAAGGGAAAAGGCAGTCATATGAAACTGGCACAAGGGGGCAGCTGTGCACCACTGAAAGTTCTTCATAGTTTGTGTTTATGAATGCTTGCAATTAGCTGCAGGACACAGAATGGTAACTGTGTTGTTACGGGCATAAATGCCTATTTTAATTGTGTTGTAAGGAAAAAATGTGCTGTATATTTAATTAAAATGAAACCTCACATTCTACATACAATCAAAGGGGCTTAACAAAATAAATGGTTTACAAAGCTTGATTTCCAGTATGGATCAATAGCAAAGACAGCTAGGGAATAAAGATGTGTTTCATTAATACTTTTTTCTGGATCAAATGAGATGAGCCATTCAATTATCATAATTAAACACTTGAAATATACACATATTGGGACTGTGTTGTTGTCATGCTTAAAGGTGTACTGATACTCAAAATTTTGGATTTGCTCCCTGAACATTGATGATCACTGTGGTGGTGCATATGGTGGAATCTTAGGAGTTCATAGAGTTAAATGTGTGTACAAAATGCGGTATATGACTGCACAAAGAAAGCCAGTGCAGGGGCACAGTTAAAGAAGAGCTGCAGTAAGAGATGCTATAGCAGTAGAAGTTTCATTATGCTCTTAAGACAAATTAATTTGCTGTAGAGACAACTACTCATGCAGTGACAGCATTTTCCTCCCCAAACCTCTCCTTGCAGTGACATATTCTGCATGTTCAGAATCTGATCTGTTCCACGTTTCATCCACAGTGAAGTTTTTATACTTTTTTTTCTTTTTAAAAAAAACCACCTCAGATGCTAGAGATAAGAGCAGTAAATTTATTTAATTTGATTCCATTAAAATTACTTTCTATTGTTCTCTGGACTTGGACTAGTATGGGCTTTGTTGCTCAAGCAATGCCAACTTTATAACTGTCTTCTTTTTAGAGATATCCAAAATTTTTTGGTACACCAGACATGGAGATGAAGCTTTGCAGGAATAGGTGTTTCAGGAGACCTCCACTGTGGCTGAGCTGAAATGAATGGAACTGATACAAGAAAATAAGCTATTTACACATATACACGTATAAAGTAGGAGTTTGCAAATCTGTGTTACTCTGTGAGACTTTATTTTTCTGTGGAAGAAAAAAGCACTCAAGACTGTTTAAAATCTGACTGTTTTATTGTTGTAATACCATTGTGACAGCAGATGATTAATACTTGCCTCAAAGCAATGGGGGCTCAGTTCAGCTGCAGACAATGCAAGGGTGAGTAGCTGATGCTTCCCTGCTGCCTTTCATATTTCCAGGCACATTTCTCACCTCAGTTGGATTGCTCCAGGTCAAAAATGAGGATGTTTCTTTCCAAACAGTTGACATCTGACTGTCAGTGTCATCTGACTGACATTTCCTTAAATGTTTGATTTCTTCATTTTACCTCCTGACCTGTATTATGGATGTGGTAAAGCAATTCCTTTGCATTTATGTAGATGCTTTCTGCATGAGCATAGCTTGAATCTCTCTTCCACAGTTGCCAAATGCATTATTTTCTTAAAAATTTCTTCATATTCCAGTTGCAAATTAATTTAGTTCTTTGAATTTACTCCATTTTCTCTTTGTTTCCCTTGTTGTCTAAATTGTGTGCAAGGATTAAGAAAGCTTCAGCAGAAGCAGTGAAAGCACAACCCAGTTATGCAGGGCTAGCTGAGGTCCATGACTGCCATGGAGAGAAGAGCCTGGGCAGCATCTCCTCCATCAGGCACTACCAAGACTTGACTTTTGTTCCTCTTGGGCCTCTGTGGGAAACCTGCTCCTCACAGCTCCATGATGATGATCAGAGCATTTGGGTTGGCAATGCATTCAAACCCAGGCCAGTGTGGAAGTTTAGGTGTGGCCGTGTGGTGTCACCTCTCTCAGTGGAACCAAAGACTGGCTCCAGACCCTGGGAATAGGCCTCCTTCTCCCCACTTGCTGTGTAGCACCATGCAGGCTCCTCTCCTTTATTTTAGAGTGGTCACTGGGTGGTTAGTGGCCACGAGTGCCCTTTTCCAAGCTTTGAATGTTGGTACTACAGTTGCTTACAAGGAATCGCCACAGCCTTGAATTTTCAAAAGTAATTGCTTGTGGTTCATTAAATTCCGTAGTAAAGCTCCTAGCTCCTTAACCTGAATATTACTGGAACACATTTTTTAGCATTTTTTCTCTGCATTCTTTTTTCTGGCCATAGTAACTATTTATTATTGCATTATTTTACTAGTAGATGTTGCAAAGCTTCTTGTATAATTGTTTCCATCCACAGACAACAGTTTACTTAATGAATTCTGACTATAGAAGTGCTGGATTCTTCTACTGTGTTTTGTGAATATAATAAAGAACAGAGCAGAAGGTATGAGAGCTTAAGTTTAATTTCAGGTTTTTAATTTTGTTTATAGCTAGGTCATTGCCAAGATGTTATAGAGACACTTTGATTAAAATAAAATAAATGTATTACAGAAAGCAAGAAGACTGGACACCTAAATAAAGCTATTTAGCATGTCGTAATCTTTTAAATGCCAGTTACCTGCTGTGTAAACCTGGAATAAAAGTGTTTTCATTGCTGCAGGATCCAGTCCCACAGGAAATGTGTTAACACTACAAAAATAATTTTAAACTCTGTACAGTATTTGCACATTATGATCAAGACCACAGTCAAGTACTTTGATGATGACTTGATTTATGGTCTGTGAAGAGGAAATGTCTGTCACTGAACCAATTTCCCTGCTTCATCTTTCAACCCTAGTTGGTTTTCTTTCTCAGATTTTTGTTGTTGGTGTTTGTTAACCTTCATTTGACAAGACAGCTAGTTTCAGCCAGATTGATCATCTTTGTCTGGCATATTGTACAAGTTATTTCTGACCTCAGTCCTCAGAAAACATAGAAAAATGCTATTTCCTAAGTTTTAGTGGAAGATTTCTGATAAACATTACTGTGCTTTCTGAATGTTTGTAAAGCACCAAATTATGTTCCACTAATGACTGTTTAATGCTGAAGTTCAGCACATCTCACAGCTGGGCATTAGCTAATGAACACAAGATGGTCTATATATAATAGCTGTTTATCCTCTCAAGGAAAAAATCCCAAGTTTTATCCCAGAACGCCTGGGTGAAGCTTTTAAACCAGACAGTTTTACAGACATGTTGTCATTCCTCAAATTAAGAATATTTCTCCACTGCCTGTCCATGCTCTAGGAACTATGAATGGTGACTCAGTAAAGGACCACCTTCTGTGGCTGGTTTGTTCAAAGGCCCTTACACAGAGCAAAACTCTGCCATGCATAAAACCAGGTCATTGAAATTTTGTACATGCTCTTAAAGTACATTTTAGAACAGGAGGAGTATTGTTCGTTGTCCTAGCTGAGTTTGTGTTGGCATAATTTTCTTTTTCAGAGTTAAAATTATTTTCTATTTTCTAATAATTTATTACTTTCAGTGGAGAGGACACTGATTTTGTTGGTATACAACTATGAGATGCTAGGTAGGGTCCAGGTTGTGGCACTGACCTCCTCTTTCTGGTATAGAGTTCAGCTGTTGAGGTCCTTATTACCCTGGAATTGCTGCTGCTTCTCAAGAGGGCTTGTTGGTATATTTTCTTAAGCTAATAATTAATTCTTAAAAGCTAAGTAATTAATAGAGAATTTTTTTGACTTTTGCTTAAATAGTTATCTCTGATGATGTTACAAAGTTATTTTATGAGAGGTTTGTATATGCAATGACTAAGAAATGTCTGGATGAAACAATATTGGATTCCCCAGTGAAAATTTGCACATTTATTTCCTGAAGATTTTAGTGACTATTGCTCTTCCTGAGTAGACAAGTGATCTGCTCAGTTAGCCCCAGCTTAAAGCTCTGAGAGAAGTGACAGGCAGAAGGAGAAAAACAGGACAACAGAACGTGTATCTGTCTTGCACAGATGAGAAGTGCTTGTGATGTTTTTTCCTTTTTTTTTGCCAGATCTTCAAACGTTGCCTGTCAAATAATTTAAGGGAATTCATTCTGTAACTCCGTGTGGCAGAATTCAGTGAGGATGTGACAGGTGTTTTGAAGTTTCACCACAAAGCTCGTAGTTCACCTCTTGCTTTCCTGACTGAAAATATTGTTGCTGCCTGTTGTGGTTTAGGAGCAGCAATCTACAATTTAGTTTCCCCATCCTCACCCCCTTTTCCTAAGACTCTCCCAAACCAGATGCCCCTTGCCCCCTCCCCTCTCCCGCCTCAGGATGGGGTTGAGAATTGGAGGCACAAAAAAAAGGTTTAAAAAAATGGATTGAGATAAAAACTACTTACTGGAAACAGCAATGAGATACAAACCCAGACAGTAACAGCAACAATAACAGAAGTATTCAAAAATTGGGTGATTTACGTGCAAAAAATTCTCACTGACCTGACCTGAGACACTGAGCAATGATGAATAGACCCCCATGCCAACTGGTTTTTCCTGACTGCAAACTGACTGCACCTTCTCTGAAGTGAGAGTGCCTTTCTCCTGCCCCTGGTGGTATGGACAAACAGCCCAGACATGCCCCAAAGGCTTCAGGCTCACCTCTCACAGCCACTGCTAAAAAATTAACTCTGTCGTGGCTGAAAACCAGAACACTGCCAAACAGGTGTCAGAGGTGGTGACTAATTGTCAGGCCCAGAACTAAAAAGCATATTATAGCCTGTAGGTATTTCCTCCAGTTACTGATTCCAAATAGTCCGTGCTTCATTTTGCTAAAATGAATGATAAATTTACATCTCTGTGTTCTGACCAAGACCTTACCATAGTACTGTGCATCAGGTGTCAAACACAGCATCTACAACTGGCATTAAAACACCTGTTTTATATATTGAGGTTCATGAATCCATAATTTCTGTCCTACATATAACAAAGAAGCTGTCTGAAATGAAACCTGTGCCAAACAGTAAAAGGCAATGCTGGAATATGCTTGGATACCTTAAATCAGGAGTGTCTTAATATATCTTAAAATTGATTTATGTCAAGTCCCTCCTTGAAGAAATACTGACAACTGGAAGAAAGTTCATAATTTATTAATAGTTTACTGTTGACGGAGTAGTGTTTCTTGGCAGTACATGTCATGGATGCAAAACAAATTACTCAATGACTAATATCTTCTAGCTCCCTTCTAAAACTATCAAGTGGTTATTACATGATTGTCTCCTGGAGGAACATTATGGGGTGAAATTTTCACCCTTTTACTTCCCTTAGGTTCTTGTTCCTACTGAGACTTTGTATATGAGTTAGAGAAGCTGCATAGTTTTGTATAAACTAGCAGAGATTGGGACTTGACATTTTTACTTTTAAATAAATCTTAGGGTAAAGATGCTGCTTCAGTTGCTCTTTAGAAGGTCTCGGTTTGTGTATTCCAATATCTCTGTGTGTGTGTGTATGTACATCTACCACTCACCATTATAACAGATAAATTAAAAGCTAACTGGCGTTTTGCTGTTTGGAATTTAATTTTGAATTTGTAGGACAAAGTGGAAAGCAGAGATAACTGCAGCTGTGTGGGTTGTTTAGTTGAAATGGAACCACTGTTTTACCTGAAGAGAAATCAGCTCATTTGTTCTGCCCCATACCCTCCTTATTCTGGCAAAAGTGTCTGTACAGCCCTACAGTGAACCAAATCCAGCAAATCCACAGCATGACCACAGGTAACCCCCAGACAAAATAAGTTAATTTTAACCTTCATTAATTCTCCTTCCCAGGTCCTTGCACAGCTGATGAATGCAAGCTGCTACTCAGTAGTAGAAGGTAGCCAGGAAGAAGAAAAAGCTTTGTCAGAACTTACAAGTAGAAGATAAATTTCTGGGTAGGGAGTCTTTCTTCAAGGAGATTATAGTGTTGTTTTTGCTGTTGTTTCTCAGAATGTAGCACTCATTTTTAAAAAAATTTAAAAATATAGGTGTGGGGTGGGTTTTTTTTGGTAAAAGATTTTTCCCTGTCTCTAGGGGTGTTTACAATTAAGAGCAATGAAGTTTCAGTCTTGGTAAAGAACTGTAATAGAAACAGTATGAAGGCTAAACATCCTACCTTACTATCACCATTTAATTTCATCAAATATAGGCATACAAGAAGTTCTGGTGTGGTGTTTCTCTGCAGATGTTATGTTGCTGTCATGGTACATTTGTCCAATATAGATGAGGTTTGAGACAAAACATAGCCACTGATTCACATGCTATGATATCACTAAGAATTTTAAAGTCAAATTATCACTAAGAATTTTAAAGTCAAATTTTGTGTGAAAGTAGAAACACAACCATTAGAATTTAAATTCTTCTGGCAATGTTTTGAACTTGTTCCCACTCTATAAGCCAAGCATCCTGCTGTTGGAAGGAAGGTTCCTAAGATTTTTAAGATAAAAAAGGGATGTTTTGCTGAGTAAGTGTACATAAGATATTTTAAGCTAACTAGCCTTGCAGCAGAAAAACATTCATCAGTAAGTATCTGCATCTTGTTTTATGTAAATTTACAATATTAATGGATAACATTAGATACATATATTTAAAAATAATTAATGTATCATTTCATGTTAACCTTCATTGCTTTCGATGTCTATATTTAGAAACAAGCACTTGCACCTCTTCAGCTTGGGCTACTCATGAGAACACAAGAAAATTGTAAGTGTGGTTTGCATGTGTTGTGATTTCCCATGCAGATATGATAATGCAAATTATAGAGCCAGCTCTGGCTATAGGCATTGAAAAACATGTAGGGAATTTTCTCTCCCTCAGATGACAATTCTCTCCCTTCCTTGTTCCTAACCTGTGGGCATAAACTGATTACAATAATAGAGTTGTTACCTTCAGTATTTTATTTTTCCCCCACAGGAATCTAAATATATTTTCTTCATCAAAGAAGAGATCATGAATGAGAATGACTACTTTATAAAACAAGACATTATAAAAGGAAAGGAAACAGTATTTAAATGCCTAAGCTTTCTGCAGGCAAACCCAATTAGCAATAAAGGAGCTTTGACTTTATGGGAAAACTATCATGGTAACTCTATTAGAATGAAAACCAGACTATTTTCAGACTTTATCCCTTTAAAAATCTTATGGCCATTTGCATGTTTTTTACTATTGAATTTCCAACCTATTCATCAAGAGACAGACACTTTACACATTAAATTATGCTTTTGTGTGTGTATATTCAATAGGTCTTTTCACTCCTGTAAATCCACTATTAGTCCTATTACAATGTTTGCTTATGTCTCTTCTGTGTCAGGAAGCTTCTTTCTATTCAAGACTGCATGAAGTAACAACATTTCCTAATTTCATACAGTCTCAGTATATCAGAGCAACCCACTGAGCAGTTGTTCAGCTGTGAATTAGCTGTATGAATTCCTTGGTCCCTTGCCCATTGTACGTGTTTGGGCACTCTGTGGGAGAAGTCCCAACTTTCCCACCACAGCAGGGCTGGGAGGTGCTTCCCTCCCCCTTTGCTCAGCAAATGGACACATACCTAAAATGTCTTTGGTGATGGGGAAGGCTCACTGACTTAATTTTAAACACTGACATATCCAGTGTATGTTGTTATTCAGGCATTGTCTGTCTTGTGTCCTGAGATACTGGAGGATAAGGCTTTTTAAGGCTTTGGGTGGTTCTCTGTCTCCTCTCTGTCATCCCAGCAAATAAGTGCCTCACAAATCACTTATGTATGTTTTTGTTTTCCAGTTAAAATATACTATGGCCACAAGAGCTTAGAAATGCATACATTTAAATATATTTAAAGGATTTTAAAATGAAACTGACACATACAAAGTCCCTTGAGAGGTCTGAGTGAGGTTCTCTCTCTGACAGAGACTACAATTTAATAAAAGCACCAGGACTGCATAATAGATTTTATGTCTGAAATATAAAGTTCCAAACTTGCAGTATATCCCAGAATGACCATAAATCATCATTATTTCTAAGCGGATAATGAGAAATTATTTGTAAACATGACTTAATTGGACACACACTGCTGATTCATTCTTTTATTTTACAGCTTTGGTGAGAAGCAGGCAGTTAAAGAAAAAAAACAACCAGAAACTGAATGAGCTTTGGAGACTTAATTCTGTCAGCCAGGATTTTTGAAATGGAGAAAAAAAAAATGAGCAGCCTTTGCAAACTCAAAACATGTTGTTTTCCTTCAGTTCATCACTTTGATATTCACTTTATATAAAGAAGGGCCATCTGGCCAATGTGAGCACCCCTTGTCCCACTATCAGTAGAAGCAGTTTTAGTCATATGGAATGAAGTTCATACAACGTAACATTTTGCTGGGTTTGGAGCTCAGGCAGCAGCTGGATATTTGAACAATTATAAGGGGCAGCAGAAAGTTTATAGACTGTTCTAAAAGCACAGCCTTAAACCCTGTGTGGTGTGGAAGGCTGACATGAGGCAGAGTATATGAATTGCAAAAACCTCTGAACCCTTCTGCAGCATAATGTGGCTTTTGGGAGGTGTTCTGGGAAGCAGGGGGGGGATACTGTCCTGAATATAAATTTTGTGATGTCGAAGTAATTTCCAGTAGCTCTAGAAGGGCAGCATGCTTTAGTAAGATCTTGGAACTACTATATTAGAAATGCATTTTTAGAGACAGCAGTAGGTAATAGAGTCTGTAGGGTAAACAAGGATAGGCGATAACACATTTTGAGATTTCATGCTGCCACTCACTCTAGGGAAAAAGAATTTACCCAAGTTCCAAGAACTTCAGAAATAAGCATAATCTAATGTAGAGAGCATTAAGAAAGGATAAACTCCAAATTCTGCACTGATTTATTTATTTTGCTAGCCAGCACTTTCAGCTTATGGCTAAACTATTAATATTCTGAGAACAGAAGAAGAGATCTTTTCTTGTCAGCTGTTTCATAGCTCCTGCCTCATTGTGTCCTTGTTTGATAGTAAATGAAGATGGTTTTTGAAAATGTCATAACTGCCACACTAGCTTAAACATGATAAAATAATAATAATAACAATGAATTATTTTCAGGCAATTGGATAATTTATGGAATACTGTGTGATGGTCAGGTATAATAATAATACTTAGCATTTTAATATGTGCTTTGTAGCTATCAGTCAGTCAACATAACATCTTTATGAGGTAGATGGGTGAGCTCTTCTGATGTAGATGGCAATGCTCTTCTTTTACAATTGGCAAAATAAGACTAAAGGCAAATGACTGCCCAAGGCCATGCAATGAGAAAGTTGCAGAACTGGGATTAAAGCTAGGGGAAATAGATGAACATTTACTTCATTGATGATATGTTTTTTGCATATATGGCCAATAAACTAAGAGGGATGCAAAGTTGACTGTTAATAGAGAGATGGAAAGATGTAGACTTTTTTTTTTTAATAACAGACTATCTTCAGTGGAACTTCAGTGCTTCTTTAAAATGTTTTTAGAAGCTTCTCTCTGAACTGTTAACTTCACCTCAATGTAGATGTAAAATAAAACAGACATATAATGAATTTTATCTAGATTAGGAACCAAAGCAAGCGTATTAGTAAAAAATTCATCCAGGACCTTTAAGTAGCTGAATCTGTATAGCAAATTTTGTTTGCTGCATTATGTGATGTATCTTTGAGATGATATTTAATATGTATTTTTGACAAGATCAAAGCATACTTCTGAAATCATTGATAGCCATTGTGACTTCTTCATCCTCTGCCTTTTAGTGAAAAAGAGATGGAGCTGATAAGAAAGCAAGGTACTTGATGGACAATCAGTGACACAGGTAGTAACATTTTGATTAACCAGCTAATCTTCACTTGTAAGGTGCTGTGCATCTCTACATTCTTATCTTGCTGGAATAAGGATATCTGACTAATAGAACCATCTATAAATTAATGGATAGATAAAAGTTATGTGAGTAAAAGGTATCCATTTGTTGTAAGGTATCTTAATATATGAATTTTATTAAATGAATATTTTTTAAGACTATGCCCTCATACTTATGTGTTGTGTCTAAAATGTTTCTAAGATCTGAATTAACTCATTACCAGCTGTTTCAGGAATCTCCTTGGACATGAGACACCTTGAGCTTTTGGGTCAGATTCCTAAACTGAAAATTAAATATGCCAGCTGGAAGGCGAAGGTAGTGTTTTTCAAAGGGGCTTTGGCTAGAAAAGCAACTTTTCTGTGTCCCAGGCAAAAGGCTTCAAGCATCTGTTGAATTCAAAGCACTTTAGTAGCCTGCTAGGTATAGATGGCTCTCCTAACTGTGCTGTTTTTCTTGCTCTGTCTTGCTGTGCACTGTTACGATCTGTAGTGAAAACATTCCCTTATTTTCTTCCCTCACCGAAAATATTTCTGTTAGACAACTTTGAAAATGCCAGTTCGGCTGCTTTACTGCATAGAGTGTGCAAGCACATGGCATGGCACCTGTGCTTTACAAAAAATACAAACGGCAACAGTTACAGAACTGCTGGGAGCAGCCATTGGGGCATCTTGTTCCATCATCCCATCAGCCCTTGTGAGGGCAGGGACCAGGGAGATAAACACCTGCATGCACAATTTGTATGAGGCATTCCCTGAGATTTAGGGAAGGAGTGTTGTCAGTACTCTCTTGTTACTGCTACATTTGTAACTCCATGGGGCTGGATGGGATCCACCCAAGGGTTCTAAGGGAGCTGATGGAAGTGCTCACGGAGCCCCTTTCTACCATCTACCCGCAGCCCTGCCTCACCAGGAAGGTTCCAGTTGACAGGAGACAAAAAAAAGTGGTGCCCATCTACAAGGGCTGGAATGATGTTTTAGGGAACTACAGGCTTGTCAGTCTGGTCTTGGTGCTAGGGAAGTTCATGAGCAAATCTTAAGGGCCATCACATGGCAGGGCAGCCAGGGGATTAGGCCCAGACAGCATGGGCTTGTGAAAGGCAGGTCCTGCCTCACTGACCTGACAAGGTCTCCTTTGAAAAGGTGACCTGCTTGGTGGATGAGGAAAATGCTGTGGATGTGCCTACCTGGACTTTAGAAAAAGCCTTTGACACTATTTCCCACAGCATCTCTTGGAGAAACTGGCTGCTCATGGCAGATTGGATATTAGTAAAAATTTCTTCACCAAAAGGGTTATTCAGGGTTGGAACAGGCTGCCCAGGGAAGTGGTTGAATCACCATTTAAAAGACAGGTAGATGTGACACTTAGGGACATGGTTTAGCAGTGAGCTTGGCAGCGCTGGGTTAATGGTTGGACTTGAAGATCTTAAAGGTGTTTTCCAACCAAAATGCTTTTAGGATTCTGTGATTCTATTCCATGGATTCCTACAAAGCAGAGTGGTAAGTTGGACATTGAGACTTGTTCTTTGTCCTTTCACAGAAAGAAAGAAGAAATAAGATTCATTCTACTTCAGTTTAGTACTTGATTCAAGTGCTTATACACAACTCACATGCAGTGGGGTTTCCCACCTGACTTCCAGCTGCCAGTGCAGTGGGGCACAGGTCTCTCTTAAATCCTCTGTCTTATCTATAGCCATAAAGAAATAAACTCTGTCCTCAGAACTGGCCATGCAAGTGCCAGCTTCAGCTGAGTTGATCACTAGAAGAGTGCATTTATAGTTGATGCAAAGAGCAGAGTTGTGGGATGAGATTTTTCTGACCTATTTTGAAGGCCTTCCTTAGGATGAGAGGAATGGCACCCTGGAGTCTAATGAACATTAACTTGCTCTCCGTTGGCTGAAGTGGGCCAGGAGGGCTGGCTTTGGTGTGTTTGCACCAGAGACCTGTGATCTTAATCCTAAGAACCTCACTGAGTGTGACTGAGCACAGAGCAGCCTGGGGCACTTTGGAGCAACTGATCCATCGCTTTGTTTTTGGTTTCTTGGGATGCTACTCTGCCTTAAGTTGAATTAAACTTCTGTGTGCAAGCCAGTGTGCGAGGTGAAGGCTTGCCATAAGATTACCCAGGTGCAGCATATTCAGCAGTTCTGCAAGAAATTTTAATTCCTCTTTTTGGTTGTAGAATCAGAGGCAATTTGAGCATAGAATTCAGAATGCAGGTAGTTCTGCATAAACTTGGCAAGAACTTATAATCAGTTCAGCTGCTGTTTTCAGGCAGAAATTATCCATCTGTACCACTGATTAATATGGCTGCTGACTTAACCAATATTAACAGGCCTTGCTGAAGAGATATTATTAGATTAGAAGTGATTAAAGATACATTCCAAGCAGCAATGATTCTTGGAACCATACTTGTTATTGAAATGTTGACAACGTTGATATTGGGATTTTAATATCCTGCTTGATAATTAAACTTCTGCTTAGCACAGATTTCCTCTGTGTCTTCTCTATGGGGTCCAGATATTACTTCTGAGTTTCTGAAGAGAATTATATTCATGTACTGGTCAGTGAGATTGACATTAGTGCTTTTGTCTTGGTAATGTTTCACAAGGATGAGCCTAAAGTAATAAAAAGCAGCTGCCAGCAGAGGAGAAAAATTCAGGTTCTTTGGTCTTTGCATCTTCCAGCTTGTCCTCAGTTTCAGAGCAGAATGCTTCAGGGTACTCTGTGCTGCCAGGTTTTAATTTAACAGTGGTGGGGGTGGGGGGTAGTTAGTCTAAGGGAAAGAAAGACGCTTCAAAAAAGAAAACAACATCAAAGAATGATGAACAGCTTGCAGATGTCAGTGTAGTATGGCACATTTTACATGAATTATTGGTATTGTCAACTCTTCTTCTGGAGTTTAGAGAAGAATGGGCTCTGCTTCAGTTTGCTGCTTAATTCTTCATTTCCTTTAAAATAAATGAAATAAAAGACAGCTTATTAAAGAGGAGGCATTGTTTGTATGTTTGGAGGCTGCCATTTTCTGGTTTTCTAATATTTGTTATTTTTTCAGAATTTTAAATTAAAATACTTTTAGTGTTGCTTTCCAGGGGAAGAAGGGGAAGTTGTAATAAAACACTACATGTGTTTGCATAGCTTTATAATCTTCCTCTGGATAAGTTTGTTGACAAATATCCATCCAGTGAAACAAAAGGGGAAGTGCTCTAAAGAAACAGTAATTTTAAGAAAGAATACAGCCAAGCTGAAAAGAAAGGCCTTGCAATAGCCTAAATGAAAGAAAACTGCAGAGAGAATTCATAATGCAGGTAATCCATATGCAACAGAAAAAGTAGTGGCTATCCTGCTTTTTGCCATTTTTCCAGTGTTTGAGTGCAAAATGCTTCCGCTAAATTGATTTTCTTCATGTGCTTCTTGGAGCTACCCAAAGTATCTTGCCTGAGTATTGAGTCAAGGAAATCAACTCGACAGCGTGAGACTGTGTTAAGAAAACATTCCTTTATTACAGCTCTGGGGCCGTGGAGGAGTGTGCCTCCATGGTTTGTCCAGCTCAACAGTTTTCTTGTGAGTTTATATATCCTTTGTATTATGAGACTCCATGAATTCTCCCTCACTCAGTACTGTCCATTGTCTGCAAGCACAGCTCCTCTTGAGGGCTGTTCCTGTGTTGTGGCTCTTAATGTGTGCACAGTTCACGTGTGCTGACTTAAAGGTCCTTTATTGTTACGAGGCCCTGGCATTCCTCTTTAGGTAGGCACTGTGCCATCTCACTCTTATCTAAGCAGCTCCTCCTGTTCTTCCTTGATTTAGTGTTCTGGAGGGGTATGGGTTTTTGTAACTGGATCCTGGTTATGTAGATTTTTTCCCCCATCTTCACAGCCCCTTGTTTTCTTTGTCCTCAAGCAGTTTTGTTGCAGAGTAGTACTTAAACATCTACGCAAAACATGTTGAACTTATATTTACAAAGTTACAGGGTTTAAACAGAAAATTAAGCAAAACTACAAAATTCTTTGTATAGCTCCTTTCAGTATTTCCCTTGCCTCTTATGCCCAGTACAGCCCTTCTTTTGGCAGCAGCAAAGGCCAAACTCAGTAATATAAAACTTTTAAAACGTACTAACTCTAGTGTTATTCAGGATCCTTTTGAAGCACAGTGAGTGAGATGTTGAATAACTGTCTCTAAATGATAGAGCCTAATTGGAGAAGGAAGAAGAAGAAAAAAATCAGCTATAATTATGGGAATCTGAATGGCTGATGACAGGTAAGATGACCAGAACCTTTGCTCTTTTTTTGTTTGCTGGAGAGCTGTGCTGTTGGTGTGCTCAGCACCAACTGCATTCACCCTTGGTTGTGCCACCTAATGTTCCTCACCAGCATCTCCATTTGTTCACTGTTCTGTTCTTTCTCAATGCTCTGTGCCTGAATGTTCTATTCTTCCTCAAACCTGAGTCCACAGTCAGAAATGAGAGAAGATACCTAATTCCCATTGATTTCCAATTGGTTTTAGTGCAAGTTGGACACACAGAAATTGGAATCTCAAGTGCTTTTTATGAATGTGGATCTTCCTATTCTGAAAACACCAAGTTGAGAACAGAAAATGGAAAGGAATAATAAGGGTTTATTTTTGCAATGTGAACCTAGATGTTATTTTCTTAGATGTTTTCCAGGTTGTTTTGAAATGTATTTTGAGGCATTTCAGGCTCTCCATAAGAAAATGTAATTTTAAGAGGCTTGTGCAAATTCTGTTATTCCAGTCATAGATGGGAGAGGCAGTATGGGAGAAGCTGTGTATCTCATAATTTAAACCTTAGTCTCATTTCCCAGGGGTTTAGGAGTGGCTGAGTTTAATCTTGAAATGGGAGGATCTAATGTTCTGTATGTAGATGTTATAGGTAATTCATAAAGATACGTATTCTTAATTGATTGCCATATTGGGGCTTTATAGAGCAGTTTTGCCATTATTGTTCAGAGTGACATTGAATAATTTTGTAATTTTGATTTCAGAAGGACAAAGTCTTCTTTTTCTTTTGATATATTTAACAGGTGTATTGTAGATTATTAATTCTTCCACAAAATATGCCTTATAGCTTCATCTAGCTTTTTTTTTTGTCAAGCTGAAAATGACTGGATAAACTTGAAAGGGGTGAAGGAGAATGTTCATAATTATGCAAATACAACTTTGTAATGGAAGGAGATTTTGCTCTCTAGTGGGATCTGACAGGAGTTTATGCAGCAGAGGTTTGTAAGACTGTGTAGATAAATGATGGTGATTTACAGCCTTCAGTATTTAAATCTGCACCTCATCCATCTTAACAGGACTCTTTGGATAGAGGACTCCTTCCAGACCTTTGTTTAGAGTTCAGAAGGTTCAACATCTGATTAAGCCAAGGTGTCCCACTGAGCTACAGATGGGCCAGTTTTCTGTGGCTGACAGCAAAACAAACCCAGTATAGTTATTTCCACATCCAGCTGCCTGTGATGCCTCAGGTCTCTTTCTTTGTGCTATTTGTACATTCATAGAGCAAGAGTTTACTTCATCATGAATCTAATAAGAGGTCTGAACTCTTGCTTCTTGGTATGTAGTAAAAAGAGTTAAATTTCATTGTCACCATATCTTCTTGCATTGGGGTTAGTGTGTAACTACATGTGCATTCTTTGTATGCAATATTATCCATGTACACATTGATAATTTTATGTACCATGGTCTTGCTTGAAAAGACCATGTGTCATGATGTAGGAAGCCTGGAAGGTTTTGTGTTTTCTGTCATAAAACTAAAAATTATTGTGATCAATGAAGATGGATTTTAATTTTTAAGTTGTTGATATATATGAATGTATATTATGGCAAAAAGTTCACTGGCCTCTAAAAATGAGCAATCCAGTCTTTTGAGGAAGACTGACAGGAATGGTGTATCTAGAGAAGAGTTAGTGAACTGTTAGTGAAGAGTTTAAAGCTGTCAATGTGTAAAATCCTCCCTGTGGACTTTACTAAATATTTTCACAGGATTCAAAGTCAGGACTAACACTTCCACTTTTTTTGCAAAAAGAAAGCAGAGAATCAGATTCCTTGGGCTGCTCTGGCAGCTTTGCACTGTATCAGCAACACAAAGCAATGACAAAGCATTGTTAACAGGCCTGTTAAACCTGCTTTACAGCTGCTTTGCTGTATCACAAGTGTGATGGACTGGTGGATCTGGCTCTACATGCTTAGCAGTCTGCTGCTAGTGCTGGTAGCAGCAAGTGACCCCAGCATGAACTGCATGAGTGATGTTTGGTAATGGTAGGGTTGGAGTGCTGGCATGAAAGGCAGAAAGGTATCAAAAAGCAGAGAAAACCTTTTCTGGTGCTAGAGCGAAACTGACTTACAGTGAAACATCAAGTAATTTTTTCTCCTAATGTTTCTTATGTCCAGAGATTCTCTCCTTCACAGAGTCCTTTTCTAGGAATCTCTTTGGAACAACATTCTTTTGAGATGGAGCGTTTTTCAATAAAAGGAGAAAGCCTCCATCTCTAGTGCCTCTGCCTTCTTTTCATGGCTTCACTGGTGTGAAGTGGCTGACACAGCATAACTATGGGCATCAGTCCTTATCAAAGTGCTGTTTTGTTCTTCTGTGGCATTTTCCTGACCTGAACTCACAGGCTTGCCAAAGCTGTGCGTGACTTGTGGGCACACCCGTGGATTTGACTTGTGAGAAGGTCACCTTGTGTGCCTCCCCTGAAGATTTTTTTTCTGAAAATATTTGCTTCCTAACATAAACCTATGGGGTCTGTGTTTTTGAACATTTTTGCTGTGCATGTGTCCTCCTTACAGGCAGGGTTGGAGACAAACCCTTTAAGTTCATTAAGCTGAACCTCTCGCGTGCATTTTTAAAACCATTTTGTTAAATTTAACATTGTTAAATGTTAAATAATGGCTTCAATTGGCTTCCTCTGGGTGGAGGGTGCTGGCAGCTGGAGGCTGTGCTCCAGGCTGGAGGCTGGTAACACCTTTGAAAATCTTTTGCAAGGATGTCCTATCCCAGCAAGTGCATTGGTTTGTTCACAAATGGATGAATTACAATGAATTTAACATCCACAAATACTGTGAACCTTCAGCTATTTGTATTCTCAGTAGTGAGGCAGCCAAAAAGTTACTTTTGAAAGAAAGTAGGTGTCTAAGCTGAGCGGTGACTGCTTCAACTAAACTGAACAGAAATGGAGAGAGAAGGCACTGGAAATCTACCTGCAACCTTGTTTCTTGTCCTCTGAAGCTCCCATTCATCAAAGTGTATAGCGTCTTGCTGGCCTCCTTGCTAAGCTGGGACAACCAGCAAATGACAGTGTTTAAAATTGCCTTTTCTCACCTCCAGCTTCTCAAGAAACATCCCTTCTTTTCAAGCAAAAAGCTATCCACAGCTAGTACTGAATGAGCACATTCGTCACAGGGAGCCATTTGTCAGCTCCAGTTGGGATTACTGTATAATGCTCTTCCTGCTGGTACACAATATGGCTTAGACTACCCCATACTCCAGTTCCCATAGTGATTGCTGGGCTCCTGGTGACTGTTTAGTGTCCTGGTTCACTCTTCAGAGCTATCAGAGCAACAAACCTTGGTTATTTTAAGGGTCTTTACCAGTATAATTTTTTAACTGTCCTAGCTGTCATAATGAAGAAATAAGGTCTGTAAGTACCTGAATCAAAATCTTCTCTGCTGAAAAGAAAAAAAAAAGTATTAAAACAAGTTTTAGAACAGAGTAGGTGAATTAAGCATCCTACTGTTCCCATTATGTGGCCACATAATGATCTTCTCTCTAACATGAGAATAATGTTCTCAACCTCTAAGCACTGGCAATTCTTTTTATTGCAAATCCACTCAAACAAGAGCAAATAAAATATGGCAAGTAGAAAAAAAAAGGCAGCACAAAAAACCACATACAAGGATACCCTTAACAGCATTTTGACAACAGAAACAGAAAAAAAGTTGAATAGCACACAAAGTCACCTGGATAACTTAAACATAGAGTGCAAGATAATTAGACACAGTGATGATGGGTAGCACACAGTGTCATTGGTGAAGAACTCTGGTATCTCTTTTGTAACTTTGCTGCAGTGGTCTCTCCTGACTGTTTGGACCTTTGTGTGGGTATATACAGGGGCAAGAAAGAAAGAGAACAGAGTAAAGCGAGAGGCCAAATCTCACTTGGAACAAGTTTGCTGACAAGGCACAGAAATGTGTGAAAAGCCCTGCAGCAAACATTCAGTGTGCTCTGTTTTTCACCAGAGGACAGCTGGCACACAGATGGCCTGCTATCAGAGGAGTGCAAAGCTGATTTAAGCTGTGCACCTTTCCCCTGTGAGTCGGCATGTACACACTGTAGCTGTAAGCAAAGTTTTCTCCTGCCATCCCAGCCCAAAGGGGTGGGACGAGGCAGATTCTGAGGAAAGGATTGGATTGCTGCCTAACAGTATTTTTGACCTTCTTGGTTAATTATATCAGGTTTTGGAATACAGTTTAATCTTGAAAAGTTGGTCTGGGCTATCAGCATTTCAGAAGAGTTTTGTCTTCTGCAGTGCTTTCTGGAACAGGTTGGAATGCAAATGATTCTGGTTATTCTATATTTTTTCTAAAAATCCAAAATGCAAAATGACTATTTCAAATGAAGGATCCTAGCTGAATAAAGCTGGCACAGTCTGATTCTTCAAAGATTCTTCCAAAAGAAAAAGGATTTTGTTTATTTTCCTCATCCATAAATGTTGCACAGTCTCTGTGTATTGAGGTTCTCTATAGAGACCACTAATCCTGAGAGGCTGTAATGAGAGGGAGCAGATTTCCACATCCTATTTGTGTGCAAAAGATGGATAAGGCAAAACAGTTTTCTCTGTCTTAGGTTTTCTTGTAGGGACACAATTACCTGGCATAGAGTAAAGTTTGTAGGGCAGAGTGTCCTGTTCAGTTCTAACTTTATCTGAAAATGAATGGCCTGCCTGGTTCTTCATGCTTTCTTGTTATTGTCCTTGCATATTTGGGGAATTTATCTTTTTTTTTAATGATTAGAGGCAATGGAGAGTGGAAGGATGGATGGTAAGTAGTCAGAAGGGTGCCTCTGAGCAGGGATCATTGACTCAGTGTGGTAAACAGAATTTCACATCCATGAGTTGAAAAACTTATGAGTTTTACAGGGGATAGTGATGGCCAGTGATGCAATCCAGATTCCCATCATAAAACACCATGCTCTGTGTCTCTAGTTTTGTTTCATATGTTGCTTTCTACTGGACTCTGTATTCCAATAAATATGTACAAACAATCCTGACTCTAACTATAAAAGAGCTGAAGTGTCATTTTCTGTGTACTCAAAAAAACAAATGAATACAATGGCACTTGCTGTGGGTGACAGCTGATTTTTATCAAATAACCCTGTATTATTGAACAGTGTGTTGCTGACATATACAAGGAACCCTAAAAATATTGCAACCTTCATCTGAAATTCATATTTCTTTGCAAAATGCTGCTGTGGAAAACAGATTATCTGGGATATGTTTCACAGATTTATTATCCAAGCCACAAAAGAAAAAGTTTTCACATTTTGTTTACTTGTTTATTTTTTTCTAAATATTTGTGATTTGTGCAATCAAAAGAATGGAAAAAAGTCTCTCTGATCTTAGTTCTTTGCTTATAGTCAGTCAGGCACCACCCTGGAGAGTCACAATTGCTTAGATGAAAAATTTGTGTAGAATGCACATCATTTGTATAATTAATCCAGTGCACCTCTCCCAATTAATTAAAATATTAATAATCTTATAATTATGTTCCTGTCTTTAAAGCATTCAAGATTTGTTTTTCCTATTATTCCTAGCAGCCAAATGATACTAGAGTCACAGTTTGCTTTACAAGTGTCACTAAGTGAGTGAACTGGAGCAGTCTTTGAAGTGATTCATATCAAGTGTTTTGTGCTTTAATGAACATTTTTGGTACATTTGTCTGTAAGGTACCTCTAAGGTCATAAGCCACTTGATATTTAAACAACTTTGGATATATTTGCATGTATTTTTATGACAATTCTCTCTGAAATGATGGTAAATATATTTTCCAGTGTGGGCAGAAGTAATATTTCATACAAACAGAACCTTAGTCATACCTGAAGTAATGCAGTTGTGCAATATTATTTTGAATAATGTAACTCTAGCACATGTATGGTCTTTACAGTTTATAGTGCAACTGGAGTCTCTTAGCTGATTAGAGTAGGTATGGTGGTTGAAACATTCAGAAGTGAAAATGGAGCAACTACTCTTCTTACCTTGTAAAAAATTTGACCAAAAGGAAAACCATCCATTAGACTGCAGATTGAGAAGATGTGGCTACATATACCAGAATCACAGTAAGTTTTGTTTTTTTTCCCTGCCTCCTGGAATACATTTGTAAATGAGGTAGTTTATATCTTCATTTTTTTGCCCCTAGAATTTTAAAAGCATCTGCAGGTTTTAATTTATAGTTCACCTTCCCTTACTGAAGGCAGAAGCCTTTCTCTTACTTTTGTTCTCTGCTTCTAAAACTATAAATTCATCTACACATAAGAACTATCAGAAATATTCCTCTCACTGACTGATTTAGTCACTTTCAGCCAAAATGCTGCCAATAAAAGAGGAGTGTTTAAAGCAACACTGGGGAAAAAGGTGTAAAACTTGAATTATAATAAGTGTTTAAATGTTTCAAGTGGAATCACTCTCGCCTAAGTGTAGATGTCTATGGAGAAATGTTTGTTCCAAGTGGTCATTGGAGAGTAATAAATATTTCTGCAGTATGTTTTGGCTGATGTGGTTTAGATTTCTTAGGGTCTTCCCTTGCAATGAATTTCAATCCAAATACTGTTTTGTGCTGAAAAGGAGTCTGATCTACAGGTTTGGAAGTGAATGAATGCCTGACAGTTGCATTGAATACATTTACATTTGGGGGCAGAAGTCCCGTTCTACCTGGAACATTTTACTACCATTCTGAATTCCCACCCTGTTACATACTTCTGTGTTATATTGCACAAACTATGGCTTTAATCAAGCCAAGTAGTGGGAATACTTGTCATGTTTTAGGTGAGGCTGAACAGGTAGCTAAAATACCAGGGCTGATTATCCAGAGTGCTGTACAGCCTTTTAAAAAATACTGCCATTGAAAAGATATTTTCTCAAAGAAATTTTTTCAGAAATATGGCTATGTTTGTAAAATTGGCATTAAAACATGTGGGAAGCAAAAAGTAAGGCTTTGGTTGTTTATACCCATGGGCCATTAACCTTAGAATCAATAACACTGATTTCTCACAGGGTCTGCAAAACAAACTCAGCCTGCAGACTACAACATAATAACTGACTTCCAAAGAGTGGTAGATGTGAGCCTTTTTATGTAGAACATTCCCTTAACTGTGGCATCGTTTGAGATATTCATATTAGCTTCATTAAGCTTGGCAGACACTGCTGACTGCAACAATTTAATGAGCCAATGAGTATTTAATTGTGGTCTACTGTCAAAGCATGTGTGATGAAGTCCACAAAAATTAATGGCCATATACAATCTCTGAATCAGTGCAATAGAGAATATCTGTGATAAGCAGAATATTAAAGACCAATGTCAAGGCTTTGGTAAAGGGAAAATGTGGCAAAACCTGACTACGTTTTAGATGGGTCTGAAAGTAGAATATTTTATGCATTCCATCTCTCATAAACAACACATTCTTTTAATCTGTCTGCCACATTTCAAAATGAAATGTTCAGGAAAAAAGTTATGTAGATGCCTCAATGAATGTTATCAGATTTTGATAACACTGAATCCTATGGAAACTATTCTTACATTGTTGTAATATGTCTGGTATGTAAAAGAATTGAGCTGTCACTTGTCAAGAAGAAATATGTTATTCTTGGAGAAGTAATCCTCAAAGTTTTGCTTTCTCAGGAAAATGAGAAAATTTCTGTGCAACTAATTAGAAGAGCTGTTTCATTTTTTATACTTTTCCTACTTGTAGTAGATAGAGTTTCCTCAGCACAAAAAAAGAGGGATGTGCTAAGCAATTGTGAGAAATGAAGTGCATATGGAGTAAAAAGAAGAAAGGCAAAAATCAAAATGTTAAACAATCCATCTAACAAATGAAGAGACAAAGAAAATACTTCATCAAATATGAGAAAACAAGTAACAAATGTGAGCAAACTGGAAAAAAAATTAAATGAAAAATTACTTGACATAAAAATTTTTTGACCAAGATAAAAAAGTCTGAGATAACATGCGAAACAAATTTGTAAGTGGCTGAGCCACAGGTTTACAACACGAACCAATCAACAGATTTCTTGTTCATATTCTTGAATGTAAAACTGGTCCAATTTAATCTTAAATTATTCCAAGTTGGTTTCATTAATTGAGATGTTGCTCTGATAATGCTTCCATCATTGAACTTGAACACACAGATTTTCCCAGAATGATAATTTACTTGATTAAATTGCAGATAATACCAGAAGAAAGGCTATTAAGCAATAATTTATAAAATGGTAACAATTCATAAAACGAGCTGACAAGAATAAATATGATTGTGTATGTTTTTCTTAAACCTGAGTGTCTGTATTTTCTGTCACTAATGAGTTCTGATTTTGAAACAGAGGTACTGCTTTTTTTATTGGGGAATAAATAATGAATGCTCTTGAAGGATAAGCCAAGTTACCTTGTTAATTTTTATTCAGTGGTAAGGTTTAGTTGTTGGAAGAGTTTGGATTAATGTAAAAAAGTTCAGAAAATGCAATGTATGGATGATAAAGAAATGGACTTACTGCAATACAATTATGTTGTCCAAATGTAGCCAAGTCTGACTGACTTTTTTTTTTTTCAGTGCTGTATAAAAAATACCACAGAATAACAGAAGGGCTTTTTTGGTAGGAATCTATGAATCCTCATGGACTTGAAGTTCAGTCATGTCTCAGAGCAGGGCTAACTTTAAATCCAGATCAGGATGCTCAGGGCCAATCCAATGGTGGTTTGAAAATCTCCAGGGATGGCAGTTCCATGGCCTGTCTGATCATCCTATTCCAGAGGCTTAGCCATTCCCATGTAAATGAGTATTTTCCAGTGTGTAATCGAATTTCCCTTGTTGCAAATTCTAACCATTGCCTCTTGTCCTTTAGCTGTGCACCACAATGTAATTCTATGTGGCTTCTCTGGAACACTTTCATGTTGTAAATGACTGCAGCTAGATATCTCTTTCACCCTTCTCTTCTCCAGGCTTAACAAAACCTGATTTTATAAAATGTTCCAGAAATTTTGATCTACAGGAAATCATATGGAATTCAGTTTTGTTTGAAAAATCTCTGCAGTGATCATCTGAGTTCATGGGAGTGTAGACCTGCAGCAGACATCCTCTTTTGACCCCACCCCTGTCATTTGCCCCATGACACCAGGTTGTGCCTGGTTACTTCATGCCAGGGATTCATTCTAGGTCACTCACCAAGTGCTCTTGTGAAGGAGGATTTCTGATGTGTGTCTCTTTAATTGGAGAGGCTGCTAGAGGACTCCTGTTTAAGCACACATAATATTCACTTATAGGTTATTAACTGTGGGAAAATGCAGCTGCATCATTGCATCATGGAGGAAAGGTTGGAAAGGACCTCTGGAGCCATCAGGTTTAGTGCCTGGCATACCACAGGCCACACCATCCTGTTAGGACTAGGCTTGATGAAGGCAGGTTGGCTTTGCCCAAGAGCTCTGGGACTAGAGCACTCAGGAGAGTCCAGGCTTGTCCCCTCTTGCATGCAGTGTGGCTTTGGACCACAAATCTCCCTGCAGACAGGTCTACACTGACCAGGCTACAGGTGACATAGGGTCACCTTCTTGTGTGGAAACTGCTGCTGGTGAAAAGGAATCAAGCTAGATGTTTTCTACAAGTGGATTAAACAGCTCCAGGGAATGCTGCCAGGTGTTGGAAAGTCCGTGTTTACTCTTAAATGCCCTAAATGGGAAACCATGTGGCTTTGACCTCCTGTTCTCCCAAACAGTTCTCCTACTTGATTTGGGAGCAAGTGCAGACCAGGAACCTTTTCCAGCTGTGAGTTTGCATGTGGCCATCTCATTTTGGAAGTCAGAAAAGTTCAGAGGAGTAGATCTGTTGTTCTATGCCACATGAACTCAGGACTGGGCAGTGGCCATGAGCACGTCTAGTTTGCTTACATACTGTCTTAGAGGAAGATGGAGTGCATGAGAAGAGGCATGATTCACTCCTGGGGCTCACTGTTAGGATTGTCCTGGACTCTTGTTACTCTCTCTCCCTGAGTGGTTCCTACATTTTACATTAAATGGTTGGCTGTTAAACTGCAGCAGCAGAAGCTATGACCACTCACGCAGGTGTGCTAGTTCAGGTTAAATGCCATAAACTCTGGGTTACAAAGTCAAACATTTGCCATTGCTGCTTCTGTCTCTGATTTTGAGAAGTTTCAGTTCCTCCACAATAAGGTCTATGTTCCCATTCATAAATGCTTAGAATTGACAGTTTGAATGTTTTCCTGGTAAGTAGTATTGCTTTATCTCTAGGCAGAGAAGCTTATGGAACCCTTGTTTCCCCAATGTCAAGATGAGCACATCAAGGGGGCAAGTAGGATTTTATATGAAAGATCCAGATCTTTAAATGGCAGATCCTTTTCTGTGGTGTTTTAAAGGAAAGCAGAGGACACTCCACTTGGTGGGGGAGGTGTGCTCGAAATACCAGCTAGATCACTTGTCAAATGGACTTAAACAGGGAGATGTCATCTGAACCAAGCCAGGTGTAGATAATGAAGTTATCTGCTGCTCAGCTCTTGCTGGTCTGCAGGAAGCTGTAAGTTCAGGGTGATGGCTAGGTGTCTGTCAGTTGAATGTGGAGTTGTTGTCTGTTTGGGCACAGACACTTATGCAGGTATATCTCTCAGGTTCTCTCTTCTTAAGTATTTCCCCAGCCCACTCCTGCCAAAGAAAGGACACATGTGTACCTTCTGTGTTCAGGATGGTATGTGTGTCTGGCTTGTGCCTGACACAGCCTGCGGTGTCTAATCTTGTGGCTGGAAGACTGTATGGCAATTCTGTAAGCTGTGAAGCTAGCCAGGATTTGGAACTTCAGGTTCTTGGAAGGTAAGGTGGCTATATCTACATCTGTATCTAATAACCAACAAAACATATTTGATTTTAAAGCATTTGTTTAGGCCCTTGCAAGTGGAAACGGTTGCCTAATTCTTTTTAGGATTTTACCTTTCAAAATCTTGGCTGGAGTCCCAAACACATGTGAAAGAACAAACTGAGCCTTGTAAACATGGCAATCAGCCATTACCAGTTGCTGAGAGCCCATGTGGCCAGAGCAGTGCCAAGTCCTGAGCTGTGAAACAGGTCAGCTCAGTAGCAGCCATCACCTGCAGCTGCTTGTTGACTTGTGGAATCTAATGTGATAATGAGAAATGCATTAGTCTTGACATTCAATACTTGTGCAGACATCCAGAGAGGGGATGTTTAAGAAATTTAGGGATCAGAAAACAGAGATGAGACATGGAGGATTGTGTTCTTTGTCCTCAGGGCAAACTTCAGTGAAATATAAGGAAAGGACAAGATAACAGTTGGGTAACAGATGATAATGAGTCTCTTTGGTATTACTAAGCTGAACAAGCTAAGAAAATTAATATTTTTATTTGAAAGGGAGATGTGGCTTCAAAGGAATGTTGAAAAGTGTCGCTCTTTGGCATGCAGGCCAAGTTGTACTGTTGACACAGAAGTTAGGAATATGTGAAGTGTGACGGTATCTGTTTGACATTTGATTTAAACCACCATCCAATCAACTAAGATGAGATGACAAAACAACACTGATGCAAACTTAGGGCTTTTCTTTACCAACAACTTTTTTTTCTGAATTTTGAATTTCTTGAAGTCACACTGCTGTGAAGTTAAATTTTATTTTTGAATGAATAAAATAATTTAAGTAAATTCTGCCAGTAAAGGGTGGTAACAACAAAAATGATACTTTTGGGCAGAAATCTCTCATGTGTTGTAGAATAATTAAAGTGTAGCATCAAATCTTCATATATAAAAACATGTATTAACACTTTCTGTCTACTTTAAAAGGATCTGGAACCTATAGTAATTTTCCAAGTTTCATTTTTAATGTTATTAAAGTCAAGCAAAACCAGTTGGGGTACTGCACTATTTCTGCTTTCAGGATGGTGAAAATCTGTGAAAATGTTTGTTGTGAGATTTCCAAAGATCATGCCACAAAGAGCAAGAAATTTTATAAAATTTAGTAAAGAGGTTTTGAACATAGATGTTATAGACTGGATTCACTGTCATCCACAGAAAACTGCATACATGAGTAGAATTAACACACACTTATCTCTGAACAAACTCTGATGTGGCTGAAATCTGATAAAATTTCTAACAGGAGGATTTTTGGCATTGACATTCTAAAACTTTTCATAATACTTTCTCACTAGATGCCCATATGCTCCTCCTTGTGGTCTCTTTATTGTGCACCTAATAACATTATTTTTCAGATCATCTATTTCTTTGTGGCTACAGCTGTAGCTTGTTAATATCTTGGAAAGACATGGTTGCTAAACACTACTTTGTCTAGTCTGTCCTCATAGTGTTGAATTTAATTGGGGTTTATATTAAGTAATTAAGCAAGATTTCAAATGATTTAAATTTTTGTGCATTTTATGGATGTTCTATGAATTAAAAAAACTATTATAGATACTGCATTTACTGTAGATACTAGATTTTAGATGTTGTGTAGCTGGATTATTACTACCAGTAACATAATTTTTACTATATATTTTCTGGAAGTGTTCATAATGTGCAGTTAGTTTGCAAGCAGAACAAGAAATGCACCTGCAGCCCTTTGAAATCTCTGAGTTTTGGGATGTTGCTAACAAGCTGCAATTCTGTCTGGTGGAAATAAAAAAGCAGGTTTGATATTTGGTATGAGAGAGAACCCAAAGCTCACAGGTAATTTATTGGCTTCTGTCCACATAGGTTCATACTCTGGCATTTCTGAATCACTCGGGATTTAAAAAAATCTCCACATGCAAACTAAAATTCCATTGCATCCATAAAGTTTTTAAAATATGTTTTCAAGTACTTGAAGCTTTTGATCTGCATTCATGTGAAACTGGAGCCAACTTTGACATGTGGCTTCCAAACCCTTGGGTGAACATGAGCTTAGATTCTGGAACCTGATAGCAGAGCTTGCAGCACTATGAACACTTGCTTGGGACTCTTTCACTACAGGTAAAGTTAAGCATGGCTTGAGGCCAAGGTGTACTGCAGTTGACTTCATCAACAAATTCTTCTGAGCTTAATTTTTTTTTTAATTTTACCATTTATGGGAGAGCACTAAAACATTGGACTAAATGGGTTGTCTCAAAAATAAACAATGTTATCAATTGTCTGAAATAGGAGATGAAGAGTTGGTGTTTGATCTACTCCACTTTGGGACTAGATAAATCTTTTGTTCAGATGCACAGATTGCCACCTGTAGACAAGACAGAAATTACATCACAGGAAAATATAAAGGAGATTTAAAGCAAGTGCAAAGGAAAGCAGTTTTTTTAACTGTACTGTAGCTATTCACTCTACCTCCAAGCCCTGTTAATTCACCCTAAATGAAGCACTAAACATATGGTGTGCACAGATGGTTCATGCAGCTGCTCAGGCCTAGAATCCAGGTGGGCGTTTCTCTGCAGTTTTATCATATTTTCTTTCAAAATTGTGTTCCAGTTTTTAATGAGGAAGTTTATGAGAATGCAGCAATAAAAAATGTCTCAGGTTAAGAATGTTGGGAATAGACAATGTCCTCATTTGTACTATCTTGCCTTATGCCTTGGTGTCAGGCCCTGGACCTGAAATGGGGACCCTCAGGGCACTTTGGTCGATGGTTATTTCAGCATTTGCTTGATATGTATCCTGTACATGGGTGCTGAGAGTCCTGTACCAGCTCACCACCACACAAGAAACATCACTAGATTTATTTCCCCAGAGAAGACAGCAGTGAGGAAAGACTCCCAATAGAGCAAGTAGCCAGTGGAATCAGATATTGGAATCAGATAAAAGTTATTTAGAGATTTTATAAATCCTCAGTGTTCCTACCAAGACTATGTGATGCTTTGGGGTAGTGTTTTTTCCCTTTGTAGAGCAACAGAATGAATCAAATATGTCCTAAGAAACACAAGATCACACTGGATTGTCTTGTTATCAATTCTGCTCTATTTCCAGCAAGCAGAGAATAGAAATTGTTGATAGGAGAATTTAATACTGATACTTCCTACATCAACACCCTGACTTGTTTCTTGCCTCCTCTACAGGGCCCTCTTTCACATTTAGAAGTCTATCAGAAGGAGATCTGCAGCTGTTCTCTTTCTAGAGCCTTGTCTCTTTTTCATTACACTGGTATTGTCTATTTTATTACCCTTCCTTGGGTTATGTGAAAGAGTCACTAGTACTGTGCTGTCTGAAGGAACCAAGGTTCCACTCTGCTTGCAGTGGGCTGTCTGGAGGGATCCAGCATCCCAGGTCACTGAGACACTGTGGTTTTAGAGAGCTGGCTGGCTAAAGGCTTCAGAAACACATTTAGATTAAATATAATTTCTGATATTTTCATTATTGAAATAAAGTTGCAGGCTTTACAGACTGTGAGATCATGTTTTGTTCTTAAGATTAAAGAACTGAAGTCCAAAAATTGCAGTCCTCGGGATCTCAGGACAAATCAGCTGTCTGATTCTAGAGCTGTCTGAATAATATACACAAGGTCACTTGTAAAAACTTGTAATACAACTAATTAAACAACCATTCTCACCCTGCTCTCTGGACTTGAGAATCTTGATCAAAGGAAGATTTCTTCCAGAAGTTCAAAAAATGATGAGCCAAGCAGTTGATCTAATAATCTGGTGAAATAAAAGGGATCATTCTGGTTCTCCTTCCCTCACCTGCTCTGTGTGCACCCTCCAGACTGTATCTTGCACTACTTCTGGAGCTTGTCAAAGTATTGATTAATATACCAGGATTTGGCAGATAACTCTAGCAATAAAATGAGCGTTTTTCTGATTTCAGCTGATCACTAGGGAACCGTATAATTGTCAGAATTGGAAGAGAGGAGGACTGGGAGAGAGTTAGGACCATCATTCACAGGAGCAGTTGCCAAGTAAATCTGAAGTTGGCTCAGCTGCCTTACTAAAGCTCATTTTACAGAGCTGATAGATGGATGGGATGAGGACCTGTGCCTTAGTAAAGTGTTTCTCTGTTAGCTAACTTGGATTACTTCACACTTTGTTTTTAAAGATTTAATGGAGGTGTTTTTCTTCCTCGGCTCGCCAGTTGTAGGTAGGACTGTGAATTTCAGCATTTAAGTTACTGCTAGGCAATATGTTGCTCAACTTTGCAGCTCTCAACTCTGTGCCAGATCTACGCCTACCTTTTCTGTGCAGGTTGACATTGAAATTATCTTTGGTCTTTTCTGAGGCAAAATTCACGTAGATTAAAATTCAATCCATGCTTTTCCTGTAGAAAAAGGACAGACAAAGCAGAGAGGAGATTGCTTGGTATAAATAAATAAAAAAGTCAGCTAAAAGCAATGAAGTTATCCACCAGCTGATCATCTTGTCTGTTTTATTTCATTTTTGGCTCAAACCATTCTGATTGGGATTTTTATTTACCTGTGTTTAAACAGGCTTATCTCCACTGCAATTTTAAACGTTTTTTGTATTGAGAACTACAGGAGGATCTCTAGATCTGGGCTTTTTTAAATTTAATATAAATCCTTTTAGATGAAATTGCTTCAAGATATATGGTTCCTTTCTGCTCTTCAGTAAAATTTCATTAAGTGGCTCAATCTAAAATATTGGATGGATTTATCTCAGAGTAATTGTTTTTACTATCCCCTTCAAAATAAAACACTTCTCTCAGAAAAAGATGGAAAGATTGCTTTCTACTGATATGACTACAGTGCAATAATAATTGAGTGAATAAATTCCTAGATTCTTTGTCAGGAATGGCATTTTTCTGCCTGGAAGGTTTCATGTAAATACATTGTCATTACTGTAACAGAAACCCTCCCCAATCTGACCTAGCTCATCAGGAACCAGAGGAATACACATTATAGGAAATCTAAACCTGGATTTGTTGGTTATGAAAGAAGTGAAAGACATGGGGGGGCACTTTAGGTGAAATGTTTTGCTGCAGAATAATAAAATCTACATTCTGTTGAGCATGTAAGACTTAAGGTCATAAGTGGTCTCGTTAAATTAGAAAAGAGATTTATTGTTTATTTTCACAATAATGTGCCTTGGTGCAATATTGATCACAAAATTTTTATCACAAGTAAATATTGTCCTTATTGGTTTACTTCTATTTAAACACTTGTTTTTTAAAATTGCTTTTTAAGTTGAATTGACAGTTTTTCATGAATTTGTCTGTGAAAATGTGGGTCAGGCTAGGTATCCACTGTTTGTAGGAGAAATTAGGGGTGTGTATGTATTAAGAATTTATGTATCTGTGGTGAGATGAAATACTAAAGTTATTTAGAACCTTATAACACATGAATTATTTTTTATTCTTGCTTGCTCAATTTCTAATTAACATTTTAGGATTATTAAAGAGGTAATTTTCAGTACAAGAGTCATGCACACTTTTATACCTAACGTTGCATCTGAGATACATTCAGATTTTTTCATCTTTCTTGAACAGATTTGAGAAGAAAAACTCATAAGTATTAGTTCAGAGAATCACAAATATGTCCATGCAATAGTGCTTTAAGTGTATGTTGATGAAGCACCTTTGCATACTGAATTTCAGGTCAAAATATCTCAAAACCTACCAATACTGAACATGAAATAAAAGCTTTCAACTCAAAAGTAAGTTCAGTTCTTTTTGAACTTTTGCAAGAACTTGGCTGACTTTTCCTCATTATATTTGCCTTTCTATATGTCTGCTTCTGGACTATTTCCAAACAACTAGAAGTATAAAATACAATACCTTCTCTCCTGAGATTTTCAGTCCAAGTTTTCTTGCTTCAGAATATAACAGGGCTCTGACTTGATTTTTAGGATGAATAATAGTTTAGATGAGAAAAAATGTTCCTGTGTGCCTATAGAAACCAAATTTTAGCTTAGTTTAGGACACTAAATGGGTTTATTCATCCAGAGTATGGACAGAATATAAAGCGGTGATTGTACAAAAGCTTCAGGAATCAGTGATTCTAGGCACATCAGTGGAATTAGACTAGGTTTTTAATCTTGGCTCTGATTTAACAACAAATCACAAAGAAACAATTATATATTAATTTTTAATTTTCTGTATGCTATTTAATTAAATTTTATATGTTAATGGTGGTTTCAAAGCACTGTGCAAACCTGCAGATCTTTTGGATTTACTGCCCAGAAATCAGTTATTGAGCTGAGGTGGCAGTGAATGGCTCAGCATTTTGGTTTTTTATGGTCAGTGGATGAATCCATATGAAACACTGCAAAGAGGAGTACATGGCAGGAGGGTGCAGAGGGACAGTCAGAGTTGCTGCCATACGCTTCCATAAGAGCAACACTTCCAAGTGCTGCTGCTGGGTACGAAGGAATTTCTAATCCCGCCTGAGGTTCATCCAGAACCTTGCAGTGGAATAACAAAGTAACCTTCTAGTAAAATTGCTAATCACCTCTGGGACAACAAAATGTAAGCGAGGAAATGATCTTAAAAATTATGATTGAAGCCTGTAGCTTTTTAACGACTTGGCAGCTATCACTGTATTGCTTTACAAACAAACAGAAACCAATACCAATTTTTCCCAGGGTAGGGAAGTAATTGTGTAATGACTCAGATTAACTCCTTTGCTTTTAATACAAATCTCAAGTCTGCATAATAAGGTATACTTAGAATCATAGAGTTTAAGTTGGAAAAGGCTTCTTAAATCATATAGTCCAACTGATAAACCAGGACTGCCAAGTCCATCACTGAACCATGTCCCTAAGTGCAAGGGTGGTGATGCAACCACTTCCCTGGCAGCATTTTTCAATGCTTCACAGCCCTTTCCATGAGGAATTTTTTCCTAATATCCAGTCTAACTCAAGCTGCAGTGCAGCTGCAGTGGAGTAATTTTTTGAGTCAGTCTTCTGAAGAGTTAGTAAGCAGGCAGGATATCCTCCATGCAGAAAACCATTATGTTTTCTACCTCACTAGCTACTTCAGACCCTCTGATGTCTGAAAAAGTATTAGCAAACGAGTAGAGACTTATTAAACAGGAAACAGACTGGAGTGAAGAATAATATTGCCGAGTTCCTCCTTCTGCCATGAGAGAGACATGAATTGAATGATTCTATAAAATTTGAGGTTGCCTCCCATAAAATACACATAAGCAAATAAAATTACTTTTAGGCTGTCATGCATCTCTGTTGATTTCCCCAGTGGAGTTAATTTTAGATCCTGTGACTGGAAGAAGACACAAAGAATTCCAGAATGCAAGAGGAAGATGCCTGGCATCAAATGCCAAATTCCTCATCCTGGCTTTGAATCAGACATGCCTTTCTCCAAGGAACAAATTGGAGCATCATAGGTTTCTAAGACCATAGGAAACAATACTGGGGAAAGAGGGAAGTGAAAACCCCAAAAAGCTGGGTGAGTGTGTGTACTAAAAGTGAAGAAAATAATTCTCTGGAGATACGTCCTTCGGCAAATTTGTGTAGCATTGAATATGAATGAGCCAACAGTGCTTTCTAGAAATGTAATAGAGACCTTCAGGAATTACACAAAATATTCACTGGCTGTTTCTCTCTTGTACCATCTTTCAAGCCTTTCATAAAATTCCTTAGTGACAACATCAGACCAAGACCTATTAAATTAATGGGGCTAAGGTGTGCTTACTTCTCATCCTGTGTAAAGAAATAGATGGCAATGATGTCTGGCCACTTTGATTCCTTAGTTCAGCAAGCCAGCACACACTTGCTTCCTTGAAGACAGCTCTTAGCAGGAATTCAGAGCAGGTTTAGACCTGTGCTGCAGTTTCTAAGTGCAACCTTTCGACCATTTTACTCTACCAGTTACCTGATTTTTGAACACATAAATTATAATACAATTATATAGAAATGTGTGGAATACAAAGATGCATGTGTGTATGCACATGTAGTTATAACATGCAGTATACACAGAGTTGATATCCTTCCCCCCAAAATTCTAGAGAATGTCTCTATAAAAGGATAACTGTTACAAATTTTTGCTCATGGTGGGATTCAGAAGGCAGCAAAACCAACAGAGGATGTACTGCATACAATATTTGTGCTCTGCTGCATGGAAATACTAAGCATAACATGAGTAATTAGTTATTATTAAACTCCTGTCCAGTCTAATGGTCAGGTTTGGAACAGAAAAATACATGGCAGGAAACTGCTGCTCTTGGGAGGGGAAAACTGCAGTAGAGCAGCAGACAGCCTTCATTTTTCAGAATGCTCTAGAGAGCAATGTTAAAACAATGTTTGGAATAAGTGACTTTTGAAAAATTGCTTTTAAAGTTATGTCATAAACATTTTTTAATGCATGAAACAAGATGGAAGTCTGTGACCTACTTCCTGAAGTGGCTTAGATGTAATTTGCACTTAGGACATGCAAGGTACATGCAGAATTGTAGGATTTTTGATTTGCATCCTTAAGTGTGTAAAATTTCTTAGGGAGACACTTTCATCCTTAAGGAGGTAGGAGTGTAGCCACTGTCATATGAACACAGTGGCATTTTTGGGTGAGAGGTGTAGGGGTTGCTCATGCAAGCTTAGTGATATAAAGGAGAACAAAATTTTAATGTAGGCATGAGAACCTACTTTCAACAGATGGATTGAACCATGGTCAAAAAGTTGAACTGCGACACCTTATTTTGGAAAAGTAATTTAACTCTTATATGGGCTGAATCATCTCCATGCTCCCATGATATCCAGATGTGCTGGATCTCTAACAGAGCCACCACAGGTAAATGCCTAAACCAACATGGATTATGTCCAGCCCCTCTTCACAGTGAGGTCCAGCCCTAGCATTTCTGTGTAGGTTTGCTAACAGCTGGGCTAACATTCCTCTGTAACTAGTTGTTGCTTATTATGGACCCCCTTCCCAGAATACTGAAAGACACAGATGTTGGATAAATATTTGACACAGAAGGTAAATGCCATGGAGTCCCCTTAGAGTATGCAAAAATTTGACTTCTATTACACTCATCTTGCTACAACTGACACCAGGTATCTGTTCCTTGAATCCCCAGTGATTCTTTTCTTTCATGTTAGTCTTCCAAGGATTGGTACAAAAGCCGAATTTTTAGAAAGTGACTTGTATTAAAAGGAAATCTAGACTTTAGACATTTGCTGTCATCAGTTATGCTCAAAGCCCATCTCTGCCTGTCTCAGCTGCTTGCACAAGCAGCAGTTGTAGATGTGGCATTATGTGGGACAAATCCTCTGTGTTTTGAGCTGAGGAAGCAGTTTGTTTCATTTTATTTAAGCTAGTGATCTCAAAAAGCCTTTCCACTGGCTGAAATGACTGATAGATTAATAGTATTTTATTTTTAATAAAGCTATTGTTTAATGAAGTCAGTTTAATCTGGAATCATATCCACATGAAGTAGGTGAACTAGAAAGGCAAAGAAGGAGAATACATTATTCTGCTGAACTATGCTGTCATCATGTCAATCAATTTCCCTAAGTTGACATGTTCTAATGGCCTGATTTTATGAGACTGGAAATCTTATAAGATTCTTCAAATCTTATTTTTAGCAGTTTGTATGAATTTATTTTTTGAATTTGATTTTATATTTATTTTGTCATTGCTTGCCAGATGATAGAGATTTCTGGACATGGGCAATAATATTCTGTGCTTGCACCTCTAATTTATGTATTCTGCTGTCAAAGGCAAATGTGCCAGATAAAAAAGTCTGCAGAAAAATTACTGTATCCAGACCTAAATTTTTTAAGCTGAATTCAACTTAGTGAAGTTATGAACCTTTCTAGATGTGCCATGCTAGTGGAATAGAAAGAACACTCTTGAAGTAGAATGAACTTTGGTGACAGGTGTGTTGGCAGGATTTACAGATTTCTTTAGAATGGCATAAAAATTCTTTATTTCCTGATATAATTAGATGNCTGGGATTTTTCCATTAAGAATGAACAAAAGCATCTGCCCTGTAAGGCCTTATTAACCACAATCCCAGATGATATATTGGTGGGAAGGCAGCGTGTCCTCAGATTTACTGGACCTGCCGGTTCCTGCTTGGTGGCTCTTGTGTCAGATGGAGGACACCAGACGCACTGAGATGGTGTTTGAAGTCACCCTTTTTCTGCCTTGGAAAGCTGATGTCACATCACTTGGGAGAGGTGATTCCCTTTTCCTGAAAGGCTGGGACTAAAAACCTTCTGTCAAATGCAGCTGGAATTGCCCAGCATTTCAAAAGCTGTGTGTGTAAGGTGAAGCAGGTGGGGTCTGACAGATGGGCAGAGTGACTGACACAAATTTTCCCCCCTTGTGGTTTTCCTTAAAATTAATTGCATGCCCCTTTTATTGATGTTTTTCCTCTGCTTGTCTCCATTTCTTGACTAACAAACCCCTGGCTTCTCAGCAAAAGTCTTCTCAAACCTCTCAGAGATGGGTTTTCACACTGTTTCTCATCTCTGGAGTATCTGCTCAGCATCCATGAAAAAATAATTATGGTAAAGTAAATTGGGTTACTATAGATTTATATGGTGTAGAAAATCCACTCACCTTTTATTTCCCAGGTTTCACTTTTGTATAATCTGGTGGGGAATGATGAACCTTAGGCACTGATTTAGAGCACATTCATTCTGTCTCTGGCCTTGCTTATGTTAGACTTATTTTATGTTAGACTTGCTTATGTTAGACTATTATTCTATTACTATTATTAGTCTAACTATTATGTTAGACTATTTTTCTTAAAAGAAATAAACAGAGTCAAAACAGAGTCAAGTCAGAGAAAAGTGGGAACGAGATGTGAAAAACGTCAGAATCATCAGAATCAGTAAAAAAAAACTTGAAGTGACACTGAAGTCACTAGAAAAAGCTTTGTTTGTTACTGTGCTTGCCAAGGCACATCTGTAAGTGGCTGTGATCCCGTAACTCCTGGTAGCTGGGTAGCTTGTGGAGAGAAGCTGGGATTGTAATGAGAATGTGTTCAGGTTTTTTTTGGCCTTTTTTTCTCCTTTTGTATTAGTCAACTTTATTGGTCTCTATTCTATGCCCAAGAATCTGAGTTATTTTTCCTGAACTCCTGAGTCTGTGATGTATAGCTTATCCTCAGTTTCTGCAGAACCTGAAGGGAACTGAAGGGCTATCCAGGCCAGCAGCTATGCCATGTGTTTATATCCTGCATTTCCTTTTTCCCTCTCCCAAGAACAGTGAAGAAATCATCCAACGTGGCTGCATGTTCGGTGCCGCAGGCAATAGCATGTCTCTAAAAGGTTCTGCAAGCACAAGAGTAAATATGATAGCTTCTGGGCATGTTCCAAGACTGTAAAAAAAACCCCTTCTGCATCTCCTCAATCTCCTTCTGTTTGTAGACATGAACACTGTCAACAGCATTTGCTTCACTCAGGGGAGCATATGCATCGCAATATGGCCTTTAATTACTCAGTTGTAAACTATTCCTCAAGTAAAATGGAATTGTATCCATATTGCTCTGTAACCTCAGATCACTGCTGCTCCGCATGGGCCCCTTGTGTGAGAAGTACGTGGCGTTGCACAGTAATATGTTATAAAATATTTACAAAAATATTTAATGCTGTCTGTAGACAGCGTTAATTTTTAGTTTAAGAAAAGCTCCCTCTTGCGAGGCTGCTGTTTGCAGTGTGCCCAACCACTCAGCACAGCTCTGGGGAGGGTGTTGGCCTTGGAGGACAGATCCTCACTGACCTCTCAAGCTACAGCTAGTGTTGTGTCACCTGAGAAGGGTTCTGGGGAGAAGTCATGCCTACGAATACAATTTTCAGTTGTGATGAATATACACGTCATTGTGGGTTTACGCTGAAGAACTGCAAATGTTTGTTTGACTTCTTCTGGAATTCCTAATTATTGAAGTTTCTAATAGCCTGTTGATTTCAGTGATATTGTTTGAAACCCAGGCTTTAATTCTTCCACCTAGACATGCTTGCACAGATGTACTTATGTAGAATTCTGCAGGGCTTAAATCTTACACTCCAATAGGCTGTGGTTTTTTCTTTCTTTTTCTTCTTCTTTATTGTTTTTTTTTTAATTTTTTAATGACTGCTCTTTAAGTCAAGAATGGACACATTTAAATTTTTCAGAAACAAATGCATGACCTAACATTTCATGCAGTGTGTCAAGACATTGCAGAGTAATTTTAAGGATGAAAATGGATATTGGTAAAAGGAAATGCTGATGTATCCAAAACTCTGCAGTCCCAAAGGATGCCACTGTAATGTAATTTGCTAGAGATTAAAGCAAGAGGGGAAGGGTCTTTACTGCTTGCCATACTGCACTAACAACAAACACAGCGCATTTTAAAATGATTAATGGTGAGAGGATAAAAAACCTATTAATTTTAACAGATGTTAATAAACAGTATTTAATAGGAAGAAGGCTGTACAGGATGTCTGATATTTATTCATGTCCAGTCAGGGGTACAAAAAGAGAAGAGTATAAATTATTCCTGACATCTCGATTCTCAACAGAATTCTGTTGCATGTAGAAAAGCTATGCAATATCTTTAATTTATTATAAGCTATGTGACCTGTGTGTGTGGTTATGAAATGAAGTGTTGACAAATGCTTTCCTCTAAGCAGAAACAGTGCTGTCAGTCTGAAAATGTGGAATTGCTGTGCCTCAGCTAGCACTAAATCTTGGGCTCTGTTTTGTCATTTTAAGGTGTTGGCTGAAATATACAAAATGCAAGTTTAAAGAGAGATGCTTTTTGTCAAACCTGGGAGCAGGGCACTGGAAATAGAGTCTATGGCTGAGGATAAAGCAAAGGGTATGAAAGGCAGGGAGGGAGTGGTTATGACACTCTTTTTCCTTCAGAACCTTTGTGCTGCCACGGAAAAGGAATAGTGTCCCAAGAAATAAACCAGTTAGGTAGAAAAACTAAAAAGATCAGGACTCTATTATACATGAACACAAAGAGAAATGCTGCAAATTAATCAATGTGTGTAAAAGGAGGAGAAACCAGATCCATAGTGATGTAAGTGTACACTGTCCTGTGTGAATCAATGAATAAATACTGAAAGGACAAATTGAGGGAGGAAGGTGCTTGGTTGGGCAGCAAACTGTGGGGCAGGGAGGATGCTGCATGCACTGAGGGTGTGGATGTGGAAAGAAGGGACAGAACCAAAGAAAAGCAGTTAACATGATGAAATCCCTTCTTTGCCCTGCCCTGTGTGTACAAGACACTTGCTGCTAGACCTTAGGAGCAGACCTGGCTGTAGAGCTGGTTGCAGGAGTCCAGCCTTGGACTGCACAGAGTCAGGTACTGCTCAGTGGGAATTTGGCACTGAATTGACAATTTTTAGATACTTCATTCTTGCTACCCGTCCACCATGGTTGCTTTAGAAGGAAACTTTGATTTTCTTAGCTCAAGTACCTCTTGCCAATTGACTTCTTTATGATTTGAATGCGCTTGCAATAAATCTCCCACTCACAATAAATATGCAATCCTTATCCAACAACTGGCATACTCTGTGTAAAGACATGACACATTCATGGAATGAAGGGAGTAGCACATTCCACTGCATTATTAACACCTGCACTTGCTGTGAGAAGTAAAATATATATGTTAAGTAGCAAAAGCAGGAAGAGACAGATGGAGACCAAGGGAGTACTGGGCAGGGGTCCAAGGAGAAGCCCTTTATAATACCAGAGAGGCTACTGAAGGTTCCTAGCGGAGCTATTGCCCTACTATTGGACAGGTTTCTGGAAAAAAGTGCCTAAGGAGGAAGATGTTCTATGTTATGTCCCTCTCTTTAGAATATAAAACCTTCAGCAGTTCCTAGAGCAGACAGCGCCAAGATGTCATCATTTCTGCCTCAAAAATTAAGTCTAATTTCCATGATAGTTTCACCCCCACAATTCTTCTATAAGTTGCTCTCAAACTTTCATGACTCCTTTCCCTCCAGAACTTCCTCATTAATCTACTTCAGAGAACCTTATCTCTTCCTCATCCTTCCTAGTGCTTTGTGGTGCTCCTATTGCCCCTGAACATCCTCCTATGGAAGCCCTTTTTTCCATTTTTTTTCTCACAGACTTCTCACTTCAGGCACTTTTTCACTGCTACTGTGGTGGCTGGCACCTCCTGCTGCCACACCTGCACCTGGAATCATGGGTATTTTTGGGGAAAGCACTTAAAACCCCCCTCTTCTTCCAACCCAGAGGCAGACAGCAATTATGAAAACAAAAGGTATCCTATAGTAGAGACCTCAGGGATACATTTTGGGAAAAGCAGACATACTGTAATCTCAGATGCAGCTGTGAAGTGCCTAGATCTTGCCAAAGTGCACTGAAGCCTGACAGCAGAGCAGTTCTGGGGAGAGGAGGATGATAACAGGAAGGTAATTGATGCGAGGACCACCTTCTTACCTATTTCACTCTCTGTTAGCAGGCGAACTTTCTAGAGTGAATCACAGTCCTGTTAAAAATGTTAGGATCTTAGGCTTGCTTATTTTTAATTTGTCAGGAAAGAAAAATCTCAAAGATTGGTCCAGCACCCATTCAAAGGAACAGCTCAGTTCGGTTGGTTTGCTGTTGTAGTCTTAAAATGTTCATTCAAATTCCAAAAGAAACCCTTTTCTAAAATTTCTTCTTGTCTTCTCCTCTGTGACAGGGCCAGGCCTGGGAGCATATACAGTGCAGTCCATCTATTAAATGACCTGATTTACTTCAGCTGCTCAAAGTACATAGAAGGCCAGCTCTTTTTTTTTTTAGCTCTTGTAGACCTAAAAAAAGATCAGTATTTAGCTTTAGGTTTTATTTCCAGTGGATTAAGTCTTCAGTCCTTGGTACTATCTCAGGCACCTCAGCTTAATGTCCCAGTGCTAACAGGGCCTAGAGAGGGTGACTATATTTTTTTCAAATCCAGGAGCAGCCTCTTCTCTGTTACACACACTTGCCAACACCTTTTTTCATGCAGATTTTGAAGTCTCTGTGGAAGCTCCCTGGTAACTCGCTCCTGAGCAAAGCTCTAAGCTGAGCTCTGGGACAGGGCATATGCCATTCATTAGTCATGAGCTACATTTGCATAGCAGAGGATTCTAAAATTCTCTTGGAAAAGCAAGGAACAGGCAACCACTACTAGCCTGCGGTCAGAGAGAAATTTCCTCTCAAGGGTATGTCATTCTATGTTTGTCTTGTATTTTCCTCCAAAGCAGGTGGTGAAGCACTGTTAGAGCAGGATATCAGATTACACAGCCCTGGGCAATGTGTGCTCCTTTGTTCTCCTTCTTTCTGCCTCTGAGGCAGCTGGAGGTGGAGTACCTGTTTTCCAATCTCTCTGAGAGCCCAGGAAATGTCTGTAGCATATAGAATATTGCTTTTCACAGTGGGGTTCCTTATTTCTGTTGCACACCAGCCTTGAATTCTTTAGTGAAAAGCGCTGTAAGAGTTTGTAGTGCAAAGTGGCCACCTAAACAGAGACTTTAAAGCTGTGTGACATTATGCTTCTCAACGCTTGTGCATTGCAGTGTGCCGGGAAGAGTGACCACACACACAAGAACAGTTGAGAGAGAACATGTGAGGAAGGGGGGATACTGTTTTAATAGGAAGAAGACAGATGTCGTGGTCTCCCAGGTGGAAAGGGGAAGGGTGGGCAGCAAGAGCAGACTGTGCTGCTTCAAAAAGTTTAACATTCAGTCTTTCATCTTCACCTCTGTCTGAACATGTGTATGGTCTTCCAGCCAAACGCATGAACTTCCCAGCTGCCAGAACTTGTGTGGTCTGCAGAGAGGCCAGGGCTGGGCTGCTGATGCCATGTCACTGGGGTCCAGTACACAACAAGGCCATCAGATCTGAGGCCACATGTAGATTTTGTCCAGAATTCCCTCCAGAGTACAAAACTGCATTACTGAGCCTTAATTCTATTTTCACTTATCATCTCCAGCTGTTTCAGCCTGCAGTACTAGTTCTTTTATTAGTAACAGCTGGACCAAATTTCAGAGGCAGTGCTCTTGTTAATTTTGCCTGAAGCAGATTCTGAATGTCTCGAAATATCCCTAATCTAATTGTGCATTTAATATTCAACAGCAATTGCAAAGACCAGAATCATACCCTGATACAGAGAAAGTAGAATATATTATTAAGTGAGTAGGCTACTTTTAGCTTTTATCTTTCTGCTACTCTATTTGTTTTGGGGTTTATGAACATAATAAATTTCAGGGACTAAGTGGAGTCTATTCAGTCTATTAAGGCTCATTTTCATTTAATACTCTAATCCCCTCAGGATACTTTTTGCCCTAATTGTTTCTTGAATGATCCTCCAGTGTTTAAGCTTCAGCCTCTGACTCATAAGCTATTCTGCATACACTTGTGGCTCTGTGTAAAGAAAAATGGGACACACACGACATCTGTTTCAAATTTGTTTTTCTTTACTTTGCAATTATGCCCCTTGTCCTCTTATCTGTCTCCCAGAAAAAAAAAAAGGGTAAGTGCATTTGACATTAACGATATGGTTTAAGATTTTATATACCAAAATTAAATCTCCTCAGACTGCTTTTTTATAGCCTTTAAATTCAGATTTTATGGTCTCTTCTCATACCTTTTTCTCCTCATATCAGTAGGACTGCTTTTCTTCCGGACTTTACAAACATTACAAGCATTAGGCAGGCCCATGAAGTTGTGTGGGCCACGAAGGATAGATGGGAAAGTGCAGCCAGATTGCACTCACAATTGGTTTTGACTCGAGACTTAAATTCCATGCAAGTTTTCACATATTTTTTTAAAATTTTTATTTAAAAACTCTTTTGTGTTATTTGGATTAATCTCATTCGCAAGGAAATATTTATTTTTAACTTCAATGTTTTTAGACCGATATTTATTATTCTCAACATTATAATTTTATTTCTGTTGAAGTCATACCAGAAAGTGACAAAAGATCTTTTAAAAGAGTCCAGTCTATGGTCCTGGTAAAACACCTTATTTCTCTGCATCTTCTAAGTGATTTGCCCAGCCTTGTTTGAAGAGTCTCCAAGTTCTGTGACTTTGCTTGCAAATTATTTTAGTCTTATAGAACATAATTTCAGGAAGGATATTTGTCTGCCATTCAGTCTGAATTTCCTGTTCTTACATTCATGTCATTGCTGATACGTATATTTTCATGTATTGTACTAAAGGATGATTCACAACCCATAGCAAGAGCCCCTTCCCTTGTCCTTTAATCCTGTGCTTTGCCAAGCTGCACACACTCAGTTCTTTTAATTTCCGTTTAATTCAGCCCCACTGTGCCCTGAGCATTCATTCCTGTTCCTGCTTTCTGAGCTTCCCCCAGGTGCTACTGGGGGGCTGAACACCCTGAACTGAGCTTGTCCTGCAGCCAGGCCAGCTGCCAGTGAAAAAGGCAATGGAGCCATCACAATTTACATTAACTATAAATTTGCTCCCATGCCACATCTTGTGCATGCCTGGTATTGTACAATGTGCTGCCTTCACTTAGGCACTCTAAAACTGCTGGAGTATTTTCTGTAGTTCATCTTCCTTGCAAATAGGTCTTACAAACAACACTTGTCACTCACATTTCTGATATAGCATTGACTCTTCCCATATTTCTCACTGACATTATTTCATATATAAGATTAAGGTCCTCTCAACAGCTATACATGTATTTATTTTAATGTATATACTCATGGGTATTTTTAAATTTATTTCTATGATTTCCAGATCTGTTCTGTGTTATTTCCTTACTGCAACCAATTTCTAATGCACTAAATTACTAAATGCAAATTTTTTATTATACAATGTTATGTTTTTCTACATATTTGAGATTCACATCATATTTATACATTACATTCCTATACTATACTATACTATTAACCTTTACATTTCCTTTACTTAAATTTCTTTACTATTCTACATGATCAATAAAAAGAACTTCACCTGCTTGTGAATTGTTGTTTTTATCACTGGTTTGCATTTTTGGTGCAGAAATTTTAGGTTACAGTAGGTTTTTTATGGCTGATTTTCAGCTAGATAAACCTCAGTATTACTGTGGGAAAATATAGAATGCTTACTTTAAAATGTAATCAAGAACTTTTCTAAAATGATGCAAAAATTCTTATGTTCAAGATTTTATTTATTTATTTATTTTTTAACAGAAGAAGAAGGAAGAAAGGGAAAAGCATTAAATGGTGAGTGGTGGAGGAAACAGTCTGTCATCAGTTTATGTTTTCTAATTCAGGAGAGAGTGAAAAATAAGAAAAAAGCATTTTATTCTTCCTTCTTTTCATCATAAAGAAGTGAGGAAAATAAGCAGGAGAAAACAAGAATAGTAAATTCTTCTAAATTTTTTTAAAATGTGCTTCCGATTTTTTATATTAAAATACAAGGACTTAAAATGTTTGTTCTTACTGATGATATTTTGAGGACAGTATGGAAAACACTGGTAAGTTTTCAGTAGCTCTTACTGAAACCATGTGTCAAACACTGTTTAAGGTCTATATAAAGTGTGTCTGTGTGTCTGGGTTGGCCCTTTCTCAGGCTCTTTTCTGCTGCCCACCCTCTTTTCCTGAAATGTCATTGTGACTGTTGGTGCCTGTAATCCTTCTCTGACATAGTTACCAACAAAAGGAGAGGTTCTTGCACAGGGAGGGCTGGTCAAGCACCATGTGTCAGCCCTGCAAGCCATGCAAAAGCCATGGATGTTCCATCAATGGAACACACAGCAGAGAGGAAGTGGAGTGGAAAATATGGTGATAAGTTCTGGGACATTGCTTTTGCAGCCACACACCTTAGTCTTGAATTGTTCCATTTGCTGAGCCCATGGGGAAGTTTCCAGCTCCAGGATGTATGATTTTCTCCCTGCTGCTTTTCTTTGACAAATGTCTGTGGTGCTGAGTGTATGAAACCTGATAGAGTGATTGGCCTTAAAGGGGATGCTCTGCTGCCTAGAGACTGCTCCTGGACCTTCCAGCAGCTGCAGCATCAAGCTTCAGCTGAGCACTACACTTGGCTCTGTGTGTCTCACTCTGCCCAAGTACAGGATTCAACCAAAGCTCATGTCTCAGAATCCCTAAGCCTTTTTCTTTATTACACTAGAGAAAATCGATTGTAGTCGCACAAAAAAGTAGGTCATGAAGGTATGTCCTCCTTCCCTCTCCTTGAAATGAAAAATTTAGATGATTAATCTCTATGCAATCTGTTTCCAGCTTTGGCTTCCAAGCAGAGACTGTCAGAGAAAGTAGTACTTATATTCTCAGTACACTAAGGGACATGAGGCAGAAGACGGGAAAAAAGTGTCTTCTATGTTCAGAACTCTAACTAGAAAAAAACCTATATAAAAATGAGAGGTCTATGAACTCATGTGAATTAAACTATAGTAAGTAAATATGAGCAAATGCTGTGAAAGCTTTGTGAATAATGGGAAAACTTGTCTCTTGTATGTACAAAATGAATGGTAGTGTTTTGTGGAGTTTATGATGGACTTGTTATGGAGGGCTGTGGGGGAACACAGATAAAAATAATGAAGAGTGCACCTAAGTGATAGGGAAAGGTCATTTGCAGGAATTCTGCTGAAGGTAAACTAATGAAAGAAGACCAGAGAGCTGAAAAAACCCCATTTTTCTCATTAAAAGGCAATGATCAAAGAAGGAAAACAGCTGGTAAGTGGGAGGGCAATCACTGGTGATGAACTGCTGTACAAAAGAGAGGTTAACCATCACATACTGGGGTGTTCAGTATATTAGGGGAGGATATCTGGTGAGTGAAAATACCTCACAGATATCCAACATTTGGTCTGAGCTGCTGTAAAGCTTGAAAACCCCCTGCCCTTTGACGTTGTTCAGTTATGTAGGGAACTTGAAACTCAAGTCTACTCAGGAGTTTTCAGACTACTTGGAAATTCAGTGAGACCATAAAAGTTTCTTTTCAGAAGCAGCTTTTCCAAGAAACTAATGGGATTAAATGCTCAACTGCTATTGACTCTTAATGTAAGTTAGGCATCTGACTTCCCTTTGTGTCTTTGAAAAACTCCTTGTTAATCTTCACAGTTTACAATTTGCCCTCTGAGACTGCTCTCTCTTAAAATAAATAGACTCTGATCCTCCTGAGAGTTTGAAGGGCTCTAAATGTTGAAAAATTCTCCCAGGAATGCAGTATATGTGGTGAGGGAGAAGTCTTGTTCATTATTTTGCCCAGGATCACTTATGCAGTTTCATGCATAAATAAGAGAGCCTAAACTGTCACCACTTCAACTAATAAATGAAAGTAAAGGTGCAGAGCAAAGTTCCTCAGTCTTGTGGTGCAAAGAGCAAAGCCAAATGACTGTGGTAGTATATGATGCATGATTACCAAAGTCTGAGATTATTTAATGGTACTACCCAGACAGGAAATCTGCACCACATCCCACAACCCGAACACCTCTTTGACTTCTGTTTGAGGAGAAAGTAAGCAGAGAAATGCCCTTGCCCAAACATCACATATTGTAAAGAAACACTTTCATTGTCTCTTTCTAGACTTAGAAAGCTACAAAGGCTTCTGTAGTTTTGAAATATGTTGCACTGCTTGAGCTACTGCTCAGAAAGTGTCATCTGCAGACATCTTTGCTGCTTTAATAATTTATGTGGTTTTATGTTCTCCAAAGTTTATTACTCATGACTTGATTAGTGGCCATATCACATCCTGAACTAGCATCACCCTTCACTAAACCATAAACAGATGTGTGTGCTCCACACCTGGTAGATGTTGACAGTCATCTTGTCACTCTGTTGACAATCCTAAAAAGAGCAAGTGGAAGATAGAGACAGTATCTGTAAGCAGAACAAAGAACATGGAAGGACCAATCAGGAAAAGACCTGGATAAGTAAATGTGTATTCCCTGTGTCAATCAAATACCAGCTGAACCAAAGGTAATCTGAACTTCTAAACTTAATAATCTCTGAAACCAGTGAAGCAAGCTTAGATATGTAATTCTACAAAGGGTGAATGTTAACAAAAAGCAGTGGAACCACAAACATCTCAGATTCAAAGAGATTCACTGTATTTGTCCTCAGGTCTGGCAAACAACACAGATGGACCAACCCTGAGATAAGATTAAGGATGCTTTTTTACAAACCATAATGAAACTAATAACTAAAAAGGAAGAGCAGGTGCACCTTGGAGGAAAAGAGCAATGTCTTCCCAAACACAGCACACACAGATTCTCAGCAAGAAATGAATTCAAGTCCTCATATTTTATTTAAAATCAAACATTTACGTTTCTCTTTTTTTGGTAGACTTTGTGAGATGATAATTTGAGAGATGGTTCTCTTGCTAGTAGACCAGAACTGTCAGCCTCTCATAGCCTGAAATTGGCACCTGAGAAGTGAGTTATTCAGTGGAAGCCAAATTTATATTTGTAACTTGCTTGAATTTCCATGGAAATCTGAACTAAACTGATTTTGCACAAATTTGCATAAAGATTTAGGAAGACTCCTTAACTTTATTCTTCTAGATGTCATGCAAAAAGAAACAACTTCACAAAAACTGGCCAATTTATATCATCATTTCCATTTCTGATTAGTTAGTCAAGAATGATGGTGAGGCCTTCTTTGCATACTTCTGAACTTATGAATCTGAGCAGTCACTGCTGTTTTGTTTTCAAGTGTGCATCTGAGTCCCTGGGGTAATGGTATCTGACTTGTGTGTCTGCCAGCCTAACAACAAAATAAATTATTTTCAGAAAAAGAAAACACTGTGTGTATTTATCTATATTTAGATCAACCACAACATTTGCAAACCTTTTCATTACTTGTGAAATAATTGTTCCTGTGTCACCACTGATACACTAATGGATGTTTTGTGGAACCAGATTAAAAAAATGTAGCAATGCACAGCGCTGAGATACTTGAGTTAACTCTGAACTTGTTACTTGAGGCACTATAAGCTGTGTAGGTACTTTAGAACTTGGCATTATGTGGCTTTCCCAGCAAATCCAGCACCCTGCAAGGTGTGCTCACTGTTTCTCATTGTGCAGTAACTCTGTGTGTCCTGGCTGGATACACATCCCTCTATTCCTGCACAGCTCAGTGACAGGAGTTTGCTTATCCTTATGAAACAGCTCTGCTGCAGGAAGATTTTTGAAAGAGACATGGTATTCTCAATGGCAGCTGGTTTCCGCTGCAGAAGCAACAACTAGTCTGCATGAGATCTGGAAAATATACAGGGGTAATGGGTCCTTCCTGCAGTGGTTGCCATCAAAAAAGTCATCATCTATTAGCAACTCTGCCAGAGCAAGACAACTGGAGTGCCTGACTCTGTGGGCTGTAGCAACACTGACTGCAGTAGCTGCTCTACTGCGTGGTTAATGTAATGTAATCTCCAGCACTGAATACATCTGACTAGCTCTAAAGTTATAGCAAACTTTGCTACAGTGTAGAAACAGAGGAGAGTGGAGAATATTTTACTCCAGTGGGATAGAAAAGAACCAGGTCAGTGGAACAGGGTTCCACTAATTATTCTTAACCTTGCCAGTTCATTTTTTTGCCCTACGAGAAAAATGTTACTGATGTTTATTTTGGTTTTAAATGTCACTAGGAAATGTTAATGGCTTCTCAAAGTGTTTGCTACTGTACTGCTAAGCTGCAGTTAGAATGATGATTTAAAATTGTTTTGGCCAAAGAAGGGAAGGATCTTTCTTTTGCTTTCTGAGCTATATGCTGAGTGTATGATTACTAGCTCACTGTAATTTGTGTTTCATCTAACAGCTGGACCCAGATATGTACTTTCTGCCAATCATTGTTTTCACAGGGCCCAGAGGTGGGGTTCAGATCACCACAGAGGCTTTATTGTACCTTTGTTTTTGCACACTCACAGCCTTATTTTACTCCCCAGCAAGGAGGACTTTATTTTGGATTAGGGTCCCCTGTGATATTTCAAAATAGTGTAAGGATGATTGAATCCTAATATTTGTCTTCACCTAGAAAATAAGCTTCCACATTAGGATGATTTTTGCATCCCTCTTGCACTGGTATTGTAGACTCCAAGCCTCAGTCTTGGGGTTCTGGCTTACACAAAGAACACAAAATAAAACTAATGGGGAGTGATAATGTACTGAAATTATTAAACATCCATGACTACACAATTTACATAAAGTATATTTTACCAAAATGAAATGCTTTCCTCATTAAAACTGTTCTCCTTAAATGGTGCATAACTTTTATGGCTTTCTTGCAAACTTTTGAGAAATGTGTGTACACTATTTGCTTCAGTGCAGTAACTCTGTTAATTTTGTTGTGTGTTAAGAGAACCAGTGATGACCATTGTATCTATGTATAAGGACATGCAGATTAAACTGATTAACTAATTTTCATCAGAGGATGCATTATAATATTTTACAAAATACTGTACACAGCCAGAAAATACTAGAAGACAGCATGCAGTACAATTATTGCATGACTGCAAGTAGTTTCCAGCACTGTTTTTTTTATGGAAAATTAATCTACTGGCACATAAATTTCCATATCTCTAAATTGACTCTAGAAGGGCTGGCAACAAATAATATGATTCTTAAAAGAAAGATTGCCTGACATAACTCAGAATGCGGCCTCTAATTGCTCTTCATGAGCTGTAGGTAATTTATCAACACTTTCCATTATATTTTCAACTTCAAGATTGGTAATCCAGAGGCAGATGTTTCTGTGGACTAAATAGAAAGTATTTCCTTCACTGGAGGAACTTTTGGAGAGCAGGAAGTTGTGTCAGGGGAGGTTTAGGTTGGATATCTGGAAAAGTTTCTTCACTCAGAGGGTGGTTGAGAACTGGCACAGCTGCCCAGGGCAGTGGTCACAACACCAGCCTGACAGAGTTCAAGAAATGTTTGGACAGCACTCTCAGGCACAGGGTATGGGTTTTGGGGATGGTGCTGTGCAGGGCCAGGAGTTGGACTTGATGGGTAATTTCCAACTCTGCTTATTCTGTGATTCTGTGAATATTAGGAACTACTGCCACATTAATACTCATTTTCTACTAATATTTCCAATGTCTCACAGTCCATACATTGAGTTTTTAATTGAAAAAAAAAACTCATTACACTTTGTTATTTTTGTTATGTAGACTTCTTCCTCTCACAGATCTGTCCAAGATGCAGTTCCTCCCCACACTGGTTGCCTCAGCAAGCTTCAGGTCCTTGGGTGCTTTTGACACAGCAGCAACCAAACCCTACCAGTCAGCATGAGGCAAAGCAAAAAGAAAATATTCTAGCCCAGCAGGATCTGGACTCTGAAGCTGTCCTATACCTGAACTCAGCAGTCTTTGGCAGTCACTGCAGCTTTAAGGCAATGCCCAGAATCAGGGAGTGAGCCTATATCAGTGTTTCAGTTTTGATAATGACATCTGTAAGAGTCCCTCTGAAACAGCTTCCTGAGATGGTGCAGCTGGGAGCACATTGTTTGTTCTGAGATGGTTGGAGACTGGATGATGATTTGATGCATGAAGGTGAGATTTTGTCCCTTTCTGGACACTGTGGCATCTGTAAACTCAGAATTGTCACAGAAGGATTCACACTGGGTTCCAGCAAACAAGGGAGTATTTATCCCTTGGAAGCTGGTATGTGTCTGTCTTAAGACAAATGAGCAAACAGACCAACAAGATGAAAAGGTAAATATCCTTCTGGATGCTTTTGCTCTTTAAATTCTGCAGTGACACATAGCTTCTTAAAAGCAAAATATTGCTTGGTTAGAACCAAGACTGGCTGAGAAATCATATGACAAGCTACCGATCTATCTATATGATTTCTGTCTCCTTCCAAGTCTCACTTTCTTTTATTTCAGAGAAAGCCTCTGCTTCTACCCATTCTTCACTCTTGGTGGCTTTTCGTCTGTTTTATTTCACCATCCATCTCTTTTGAACACTATTTTGAGTGTTTTTAGTGCCTCTCTCTTTGTAAGATTATTTCTAGAAATTTAGAATGGGATAGGATGCTTATAGACAAGAGTTTTACCTATTGTCGTTCAGGATGTATGCTGATTATATGTGAGAAAATGTTGCATTATCTTCTTTTTTGCACTTCCTAAAGCTGTCACAAATAAACAATGCTAAGGCATATAGAAAATATTGCAGTGTAAATAATAGCTAAGCAGATTTCTCAATTTATTGAATAGGAAGTAGCCCTATCTGCTACAGCATTATCTTATGAAATGAATTAAACACTTGAAAAAGGAAAAAGAACAGATGTATAATGTTTATCTATGCTATTCCATTTTAGCATATTTATTTAAGATGTTGGATTATCATTCCACAGACAATTTGGAATGTGAATTTAATTAGTTAGTTTATAGTAATTGTAGCCTGGTAGTAATAGAATTTTTGTTGAATATGGTACAGCATAAAGCAATGACAGCTGGGCACTGTATAGAAGACAGGATGTGCAGCATTCTGTTATTAGGATCTGTTGTTCATTATTTCCTGTATTTCCTGTGTCAATTGTACATAGTGTCTGTAGCATATACCATTCTTTGACCTGTGGTTTTTGAAAATGAAAACAATGCCATAAGGAAAACCCCCCATGAAATTAAATTCCATAGCTGAGATAACTGAGAAAAAAATTTGTAAGTACTCCCAGAATATCCAGGCTTTATTCACCCTAATCCTGCTTTCTGGAACCTAAACCTGTGGAGCTGTATTTAAGGAGTCAGTGAAAATTGTGACGTCTTTGCTGTCAGCATGTTTTAACACTTCAGCCTGTATGCAAAACCCTGATGTTTTGTTGTTATCTGGAAATCTGAAGGTCTCAGTTTTATTCCATAAACACAGTGGTCTCTAGGGTGTCCCCGAGGTGCCCCAAAGACCTGAAATCTCAGTTTGTTGTGAGGAGGTATCATGCCCTTGGATGACTTCCAGTGCCTATATTTGGGCAACAGGATGGAGTTTGGGGTGACTCTTTCTAAGCTGCCTGGTCTCAAAGCATAGCACCAGCAGAGTCTTCTCAAAACAACACTAACAGGATGGAATGGCAGGAGGAATCTGAACTGAACTGAATAGAATAGAAGAGACTATTTCATTTGAAGGGGATCTACAAAGACCATCTAGTCCAACTGCCTGACCAATGCAGGGCTGACCAAAAGTTAAAACACATTGTTAAGAGTATTGTCCAAATTCTTCTTAAACACTGACAGACTGGGGTCATCAACCAGCTCTCTAGGAAGCCTGTTCCACTGTTTGATCACCCTCCCAGTAAAGAAATGCTTCCTGATGTCCAGCAGAAACATTCATCAGTGCAACTTTGAACCATTCCCATGTGTCTTATCACCAGGGAGAAGGGATTGGCACCTGCCTCTCCACTTTCCCTCCTTGGGAAGCCACAGACAGCAGTGAGGGCACCCCTCATGCTCCTTTTCTCCTAACTAGATGAGCCCAAAGTCCCCACTGCTCCTCAGGGGACATTATTCCAGCCCTTTCACCAGCTTTGTTGCCCTCCTCTGGACACGTTCAAGGACCTTCATATCCTTCTTATGTTGTGAGGCCTAGAACCAGACACAGGGCTCAAGGTGAGGCCACACCATCACTGGATAACCACTTATTTTGACCAGCTGGTTATCTTTGATGCTCTCTAGGATGAGGTTTGCTCTCTGGTCTGGTCTGCCAAGGCATGACAATATAAGCAAAATAAGAATAAAGGAATAATGACAACTTCTCTTCTTCCAGACAACTTCTCTCCTCAAATTCTTATCCTTAGAGCAGAGGGTGGCCAGAAGTAGCATCTATGGCACAATATGAACATCTATTACCCATTTAAATTCTTGCATCAGCATTATGCTTTCTGACTTTTTCTTTCATTTTTCTTTCATTTATCTCAGCAGCTTGTCTAGAATAGTTTGGCTCTATTAGTATCAAAAAGAAGAGAGAATAAATCACAGAAAATGGCATAGAATAAAAAGACATAATTTTACAGATCTGATTCCAGGATATAATGCTTTGTATTGATCAATTAAACAGCAGCAGCCAATACTCTGGGGCACCAGGATTCTGTTGTCTATACCAATAAGCTGTTAGTGTGGTCTCATGTATGGTTGTCATGGTTCTGAAAGGTGGTTTGGATGAAGACACTCACCTGTAGAATGAAAACTTTATCCAGATCTTCAAAGCTATTCTGCTTTGCCTGGTTTTGGTGCCAGAAATAAAATTCTGGCTGTGTGTAATTTGCTAACATAGGTATAACCTAAGAGATGTCATGACTACCAAGTTCCAGCACATTTTCTTGGTATTATCTATTTGACAAAAAAGATGATCCCATGTTAAGTGGTAAAATTCTTTACAGAATTTAATAAAGCCTGCAGCCTTAGAAACATCAACAACTACCTCCCTTCCCTCCAGGAAGATAATCTAGTAGATTTAACTCTGAAGCTCTGTTAAATCCCCAAGTTTTTAACAATGTCTGGTTTTGTAGCTGCATTTTCAATATGGAGTACAGCAAGAACAGAGATCAGGTTTATTTCTAATATAAACCTCAGTTGCAAAAAAAAGTCAATCTTTTTCAGCACTGTTGGAGATAAGTGGAAAATGAAATTAATGACAGGTAGTGTGGTATCATCCCATAGAAAAGCTCTAAATGTTGTTTTTAATGTAATTTGCATTTCAAATCAGCTTAATTATAGAGTAATCAATATGGTTCACCAAATACCTATAATATTGCTGACCCAACAATAAAATTAGGATGAATATTTCATTTGCTTGCTACCATTTGCAAAATTTTACATTAAATTACAGTATCATCTCTACTTAACCTCATGTACACATGTGCACACACATACACATTTTGCTTAGTTAAAATAGTTTGTCTCATGAGACAATTTATAATTAGCAAAATGTTTTTTCTAGTTAATAAGGAGATACTCTGATTTTATCAAATTTTGCCTCACATATATATAAAAACCTAATTAATAAAGAGAAACACTTGATATGAGTGTTAAATTATATTTCCCTCTATTCATTAACAGCTTATGGTTCATTAGGCCATAAAATTTTTAAACTCCAGTCCTTCCCTTATCAGTTTCAACAAAACCATTAAAATTAATTTCTATATGAGTGCCACAACTCTCTCCTTTGAAATCATCAGTATAATTATGAATAGTCATTACCTGGTTAATTTCTATTACGCAAAATCTTTGCACCTCACTAGTGGTCTAAGATGCAAATATAGATTTCTGCTTTTAAAATTCAAGGATAACTGCTTCCAGCAAATCTTGGTCGTCATATTTAATTTTTAAATTCAGAAACAGGAAAATATTTGTTTAAGCAGTTATATTAGGTTTAGAGGGAAAAAGAAATAAAGTGGTTTAAACTGCACCCAGGGTGAAATGTTACAGTACTAGAATCCACATTTTACTGAAAATTTCTTTTGGCTTTAGCCCTGCTATCAGAGTCTGTTGACATATGGTGACCTTCACTGCATGTATGACAAATGAAGATGAGCAAGATTGTTGTTAGTGTCTACAAAAATTTACTTATACTTTATAATAGACATGCTGAAAATGGCTTAACATGTTAGTATCATGCTTATGCATACATGTTGTTATTAAAGCTCTCTGATTTTATTCCAACAGAATTTCCTAGATTGCTCTGGTGCTGTTTTCTTGTTGTGTCAAAATACTGAATGATTTGAGTGGTCATGACATGTCTACTGTGTTCCAGGCTGATGGATTTCTGCTTGGGATTTTTAAAGGAGCCAGAAATGAAAGTGGCAACCACCTCACACAAGCATCTCAGAACATGACACAGGGGATTGCCTGCAAGTGTGCTCAGATTAGTGGGACAACTTCAGTGAAAATTTTGGCAGGGGCTCAATTTTCGCTTGGAGAAGTGGCTAAAACCAAGGATTAACTGTCAATTATAAAAAACACCTGGAACATTGTTGTGCAGAACAAGAAAGGTATAAAGTCCAGCTTTTAGGAGCATATTTGCAAGTTGTGTTTGCTTACAATAATGCCATGTCTTGGCAGCCCTTGTTGTATCACAGCTTCCAGCACGTGGGGGAATTGTGTGTGTGTGGTGCACAGTAAGTGAGCCCCAGGTGGTGTAGATGCCTCTCAGCCAGAATCCTGTCACCTCTTCTTGAATAATTTCTCCCTGCTTGTTACCTCTAATACAGGTCTTTACAATGGTAAGAAGAGTGACTACAGAGGAGGAAGGCTTTGTGGTGTCAAAAAATTGTTTCTGTTACCAAAGAGGATGTTGTGGTCTAATGTCCATGACATACACAGAAATAGAGCACTTTTATGTATTAGGCCTCAGAAAGCCAAAAGTTATACTACCATTGGGCAGAGATCATTCTTGTGAACGCTAAATAGTAAGAAAGTTATAAGCAGAAGGTGCATTATAAACCCATTTTATTACTAACCCATGGTAGTACCAAGTTTGCAGTCATGCTGCAAGTAGCTTTACTCTCTGGCTCTAAGGGTGAAGGAAAATTTGGTTGGCAGTAACTAGCAACAAGTACTGAGATGTGTGTGATAGGCTTGGTTGCCCTTAGTCACCAAATCCAGGTAGCAAGCTTGTCTTTAGCATCACCTGCATTACAAAACATAGAATAATTCACATCTTGCTTCATTGTCCATTTGGAGTGACATTCCTGGTGATAAGACCTTTTCCAGTGCATTTATGCTCAGCTAAGCACACCTGCCAGTATTCCTCTCAGCTTTGTTTCCTCTGATCAGGTCATGGATGTGGAGACCTGCTTTCTTTAAAGGCTCAGTCTTCCGTGGAACACCATTTCTGTTTAAAAGAACTTCTCAAACTTTAATAAAAAGCTTCTTTAACTAGGGAAGATATTGGCCTACCTGCTAAGTGTAAATGGACAAGCAGCAAAAATCTTTGATATGGCAGGACTTGTTGCTAAGGTCAAGAATGTCAATATGTCACAGTTCAGCCACAACCCATATGTTTTATAAACTCCTGTGCTATTCCCACTGCTAAAGAGCAATTACTGTACAGGTTTCTGTTTCTTCTGCTGTAGACTCTTTTTTTGTTATCCAAAAGTGTCAGGTTTCCTATGTTCACAGCTGGAGAAGACTCTGTGATGTGGGTGGAAATGGTTTCCCATAAGGGAATGAAAAAATAATCCAGAGAAGTGGGATTATTGGCACCGGGGGGCACCAGGTCAATTTTAAGGCTTGGTGCCCCAGAACTCAGATCCTGGTGTTTCAGCTAGAGCAGGCCTTCTGAAGTGCATTAGGCTGTGTGTGCACAAGGATGCACTGCCAGCTGCTCTGGATTTCCCCATCTGTCCAGTTTATGCTAGAGTGCATCTAACATGGTGATTCCTGTTTTATTGATTGTAAATTAATATTGATTATAAAATAATTATTGAGTATAAAATAATTTTGTTTGTCTGACATATTGGACTGATGTGTTGATGTAGGCAAAAGCTATATCCAGTGTGCCTAAACACCTAAAAACGGCTCTAGAAATAAATTTCATCTGTTTCACATCAACAGAAAACCAAAAGGCTGAACACTCCACCTCCACCAAGCTGCTGGAAGATGTAGGAGTGCAATTTTCCTCACTTTCTGGGAGTGCTGATTCCTGGATGAAAGTGTAGAGCTCCCAAGCCTGTGCTACCCCCGCAGAGGAGAGGAGGGCAGCTTGTTTCCCAAACAAACCAGGACCCAGAGGGCATCCAGAGGAGTGAAAAGGTAACTCTGAAGCTGGACTGTCCTCGTGTATTGTCCTTACCCCTTCCATTACACCAAAACCAGTGAGTAAAACTTAGCCTAGAGAGTTGTGGGGGTTTTGTAGCAACTAAAGCACAAGTAACTTGAAAAAGTGTGAGCCTGTTTTTTTGTAAGTTAGAAAATGTTCAGACACTTGGTGACAAGGACATGCAAAAACAAGAGCCTGGGAAAATGAAGAAGTAGTGAAAAGTTTCTTCTTATTAAAAAAGTACAAAAGTAGCAATAGTGGAAAGGACATATAAAAGCATGGAAGATTTTCAATTTAATGAGAATGGTAAGAATACAAAACACAAGTTCAGGATGTGCAGTAGTATTTTATACATATGTTTTCAGAGACAGTAACAAATGAAAATCTTTCCTGGAATTCTAGTTGAAAAACTGACATTTATGCCATGAAGCGATTTAAATTTTCTTCAGCTACTGGGTGAATTTCACTATGAAGATTTAGCAAAAGCCTTATAGGTAAAAGGTTGATTTTATTTAATAAGAGAACTGAGAGAGAAGTGAGGCAGACTACCCATCTTTTACAAATCCCAAGAGCTCCTTTCCCTGTTGGGTTGGTTTCTGTGGAAAAAGTGAAAAAATGTTTTGCTTAATCATTGTGAGAGCCTGAGAGCAGACAGCTGGTCAACCAAGGAACAAGCTACACTATTTAATTTGAAATAAAACACACTTTTCACATTTTGAAAAAGTTTTCTTTACCTTTCATTATACGGGAAGAAAGACTATCTGTCAGTATAGAAGAGATAATAATTTACAGATTGTGAAAGTTAAATATTTAAGGACTTTGTGTTTTTATGCTCCTTAAGAAGTGTCAGTCTGAATATGATAACAAAGTGGTCTGTTGAATACAGTAATGCTAAGGAAAAAACCACTACTTCACACAAGATTAGACTATTTATTTCACTTTAAGGGATTCTTTCTCCATCTGAGGCAGATATGACAGGTGTACAGATTGTTTGTATCTTAGATTTAAACACTGTCTTAAAACAGCACATACTTTGTTCTCATCATCATATTAAGTGGCAAAAGAGTTTCTTCACTGCAGTTATATGGATTTTAATATGTTAAGATGCTGATTGAGTTGGAATATTTTGTACTTTGAAAACAAACAATCATATCCTTTTATTTATTTATTTTTTTTTTAGCAGTATATTTGCCATGGTGAATTGCCTGTATTTACAGAGATATCTTGACCATACTTGAGGGATCATAGCTGAAGGAATTATTTTGGAACCACCAAATAGATTAGAACCTGTTTCTTCTCACCTGAGATTGCCTAACTAAGTTTGGGGTGGCCAAGCACAATCCACTTAAGTACTTCAGCTGCTGAGGTGAGCTGAGACATAGCCTTTGTCTGCTCATGAGTTACCTGAACAGATTATTTCAGATCAAGGTCCTCTTTCTGTTCCTGAAGAGTTTCAAATACTCCTAAGAAGAAATTTGGTAAAGCACACTCCAGCTATTGCTTATGAGCTAACAATATCAGACAGGTTATCAGAATGCTTTTGCAGACACTTTCAAAGGGCTCTGGGGAAAAAAAGAAAGTCAATAGTCTGCCATACAGAAAATTTCATCAAAGTTATTTCTCAAATGTCAGATATGAATTAGGTTTGATTTATTTTATTGGATTGTGTTTTAGCAGAACATCTAAGAAATGAGTAGATGCATTTTCAAAGCCTGAGTACACACACCTTGACTAAGAGTCAGCTCAGGGAAGGATATTTTGTGGGAAGATGTTGCAGTCTGTATTTTCTGTAGCAGGATTACAGCCACAGGTAGTGAAGACGTGGGAAGACTGTGTACTTCAACACAGACACTTCCAGAAAGGGAACAGGTTTGCCAGTACTGAGGAAGCTTTTAGAAAGGGAAAAATGAAGTATATATATTGCCACAGAAACATGGGGCAAATATTCACATTTTGATCAGGAGGACAGTAAACATACTTCTGGACTGATGGTCATTCTGCAATATAGTGTTTTACAAGTCCAATTATACAAATAACTTGGAAAATTTAGTTGTACATAGCTACTTCAGTGCTTTCTAGTGTAATTATACAAAATATGCCTAGCTCATATTTACATAAAGGATAAATACAGTAGACATGAAATGTACAAACTCAGTGGTTTCAATTTTCACTCCTGTCATCACTGTTGCAGAAGGAGCCATCCTGTGAGGAAACCCTGTGAGCACCAGAGGAGGAACTGCCTGCTGCCTCCAAGGACTGGCTGCTCCACTTCACCTAGAATGAATATTATCATGAATTATGGCATGTGACATCCCCTCTGTAGATGAACTGTAGCCCATCCCATTGGCAATCTTATAAGTGAACCAGTCATCATTTTACTTGTGGGAACTTTCAGAACCTATAAAATTACTTTGCTTTGGGAAATAGCTGAGTTTTAATTTTTTATTCAGTACCAGTCACAAAGGAAACCAGAGGCGTCAGTATGCCATCTCCAATTTTAAAAAGTGCCAAGTAGACAATATTTGACATTTAAAAAGAAAAAAAAAAAGGCCTATCTTAAACTGGAAGAGTTAAATATCATCCTTTGTTTTTTATCTTAAAGTGGTAGGAATCATATCTCCCAAAGACTAAGCCAAGCTTGCAGAAGGCAAATGAGTGAGGTAGAGTGTTAGAGTGTTACTGGTTTTAGGGGCACCTTTGAATTTCTTTAACATCTTTTATCCATCTCCAAGACTGATCTGTGTATTACTGAACATAATTTTTTTTTTTTTAATTCTGTGTTTGTGAAGCTTGCCTGAATATAAAGCTATGGCAAACATAAATGGCATTTAATAATTTTGCTAAACAAGCATTGAAATCTGTCACACAAGCACAAGAATCTAAGAAGCATTTTAAAGCTCTGTATTAATTTATTCTGAAACATAGTCATGTCTTACACTAGGTTAAATGTATTGAGTAACCTGCCAGATTTCCTAAACCAAGGGAAAAGGGTTTTAAAATTAGGAGAATTAGGAATGAGGAAAACTATATTTTTGTACTCCAGATTGCTGTCTATGAGACCCTTTGTAACAGAGATACAAGCATTTGATGGGCCCAGCTGAAGGAAATGAGCAGTGTGATCAAATTAAACTTTGAAGAAGTAAATATGAATATTTATGAGATATCTGGAAATAAGAAATAGCCTTGTGATGAAAATATTTTTACTTGCTACTTCAGTGGAGTAGGTTTTGTAGGTGGCTGTCACTTTTGTGGGCGTCTCCTTGACTGCTGAATGTGTAGGACAGATCCTGCCTAGCACAAGGACAGGGGGATCTGATGCCTTTGCAGGGACTTACAGAGGAGCTCTGTGGTACCTACACTGTCAGGCTTTAATGGCCACAGCTCTCAGAAGCAGAGAAAATTTTCATACCAACCTCTGGAACTTGGGAGTAGAAATAAATTTGACAACATCAAAATTGGATCAGAAAGTAAGTAAAAAAAATATAGATAAAAATTATTTATATAAATCATTCTTAACAAGGGTAAGTATAACCTGAGAGGATTTTGGTCTTTGTAGTATCATAAAAATCAGTGGTGTGGAACAGGATTCCTGCCTGCAACTTTCTTCCTCATGACAGATCCCAGATTTGGTATTTTGAAGACTGCACTTCACTAACCACTACTGTGGAGAACATTGTGTCTTGAAAGGTTCTTGGAGGAGTGTGTTTTAACGTTTTTAAAATTTTCACGTGTCCAATTTCTTGGTCTTTCACACAACAGGCGCAACCTGGCACACTGGAGGTCTCATGTGCTGGTGATAAGACTGATGGTAAGTTTTCCTTAAGGAGTTTTTCCTATACATAGGCATATTACTGTGGTATTAACACACATTATAAATGTTTCCATTCAAGTCTATCAATGTATTAAATCAGGGTCTGAGTTATCAAAATTGTTGATTGCTAGTACTGAAAAGGAAATATTGTAGAGTTACCTTGAATTAGGGAATCAAGACTTGAGCAGTGAGATACTCCAAAAAAATAATGTTTGCACTGAAGTCCATGTTCTGAGATATCTCCTCAACGTTTGCAGGTTCTTGTTAGAGTTGTATGTAAGGTGTTTGTTCTGGAAATCTGCTGTGGGATATTGGATGCTGGCAGTAGCCTGAAGCTGATAATTTATAGCAGGCAAGTGAAGAGCTCCACTAACTGTGCTTATGATCTTCCCACAGCCTCATCTCGGGCTTTCCTCACCATCCACTGCCCCACAGTGATGACCCATTCTTCCCCTGGAGGTGATAGTTGACTGTCAACACCAGATATTGTCTCACCTAAGAAACATAAGTAACTCAAAAAATTCTATGTATTTCTACATTTCACAGCTTTTATAGAGGTTTATTTGATCCTTGCTCTCAGGGATAAGAGAATTTCTTCACTAAAATTTTTTGCTTATCAAGCTATTTTATGTTCCATTTTTATAGCTGGGAGTTCAAGTCAATGCCATAAAGTAAAAAACTGGGGCTGGACATTTTTTCATCTGGCTATTTCCATAGGTAAAATGAGGAAAGGATGACAGCACTTTATTTGCAACACAACCAGAGAATTTGGTAGGATAGTAGAGAAATTCTAGATTAACAAATTGTGTCAGCAGGTTTAAAGCTTCACTGATAAAAACAATTCATAGTGCCACTTTATGGATAGATTCATTATAGGAATCCACTGAGTTAGTCATGGGACTAAGCTTGGTGTTTAGAAACTCCAGAACAGATTATATTTCAGTCTGTACTGTCATGTTAAATTAGGGTTCCAGTTTGCACTTTCATCCACATGTCTGATTGTCTACGCTGCTTGCTTATTGATTTATACTCCAGCTAATATCTGGAGCAAACCAGCCAATTTACCAGGTGGAGAAACATAGACACAGAAAATTGAATCTTGCCTTTTCAGGCTGGGGTAACTCCAATCTCTCAAAGGCACAGGGCATAAATGTGGGTTATTCTTTGTCATAATTAAATAAATACAGATTAGAAGAGCATAGCAAATCCCCCTGCAAATCCCCACTGAGTCTGGTATTGTGATTTCTCCTGGGACCATATCTGAACAAAACTCCTTTTTCCTTTTCATTCTCTGCACACCAATGCTTCTGATTTTTACCAAGACAGCAAAAAGTGACAGAACAGAAAAGAAATGAGGCTGAAATGAGGCTGAAATGTTGCCTTGCTTAACTTCTTTAGATTGCTCAGGATTATGCAGGAGACAAAAAAAAAAAACCCTCAAGAATTTTAAAACCAGTGTTGATATCTTTCCAGAAGCTTCTAAGATCATAACATCTGATTCTAAAGAGCCTGAGATCAGCAGTGCTTTTTTTCATTTCAACTAATTTCCTGTATTCCAGTAATTTTGCTTCTTATTCCAGTTAATGCCAGAAAATTGCACAATCTGCAAACATGAATTTAACTGTACTTTTTCTAACCCTACAATAGAGTTTCTCAGTCAAATACATGAATATTTTGTCAAAGGTCGATGGGCTTTTGAGACAATTTTTTCCAACTTTCACAGAAAACGCTCCCTTTCTTTTGCATCTCCAAAGTAATCAATGCCTTTTATTTTAGATTGCCATGGAATTATTGATTTTCTAATGCACAGCCTCTTATTAAACTCATTATACCTTCACTCTTACTAAAGCGTGGGGACTGAGAAATGGTTGAATGCAGCCCCATTTCCAAACAATTTCTCAGCTGGAGATGTTGTTAGCAGTACAGTGTGACAAATTGCTCAGACTGCCCAGATTACGTATTGTATCTAAAAGAGTTAAGGATTGGAATGAATTCTACTTGCATAGTTATTAAAAAAGTTTTCTAAAAATATATTTGTAAGAAATTTTATGTTCGCTGACAATATAGGTGTCAGCTGGGGTGCAGGGAGGACCTGGCCCCAACCTGGAGACACAGTGCCAGGAGATCAGTTCTGCAGCCTGAACCACAGCCCTCGTATCAAAGCCTTTCATCACTCTTACAATTGGCTTGTCCCACAGCTGTGTCATCTCAGGGCTTTGGTGAGGTGAAACCTGGAAACACTATTCTAGCAGAA
>VYXD01005961.1:1061945-1109524 GCA_013397195.1 Hylia prasina
AACAACCAAACAACAAAACAAAAAAAAAACCCCAAAAAACCCAAAAAACCCCCACTGTCAAGAGACCAAACTGTGGGCCCTACAAACCCCTGGGCTTTGAATTCAAGGTGTCTTGACTCAGACTGCCCATACCATTGGCATGGCATAAAACTGTTAGGTGGTTACACAGCAAATATAATATTGCTGTGAGCTACTGTGTGTGTAAATCACAATGGCAGAATCCATTTGTTTAAAAATTGATGAAAGGGATGAAAGAAAATTTTGCAAAGAGCTGCTGATCTACTTATATTTTTTGTGGGGAGGAAGGAGAATCCCTGCTATATCAGCACTAGAGAAGTCTACCAAGACAGCTTGATTAAAAGAAACAAATATTACTTGAATGTACAATTGCAGAAATAAGATGAATTTTTATAATTCTAGAGTTTTATGAAATGCCAGGTGGAAGATTAAAAATACATGGTATTAGTGTCTTTCAACAAATTCCATAGAAGAAAGATTCACAGTAAGTCATTTCAGTTCTGAGCAAGATGAGAGTAAAATTAAGATACAGCCATGTAATATGAGATTTGGGAAAGATAACATTTCTTTTACCATGCACACATCATCCTAAAAAATACGTAAGTCTGTACACAATTCAACAGAAATTACTGATAAATTACCTTGTTTGATCAAATTTATCTTCTGTGACTAAGGTAAATTCTCATTTTTTACTTGTTACTTCCTGCCTAAGGAGACCTCATTAAGCGGCAAAAAATACAGAAAGCACGACAACCTTTTTCATACCTTTACAGGGCAAAACCTTTCTACTGGATTTCTAGGTTTATCTGGGTTTGGTTCTATGTTAAAAAATATAAAATAAAAATTCATTATGGGGCTCATCTGAATTTATTCCTGTGAATAAATGGTGAATTTGGAAGTGAAATATTTCATGATACTTTGAAGTGGATAATTTCTGTTCTGGGCATAAAAAGTTTTACAATACGACAATTATTTTTGCTTGCTATTAAATAAAGAAAATATAGGGAGGTGTTAACTACTTTAAATATTGCCACATAAGCAATAAAGCTGTGCAATATCAGTCTATCTTGAGATAATGAATTATGACACTATCCTGAGTTCTCAGCTGGCACATCTGTTTGCTGGTGCTGTGGATTGCACACCATCTGCATACGGAGTGATTTCCAGCTCCTAAACTTAGTTTCAGTATGAGATGAGGCACAAATAGAAGCATGTGCACTGTCATTAGCAACTGAGACAGATGGGAAAGCTGCACATCAAATGCTGTAAAAAACATGCATATTTTGGTGTGAGTATAACAGTTTTGGGGAAAATGGATGTGTTTATTATCTCTTTTCGGAAACTCCTCAGTAAGGTGGTCAGTGCACCTGGAGAAGACTAATAGGCTTGCACCTGCTGCTGGTTATCTTGAAATTATTCTGTTTATAGGAATCCAAAACCTATTAAAACATTACCTGTCATGGGTCTGGCTTGACTCTTACAGCTGTCACTGCAGATCTTGCTTAACTGTCCCACTGAGCCTATCCCAGGCATATGCCCGGTGTGACCAGAGGTTGCTTTCCCTGTCTTCCATGGGATGCCTGTAATCCCACTGTGGCTTGGCACGCAGCAGCATGAGCCTATCCACAACCCCCTGCCAAACACACATGGTCTGAGATTAAAAATTTCACCCATATTGCAGCCACATTGTTGTGATGGTACACAGTATTCTTAAGGAATATGGATAACTACAGAAATTTGGTTTTAGAAATGTAAGTTGTATGTACCAAGATGACCTGGCTGGATACTTTAGGATGCACCCTGCATAGCCAACACTTTTATTCACTCAGCAGTCTGTACCTTTTTTCTGTGTTGTTTTGGTGCAGGACAGACTGTCAGGTTTAATCACTTTGAAAGTTTCAGGGGGGATGTTCAAGAATTTTAGAGTAATAAGTTTGCAATTTAAGAGTCTTGAGTGGAAGATTTTTTTGGTTTTTAAGCTTGTATACTATGGCTAAAAATGGGAAACATTTTTACCAGAAAATGTTTTCACTGTTTTCACTTTTCAGAAAAAGAATCTGAGCTCTCTTTAGAAAAATTGAGTGTCTGTGTTTGTAGGAATCTTGGTTCAAGTACAAATCTTATAATCCAAACAAGTCACAATTAATTGCAAGATGAATTTCGCTACCTTCAATCACTTCCATGTGCTGTGTGACACCTGGGTAGGTGGGTTTTTTATATTGATCCTGCTTACTTTTGACACAGCTATGAAAGGCATGACCGGTATTTCAGAAGTATGGGAGTATTTTGTTTTTTATGTAATAAAAATATTTATGTGATTTCTGTGAGGGTGGTGGTGTGTATGATACAGGGATGAGCAGTGATAAACAGCCTGTGAATGCAGCCTGTAAGGGAGCCAGCAAGAGCTCCCTGATGAAGAAAAGCATGGCTGGAAAGCAAGTGAAAAACACAAAGCATTGGCATCCTCTCACTCTTGGGAATGGTGTGTGTGTATCTGAAACCACAGCTCGGTCTGCTGTTCGAAAAGTTTGCTCAGGGTTAAGTTCTGCCATATGATTTTGGCATCTAGCTATGATTGGAGTCAATGGGGGTCCTCTGTATGCATCTGAGGGCACAGTATGACCCTTCCTGCTTGTTTTCACTCACTATATTTTCATGTTATGGCACCTCTGAGCAGGGACAATCTCAATTGCTTATTCACTTTAAAGGACATCTGTAAGGAAAGCTATTCTTGTGTTTCCTTTCATTCTCTGAGCAGTCCTTAGCTTTCTTTCATGACTTCCTTTCTTGTTGATTTATTAAGCTACTAATGTTCAGATCCCAGTCTATAAAAATTAAAACTTCAATCTGAAAGAAAAAAATAACCAAGTAGATAATGTAAGTGCAAGATAATAGTACAAGCAGCTGTGAGCAGACATAACGTATTTCATTTTCAGACATCTTCTGAAAGATAAAGAGCAGTTCAATCAAATTAAAAATGTGGAGAGATTTTCCTTCAAGCCACATTGAGCAATCAAGTCTAAAAAACAAGCCATACTGTGCTCCTGAAGCAGATAATAGTATCAGTGATGAGGTATTACTATTAGGAGTAAATGGCTCCTGTAAAATAATAAACTGATTTAATGAGCCAAATGATGATAAGATACTTTTCATGGATATACCAGAGGCAGAAATTTTTTCATTAGGTTTGGTGTCCTAACTTGACTACAAACCTTCAGAAGGCTTGAGACTGATAGTAATGTTTTGATTTCCATGATAGAAACTGAAGTGAGACACCAGAATTTGTTGCACAATAGAGGAAGAATTGGAAAAGTTATCTATAGGAAGCAACCTGCAGGCAGCCTGCAGGGAATGATAAACAGAAAAGGAATATCTGTCCACCCCTGTCACTGGAGCATGCATGAAAAATTGAGGAGCCAGGGAGGATCTCCATATAAGAGGACAGAGAGAAGGAATGAGGACCCTTGAATGGAAAAAGGCTTTCTCTATTCAAGATTCTCTGCTGCCTCATGAACAATGAGACTGACCTTGGTGAGCTGGGTACTCTTCCTTAATCTTGTAGTGCTTCTTCCTATATACAATGGAGTGGATTCCTGAATTCCAAGGAATCAGAACCCCTTGTTGTGTCCAAAATCCCATGATTTCCCCATAGCTGGAGTGCCACAGGAGTTTCTTGTCCTTTTTCCTTTCCATTTGGAAAATGCTCAGAATGAAGTTATCTTCACACTTTGATGATCTGCTGGACAGAGACGCAGGAGGAAGTTGCAGTTTGTGGAGGGAATTGCTGAACAACCTGGTTTGACCTTCTGGCTGATCCTGTTCTGAAGAGGAGGTTAGATTTGAGACCTTCAGAGGTCCCTTCCAGCTTGAACTATTTGATGATGTTATGAGAATAGGATTCCAAGTTCCTTTTCATGTAACTAAGCTTTCAGGCAGATTCAGGAAAAGTCATCATGTGACATCAAGACACTAATTTTTTTTCAAGAGCTCAAATTACCATATAATTGAAAGTGGTTTTTGTTGTTAAAATTTTATTAATTAGAAAAAAGTCTCATCTTTACAGTGAGCTTTTATACTATTGTATTTTATTATTATCTATATCCCTCTACTGAACAGAATTGCGTTCTATTTCCTCTGTCTCCTTGAAAATGTTCATGTCTGACAGATAGAAGTTCATATGTAGAACATGAAAGGAATTTGGGAGTTTTCTAATTATCTGGTGCCACTTTATGTTGGCTGTGGTTTGTTTGTTTTTTTTTTTTTTTTCCCAGTACAAGTGAAAGAAGGAAACTGTCCCAGTAGAAAACTTCCCTGATAATCTTTTAAATGAAACTTGCCTCTCAGGACACAATGCTCAGATTCTAGGTGACACCAATGGCACTTTCTATTTGTTGGGTCCCCAATGTACATGCAACCTGAGGCAGAGTTTAGTTCAAAAAATTACATGGTCCTTGTGAGTTTTTTCTTTGCCTGGAATTCCCTAGTAGCTGATGACTTGAATGTAACATTGATTTTAAGTGAAAATGTCAAGGCAAAGCAACTCACATCCTAATCTAAGGAAAAGAAATAAAGGAAAAAAGAAATAAAGCACTAAATAAATGTAAATACAGATTTTTCCTATGGAGCCCATTCTGCAAATTGGAGTTTTTTGACTTTTCCTTTTGTTTTTATTACTTTTCAGCTGTAGGAACACTTTAAAACAGTTTCTAGAGCTTTGATGAATATAACAGAAGACTTATGAAGACTTATTTTTCTTTGGGGGAAATTCAAATATTGTAGTTGCAGTGTTTATTTATGCATAGATATCCATGAGCTAAGCAATAATTCAAATAAAATGTTTTAGTGTCCTAGGAATTTTTACTGAAGAGTCTTCTGAAACTTTTATAAATGTCCTTATATATCTTACTATAAGAGTAATGACTCTGGAAGAAATAAAAGAGATGAACAAATACTGTTGAAGGAATTTGCAGTTCAAAATAGGTATACAGGATAGATTTGCCCCATGTATTAGTAAGAGAGAGAGAAAGAGAAAATAATTTACTCCCAGTTTCCAAAACACAAGGACCAAAATGTAAAACTATAAAGAACTTAAAGAAGAATCACCTCACCTTTTAATCTTCAAGTTTATTTTCTTACCATACATTTTTCAATGAAAAAATTGCCCATGAGATGGGTAAAAAGCAGTTTTTGACACTTATACTAGCAATTTATTGTCTCATGGGGGATGTAATACACCTTTGTTATTAAGGTCTCCTTATAAGATGTGGTTTTTTAGTTTCTTTTTGTCTATACATTTGAACTGATTTCCCTGGTTTTGTTTAAGACTAAAAAAAATTTGTCTGTTGTTTCTGACTTTTTGTTTAGAGAAATGTATCACCTATATATATATATATTATTCCACAAGAATATTAACACTGCTGGCTGAAAAGAAGCTTCATTATTGATAACGTTCAGAGTATTATGTCATCTGAGAATACCTGGCCTTTGTCTTTTTGGGTTCACATTTATGGTGTGAATGCAGAACATGATTTCCTTGCAAGTCACCTTCGAAAAAGTTATCACCCCTTAGGGGTTTTATGATGGTCTCAATTATAAAACTCACTGGCAGTGTTATGTGTGTGTATAACACAATGTTATCAGTAAAAGCTATCTCTTTAGACAAGGGCATGAGGGAACCATCAAATGCTGTATTCTGACAAACAGATGTCAGTCAAAATGGCTCATATCCCAACAGCTGTTGGGAGCATTGCATGGAGGACTAGGTACAGGAGAAAGAGACAGTCTGTGCTTGTTTAATCACTGCTTGGAGAAAGAGAGACTTCTTTTCTTTGGAGATTGTGGTGTCTGAAGGTTATGTTAACTGTTTAATCTGTTTTGACAAAAACCTGATTAAATAATGGAACAAGAGAAAACGCACGTTTGGTGAATTTTTATTAAGCTGAATATACAGTCCAGTGAATCTCCGGTCTAGTAAACCCCATCCATCTGCTTTTCTCTGCATAGTTGTAATTCTTGATCAGTGATTTTGATGAGCTTTCAGTTCAGAGGCCTACAGGGCCTCTAGGAGAGAGTGGGAAAATAGAGTATGTCTCCTTGGTACAGAGAAATGCATTTGAGGTTAATACTTCAGAAGCACCCTTGGATTCAGTGTGTTCAAATGTGGTAGTTGGTCATTTTTGCTTCCTGTATGTCTGAGGTCTTCTGGGTGACTGATGAACACAGATGATCTATTATGTGTCTTCACCAGGTAATTTTTGAATATCTGTATCTGGTTCCCTTGCCCAGATTACTTGAAAAAACCCCAACAAAATGACATCCCAATAACCTTTTTTCTGTTAACCCATTGCCAGCATTGCCACAAGAGCAAGTGTATATTTTAGTGCTGTAAATTTCCATTATCACTTCATCTGACAGCACGGAAATATAATTCCTTCTCATGCTTCCAATTTTTCTTGTTCTATTAACACTGATAATCTCTGCATAGATTAATGCAATTCCTTATCCCTAATTAATATATTGTTCAAACAAATGGTATATATGTTTCTACCTTTAAAAATTATTTGAATTAAAAGAAGACATTTACTATTCAAATAACTAGTCTGACATATTTCTGTGATTTTTTCCCCCACTGATTCATCTCCACTATGTATTTTGAATGATACAACTTGAAAGCTTTTATTTGAAAGGCATATGTTAAACTTCCCAGCATGACCATTCACAAGACTCTCTGGCAGTATTGTGATGTCTGTAGCAAACTGCTACAATTCATAAATGCAAACAAAATTATTTTTAGATGACAGTGCAATGCAGTCAACTTGGATCCTTGACACAGTGTTTTTTTTTTTTTTTTCACACTTTCTCACCATGATTTTACAGTTAGAAATTACAATTGGAATGTGCAATTGAAATTGCAGTTAGAAAGTGCAATTATTCCATTAGGAGACTCAGAAAATAAAACATCTGATTTTTCTGATCACTATTTCTTCAGTCTTAGCTTCTACTTGTTGATTTGAATAAGGAAGGATGAAGACTTTTGCAAGAGTTTCATCCCAGCACGTTTAATGGGAACTCTTTCATGAACAGAAACAGGAGCAGCAGTAAGGTTGTAAGACACTCCCTGCATACAAATTGCCTAAATTTATTTGAAAAAAGTTGAGCACAGGAAATCTTTTAGAATCAAAAGTGGCAGTAAGGAACAAGAATTTTACTATTAATAGAAATTCCTTCCATGTTCCTTCCTTGGATTTGGCTGTGGGGATGAAAGTTTCCTTTTACTCTGCTGTGTTTATGGCAGAGATGGGAATTCTGCTTTAACTGACATTGTCCAATTCCCTTTTATGAGACAGTTAACAAGGGGTTAGAGATTCTGCCAAAACGTTACTCAGTTAGGTTGATATACTCATGTCAGATATCTGCCTGAGCCAAAACACCTCTGTGTCAAGCAGCAGAGCTGAGAAAGTAAATTGTTTTGCCACATTGCCTGTGAAGGGCTCTGGCTGGATATCCAAAAATGAACAGGAATTTAAATATATTCTTCGTTATTACTTCCATACCTTCATAAAGGAAGTAAGAAGAGGACTAAATTTCTGCTACAGATTGTCCACTTTCCCTCCACATAATGGCCCCAACCTAATGCAGAGTATATTGATTTTGATTTTCTTGATATAAATGCTAGATTTCTGTATTTCACCCAGTAACCTGATAATAAGGTCCTGCACTTTGCAGATATATGCATTTCTTTAGAACAAAAAATGGACAAAAATGTATAGGCAAGAAAAGTTTCTTGCCTATACGTTTTTCCTCATCATCCTATACATTTTTTCCCCTCATCAATAATCTATCATTTCTTAAATGTAAAGAAATTAAAATAATCCATAATAATGAAAAGCCATTCTGAGCCTATAAAAATTACTGCAGTAGCTTTAGGAAAATACTAAAGGGACCACTTTTTGAAGATATCCTGCATTTGAAAAGTGGATACTTTTTTGTCAAATGATTGTAACTGGTCTTGTCACCAAGGTGTCTTGGTGAGGCTAGCTGTGCAGTGAGATTTCATCCCTGGGGATGGCAGTAGAAAGAAAGGGCAGGATGTCAGTAGCACCATTTCCACAGCTCAGGGACTTTGGCTCAGCAGGTTTTCAGTGAGCTAAGATTGTGAGCTTGTAGGAAGTTAAATGTGTTTGCAACAACCCTATTAAAAAATCTATCCAAAATATATAATTTATTTTTTCTCCAAAAGGCACTCTGCTTACAACAAAAAAGAAAATTCTAAATGAATTTTTAAAAATTTTTTTTTCATTGAACTAGCTCTAGAGTATGAAATTGCAATATGAAGTTTGGATTCAGGGTGATGCAATCATGAGGGGTACCAATTTATTTTTTAGGGGATAGAAGTAAACTTAAATACTGAAAATTTTTTAAAACACTGTGGGTGCTCTTCTGGTATGCAGAACACAGTCAGCACTGACCAGAAAGTTATCTAGTGGTTTAGACCCTTTAGATCCACAAAAATGAATGAATTGGTGCCATTTTTGCTGAATGGGTTTCACAAAATTAATATTAAAAAAAAGTATTGCCTTCAGCATGATCGATGTTGTGGCATGAAGAAAGGATGAGAAATGTATGAAGTAATTTGCTTTCACTTGCAGAAAAAACAGCTGCATTGAAAATCTATCAGGAGAAAATTAAAGTAAGGCTGAAATAAGGAGCCATGTTAGTCTTCAGTAGCAATGCTGAAACAGAAAAGGTGAAGGCTTTGAAAATTTGAAATGCTAATGAGCAATAGAAAAGAATAGCCAGTTTAATTTAATTTTGATACTGTATACAAAATGATGCTCTATCTTAGTAGAATAGACCATGTGACAAAATTTCTCTTTCTATTTGTATCACAAGATTGCTTCCTTTCACTTTATAGAAGAATGCTGTTTTGTTACTCCTTAGTAACCATCCTCGCTGAGATACAGACATTGATCTCCATCCTGTTTCATGTATATTTTAATGAATTTCCTAGGTTTTACATTCAGGTCTTAATTACTTTTATATAGAATATTCTGCATACAAGAAGGGGGAAAATCTGAGTACACTGCCTCAATAATTTTTCTGCATAAATCTGCTGCCATGGAAGAGCTAAATGGATTGCAATTTTAATTTTCCATGAAGCAAAGATGAAAACTAAGTGTGAAAATGGTTTTTAAGTATTTGGAGACTAATATTAAAAAAATTAGAGGCTTTCATTTCTCATGAAAAGGCAGCAATGGCTGTTTTCAGTATGAAAATGAATAGCAAATTGTTCTGTAAGTTTAATTATTTTTGTTTAAAATTACATAAATTAACAGGCTTCATCAAGCACATGGCAGTCTGCCTGTTTCCATGCTAAAGAAAATGAATATTTAAATATGAGAGCTAAATTTCTGAAAGAAATAGGGACCAGGTCCAGTAAACCTGATGAATTGGATCTGCAGGAATTGGGTTGTGAGAAAACTGAGAATGCTTAATCCACTCTTTAGGCAACAGCTCTGTAAATGAAAAACTGCTGGCTGTTCCAAGACTCCCTGTTACAAGACTTAGGAGAGCACAGGTACCTCAGAAGGAGATGCAAACTCATCTTGTTTGGATGGGAAGCTGCTGAAATCTGTGCAGAAGTGCTTCAAGCCATATGAAATGGAAACTGCTCTCAGGCATGTTTCTGCACTGCCTTCCTCTTCCTCAGTGTGGATGCCTCTGGACCCTTCAAATCCCAAAGCCAGATGTCCACTTGAAGACAGGTATCTATAATCTGTCTTCCAAAGGAGTAAGTTCTCCTTACAGGGGGGAAAATTAGTTATTTCTATTAGTTATTTCTACAGCTGCATATTTCTTCTGGCTGTGCATCTTAGAGCAGTTGCTCCATTGGTGCTTCAGGCCAAGGAGATTCAAACTCACATCTCCTTTCCGAGGCTCCTTTGGCCTTCACTTCAACATTCCAGAGGGAAACAGTAGGAGAAAATAGCTACAGACCTGTTGACTAAGGGATACCACTCTCAGACAACAATGTAGAGGTTTTTAGGCTGCTTTCTGACATGAATCCCTCACTGTAAACTTCTGGGTGAGAGTGCTGTCAAGTGGGAGGATATTTGCAGGAGAGAATCTTTATAGGCAAACCAAGGAATCATCCTGTTCCTCTCCAAGTGCCATAATGACTAATTAGCTGCAGAGAATAACAAGTCACCAGCTGTAGGAAAACCACCTCCAGTGGAATAGCAGACATGGCTAGTTTGAGTTCAGAAAATAACATTCTTAGCCTAAAAGTTCCTATTTTTCATGTTTTTTTAAATTACAGAAAGACTGGTAAGCTTTGGTATTGGGTCGTGGTGATTCTGCTACAAATTCTAGGTAACACTATAGCAATTTTATCAACAAAATGTTATTATAAAAAATAGGATTATAAAAAAGGACCAGATTAAGCTGTATAGTGGACATGTATAGAATCTGTGTTACGTCTTCACAAATTATTAATTTATTCCTATACATATCTGTATGAACACACAAGCCAGCCCACTTAACCCACTATCTTCTACATACACTCTTCAAGTTTCTGGATGTCCTGACAATATGAAATGTCAGAAAAAATAAGGAGAAACTGTATGAAAGTGTCTTTCAAGTCTGCTACAGAAAAACACTGCAGTTTTGATCTCTGCTTCTTTGTACTACTAAGTTCCTACTGCTCCAAATAATTTTCCTCAGAATTAACTTTCCATGAATGTGTTGCCCCATTGACGTGAAAAAGACAGCTTATGCACAGAAAATTAAGCACAGGTAGGAATATGTCCAAAATCAGTGTTCTATATAATTGCTTTTGGTCACTTGATAATATTGATGATGACTAATTCATGCACAAGAGACCTGGTACAACACAGCAGTGAAGCTGCAGAACAAGTCTCTCTCTCATAGGTGCTGTGGCATTTATCTAACTGTGTCAGTTTTAGCTGAATATTTTTATGTTGTCTGAAATGTTCTACTATTTCATATTCTCTGGTGTTCTAGCCTTATTGTATTGTAAATTATAGTGATCGATTTCCTTTATTCTGCTTTTGTTTTCCTGTGTATGAACTGAAAGCCTTCTGCTTCAAGTACCTCAAGCAGTACAGCAGAAAATTTGGAAAAAGCAGGAAAAACTCTTAGAAAAAAGTTAAATAATGTAATTCTCAGTAACCAAATAATAGAAATTCTTCACCCTTGCAAATCATATTAAGGTGTCTGCATAAAGCGGATCAGACTTTATAGCAAAACTTCCCTGGACCAGAGAGGACAGTATGAAGCTGTGTCAGGGGATGACCCAGGGGGTGGTTGGGCAGGGGAATTGGCTCCCCATGGAGGTGGCCACAGCCCCAAGCCTTCCAAAGTACCAGAAGTGTTTGTGAAATGCTCCCAGACACTTGGTGTGATGTTTTGGACTGTCCTGTACAGGACCAGGAGTTGGACTTTGATGATCCTCGTAGGTCTCTTCCAGCTCAAGATATTCTATGATTCTATGAGAGAGCCCTTTTTTCTAATTTTTTCTAATTTTCCTATGCACAATGACTGCTCAGTTTTAAGCTGCTGATTTAGATGATGTGCCAATTGGCAAAACCTCACCTGAACCAATTGGTAATTAGGCAGAAAAGAAACAGTCCTGCCTTTTGCAGGGAACTTGAAAATCTTTCTCAAATATACCATGTGTCAGAAGAAATTCAAGTGTATCTTCAACTTGAGGCATCCAACAGAGCAATGAGAGATGATTTTCAAGACTTCTTGTATCCATTCTATTTTTTGAATTGAGCAGTAATTTGTTTGAGTCAGGGAAATTTCATCAGTGATTTTGTGTGAATCAAATGATATTTGGGCAGTTGTCCACATGACAAAGACCATTTGATCCCGAAGGCTAACTGATGTGCAGCTCACATCTATAGAAATAAATTAGTTTACCCCCTATTTTTGGTCTTGCAAGTTTGTGTCTAAGAGTTTTTTTGAGACAGTGCTAATTGGTAGGAGTTGAAAGTACAATGGGGACGATGTTGAGGAAGATAAGATAGTGGCTATAAGTTTCCTTTGACACAGTTTTTTTACTACAAAACACAAAAGGTATTGAAGAGAAACCCAAAGCTTCAGTTGAACACTACCCCATGGGCAAGTTTGTTCTTGTCTGGGTTTTAATCTGAGCTGTGCTATATTCCTACAACAGAATAGTGGGTAGACAGAATTTGTAGGTCAGGCTGATTAATATAATTCTTAACCACTCCTTTTCTGCTCAGAAAGAAAGTTTCTTAACAGCTTGTGCAGTGAGTTCTCTTGTAGTTGAGGAAATCCTGTGTCAGTGTACTTGACTGACATTTAATGGTTTGGAGAAGTGTGCCCTAAATGCTGAATTCCTAAAATAACTCTTTTTTAATGCCTGCCTCTAAATTTTCACTCTCATTCAAATGCTATATCTATCCTTGACCATTTCCAGCCTTATCCTCCAATGAACATGATACATTTACTGCTGCAAACACAGTCCTATTAACTCACCACATCTTACAGAACTTAACAATATACAGAAATCCACAGCTACTTCTGTCCATAGTGTTACCCCAGTCCTGGCCATATCTTTTCTTTGATTCTTACTGTTGTGTAAATTACCCAGTCCAAATCAGTTAGTCAACCTATTTGAGAGCTCCTTATGAAGCACTGTAGACCTTGCTGTATGAAGAAGTATAAAGAGATTTCTATCCAGATTCAAGGAACCTGTTTATGTCAGATGTGAAATTCAATATATTAAGGTAGGCAGAGGTCACAGTGATAGTGTAATGCTAAAGTTTAGGGTTACCTTAGTCCTGCAGTGTGGGGATAAGAAAATACCACTTTGTTTGCTGGTGTCTCTTCAATGCTTCTTTAATCTAGGAAGGTTAATGATCAGTCATCATAGCTGTGTCAAAGATGAGAGGTAGAGGAGGGGTTTGGATGAGAAGGACTGTAGAACTTTATTAGTTCCTAAATTCTTCAACTCTGATGACTTCAGGAAAAGGGCTGTTGCTGCTAGAAGTTTAAGATCTCATTATACTGATGAGATCAGAAAATTCTAGATAACTAAAATGAAATGCTTACAGAAATATGGGAGCAGAAATATTCTGTTTAACTTCAGATAATAGTATTATTATAATGATTAAGACCAGCTTTAGCATTGGCTAGAGAGTGAAGATTCAGAAAAACAGCATCTGAGGAACTTACTCTTTTCTGCAGAGGTCATCAAGCTGAGGGAAGTGTGGTAGAGACAGAGGCCAGTGTTGTCCAGCAAACTGAGATTGGTCACGGAAACATAAAAATGGAGAATCTTCTCTTTCCAGTACAACACTTCTCCCCTTTCTGAAGTTGTCTGGCTTTGCCCTGATTGTATTTTAGCAGAGGAGTTCTGTCACTTCAAGATGGAACACTTCCACACAAAACCTGGCTCCTTCCAAGTCAGCTGTACCTTAACATGCTTTAACTTACTCCTACTCCTACTCCTACTTTTACTACCACACAGAATTTACTCCTAAGGTGGAAAGAGGCAAATAATGGCAGTGTAAGTCATTCTGTTGTAAGACTGTATTCCATTTCAGTGGGAACTGGAGGCACTGAATGTCTTGCAGGATCACTAGTTCAGTATCTGTAAATGGGTTAGAAGTAAGCCAGGTAAAGTGTATCCTGTTTGTCAGGGGAATTTCAGCAACACTGAGCACTCCTAGGGTAAGTACTGTGTTTCTACAGAAGGAAGTCAGTCCCATTGCTGAACCATTTTGCACAAGCCTGGGCAAGGCCTTCCTGAGAGCAATAATCCTTCAACAAAGAAAATGGAAAATGTTTCTTACCTTTTTCCTGCCTCCCAAGGAAGGAAATATTGTTTGCTGGGTAAATGACGTCAGAGACATTAGTGTATGAAAACTGTATAAGAAGGAAAGTACAGAAATGAAACTTGACAAAGTTCTTTGACCTGATCCAGCTGTTTGCATAAAAGAAAGATTCTCAGAGTAGTATGAGCTTGTGTCTTTTGACTGAAAACTCCATTGATCCAAAAAATGCTCATACAGATTTAGTACTAAACTGCTTATTTATATGATTTTATTTATAAGCAAATAGTTGATAATGCATTCATAAAGAGATTAATAATTTAATTGTTAATACATGGTTTGGTATGTTTTATTTTTTGAAAAAACCTGTCTTACATGAAGCAATGAATGTATGAAAATGGGAGTTACACTCTTCCAAGTTGCCTAATTCTGAAGTGTGAAAAGGCTAATCTGATACGCACTCCAGTTATTTTTAATGCAAGCATTACAAATCTCTCAGAGGGAAGCCATTATACAATATTTATGCAAAGCTATGTGAATACTCTGTTATCCCCTACAAGCTTTGCTTCCTCTTACTGGACATTATGTGGTGACAATAACCAGGCAGCACTCATGGAATTTACAGAGAGATTATGTAGTTCCTAAATTGAGTGGACCACAGGCAAGGCTTGGATGCTGCTAGGGAAATAAAGCAAAAAAATGCTTTCTCTTTTGTTCCCTCAGTAGTTGTTTAATATAAAATGCATTACATTTGGTATTTAAATAAATTAACTGACAGCTGTAGGAGATCAGTTTTGTAACATTCAGCAAGGTATTTGATATTTGCAAACATAAAGGTCTTAGTAAAACATCCATTAAAAACCTGAAAAAGATGAATGTGGTTCTTTGCAATCTAGGTTAAACGAGGTTCATGGGGGAGATGTAAAACCTTTTACTAGACCTGCTGATATAATTAGAATAAACAGACAACTTTAAATGCATGGAAAACCTTTCGGCCTTTGACATATGAGGCATCAACCTTCAAAACTCAGCACTAGTGAAGAATAATTGCTCAGAACTCAACTAGAGACTGAGACAAAAGATGATTAGTATCAATAGTGTAAGAAGCTCCAAGGCAATACCATAGCAAGGGAAGAGCCCAGGTGGAGCTGAGAGGAGGAGAAGAAGGAAATTGGTTTTGATGATAAGTTTGATTATTTAGAAGTTTAAAGGTGGAGGGGGGAAGGTAAATCACAGACTGACAGAAAAGCAGAATATTTTTTATGTTTTTGATTTTTAATGTCCAGTGCAGCTACAAATTTGAGTTTGTGTAGGGCACAAGTGCCCTGTAACACAGTTTCCCTTTTCCAGGACAACAATATATGCAATGTGTGTATCTAGCAAAAGAGCCATTTTTAAAAATCAGAAAAAACTGTCATCTTTGATATAGTTAAGGAAACAAGCTAAGCACATGTCATATTATGTACTCCCAGAGGCTATGGCCTTTTGGCACAGGCATTTCTACAGCCTAGGGGAATCAATGACACAGAGGATCACCAGGTTAAAAAAATATTTGTCCATCAATTTTATTAAAAAGCTGTGCATGGTATAGGTGCCAGATAGAATTTAACTTTCCCTAGAGTCATTGAAGAAAAGTTTTGCAAAGTGTAGATAATGTCTAAAGGAATTAGGGACACTAGAAAAGATTTTTTTTCCCATCTGGGCAGCTCATCAATGACCATCAGATTTTGTATGTGAGAAAAATAATAGTCCTATAAGTATTAAATTTAAAAATGGTCTCTGTTTCCACCCAGAAGAATTCTCACCTTAACTGAACTCTTGAACTGTTTGTGACAGGAGGTAAAGAAACTTAGCTCAGAATGCTAGGTCAAAAAGGTACAATGACTAGATGGGGGTGATTTTTTATTTTGTGTATTGACATTTGTGAAGGCAGTAAAAGAGAGTTTTGTTGCCCACCCCCTTCCCAGTTTATTTTTTCATGTCTACAGATGAAAGAAATGTTGACTTTCTTTGTCTGTTGTACTACCACAATACTGTTTGGTATTTTAATGCAAGAAGAGAGGGAAGATGTGATTTCATGTGGGCATGGGAGAGGATTCAGCAGAGAGCTGTGTGTTTAAAGGAAGAACGGATCAGTCCTGAGGGACTGGCTCAGGAAGAAAGGATTTAAGCCTTAATCATGTCCACATTCTCCTCCTGTAGAACTAATATTTTTTTCTGATGTATTGAAGTTAGCATTTTCAGGAGAAAGGAGCAATAGCTGAGAACTGCCTGAATAATTCCCTCTAAGTCTCTAGCAATGGAATGCTAGGCACAGATGAAGTGGTAATATACTGGGCTGGGGGAGCTGCCCAGACTGTTTGTTGTTCCAAGTATTTGATTTTGTGAATAGCAATAAAGCTGTTTTCATTGACCTCCGAAGGATTAATTTCTTAATTTAGCACTCAGAGGCAAAGAAGTCTAGAGGAAAAAGTATTGGATATGCATATAATGAATTGCAGTGTTTATAGTTTGTACAAGGCACAAACCCCATAATCTGCTGATTGCTGTTGAATTTGAGAAGGGCTAATTCATGAGCTTTGACATTCCAATTATTTTGTTATTAATACATCTGCATCCACCCTGTGCTGCTGTTTTAGCATCACTTCAATGGCTCTGCTAAATAACACTAAAGACAGACAATGGGAAAAACCATATAACTGCATTTTCTTAAAGGAGAGTGTGGAAAAATTAATGAGACTTTGATTTGATTTAAGGTGGCTGCTTTTCAAAGCAGAAATGCAGGGTGTTGTTACATTATGCTGACAAAGGAAGGTAGAAAGTGAGCAAAAATTCTATTCCACTGAAATTTTAGACTTGTTAAAAAAAAATACTTTTTGTGCTTGCCATATTTACTGGCAGTCTGATACAAATGGCTTAATATTTCTTAAAAGTGTTGCATTCATTTTATTTATTAATCGTTCTTTTTCTTATTCTTTCTGTTGGATGGATTAAGCTACAAAGATAATTATCCAAGTCACATTGTCTTATAATTAAAGAATATAAAAAGAGAAACAAATATAAAGGAGTACCTGAAAGTGCTTTTCAAAGAGTAAGTTCTTCCTGATTACAATGGAATCACTACAGAAATACAACAAAGTTATGACTTTAATGTGACACATAGACTGTGTAATATGATAATTCCAGACCAGCTTTTTTAGAGACTAAAAGAGCCAAGGCATTTAAACCAGGTAGGAGTTAAACCGTGCAACTGACAGGATTTGCATATGATGGGGCAGACAAAGAAAATACTTAATTCTCTTATGTGAAACTAAAAGCCTTTCTGGTGATGTGATTCAGCCACTCTGCCTGTGTCCTGCTGGACACCTGATGCTCCCAGGCCCTGGAATGCTGCTCTGTGGCATTAGAGTGTGCCAGGAGCAGGACTGCAACACATGACCCTCATCTAATAGATCTGCAACCCCCTTAAGGCAGGATTTTTTCAATCCTGAGTGTGACCTTGCTGAATTTAGGTATTGTTTTCTCTGCTAGACGAACCTACGAAGAGAAGAGATGGTTTTTAAAGCACCCCTGGCTCTCCCCTGTGTCACCATCTGGCACATGAAGAAATAACTGGGGAAACCACATTACATACCTTAACAGCAACGTTAGAGGTCCTGGAGATCCAGCTTTTCCCCTCTGACCAAAATGATGTAAAATATAAAACTTCAATGACAAATGATATAATTTTTAGTACTGCTGATACTTCCCCTTGGTAGCATTAAAGATGCACTAACTTGTGGAAATTTCTGTTTTGAACAGCCCAGAGTGCAAGGTAGATACACAAACTAGCCAAGTAGTAATAAGCTAGAGTCCCTACTTTAGTTCTCTTAACAATAATAGTCTTAAGCAATTTAGTGGTATATTTTAAAGTTGTTAAAAGCAGTGAAATGAAGTGCTTACTTTATTCCAAGGATGTTTTCTTAGTTCATATATATTATGCATATATGCATAAATGTTACACAATTTTTCTGGGGTTAGTTCTCACAAAAGTGATTTGATTTTTCTTCCGTAGTTAATGTAACATTGGGATCATTTATTTATAGTGGAAGAATGTTCTTATGGTGAAAGAATGTTCATATGGACAAATATTTTCATTAACAGAGGCTAAAAAGGAGACTTGTTAAAGACTATTGTAATGGGTTTAGTGAACACTTCAACAGCTCCTTGGGTTTTATTTTTGTTGTGGCAAATAAAAAACCTCCTTCTTGGAGTACTTTGTTAATAATTATTTAAGGCAAAGACAGGTGACCCCATTTAGTGTAAGGAAAGAACTTTTCTGTCTATGGACATAATAATATAGTACATATCAAATCATTAATATCAACATTCATGCATTTTCTACCAGCCTATTCTTCCTGTGAGTGACTGCAATAACCTCTTTTCTGGCATTTATGTGCATATTATATCACAAAGACATTTCAGAATTCGTTTGACTTCTTCAGGACCTGGAGACAAGGAAAGTAATTTTCATAGCTTTCTGAAAAACAGCCTTTTTCTGCAGCTGCTTGGCCTGGGAATACTTCTCAAGTTGATAACAATTTTAGCCCTAGTCTGAAAAAACCACGGAGACTTACAATTAGCCAGAATTAATGCTAAATAGAAAACATAGTGGAAAAGCGTCATTTACAGATATTTTCTAGTCATCAAATCACAACATTTTCTTGAAATAGATGTAATTATTCATTGTGAGCTTCTGTGGCATTTTAAAATAAGGAAAATGATGAATATTTCCCTACTATATGGAAATCAGCTATTATTAAATACAAAAAATTAATATTTTTCAGATTTCAATTTTAAAAACTACAAAGGACATTTGAAAACTACAGGACAAAATATTATTAAGTTGTACCAATTTTAATAATTGAAATCAAACTGAAAAAAAACCTTATGGAACCACTCATGCACCACAGAGCTTCCAATAAATAGCAGAAGAGAAATTGATACATATTACGCTAAGTCAATAATTAAATGCTTTTAAACTGCCTTGCGGTTTAGCAGCCCAGTGTTGCCACACTCTCTCCAGCCAGCTGAAGTTTCCCATGTTCCCCATCAGCTGCAGACCCTTGGCAGGACACTTGTTGCTGTGCAGCCCAGACAGCCCAGATGGCACCAGGACTGATGCTCTCACAGGTGGGAGAGGACAGGTGTGAACCGGTGCCAGCGCTGCCCCAGCACGGAACTGGGGGGGCTCGGCAGTGCCACGTGTTTCTTGGGTGAGGATGTGCTTTCCTCCCTGCTCTTCTGCTTCCATTCCCCCAGCACTTGAGAAGGATAAACCTTTTCAACATGGCAGCATTTCTCCCAGGATTCAGTGAAATGAATACTGGTTAAGTTTTGCATATTTTTGAAGTAGAGTGCAGCCGTTTTAAAACCTTATTTTAGGTAAATACAAGAAATAATTATGTCTCTGATGACAATTCTCCCCTGTGGGTGCTGAATTGTCTGCTCCACTGAATAGAAGATCTTGACTTTAGAAAGACAGATATGTTGATTTTGGTTTTATTCTGACTTCCCATCTCTCTTAAGAGCTGGAGATAGAGTAGGTGGGTTTCAAACCTCCACTTATGGTTGAAGAAACTTAGCCTAAGAATAGCACTGGAGGAAGAAATGTTTTAACTGAGGAGAAATTAAGAAAAACTTTAAATTAGTTTTATTGGTTATCAAGCCTGTTAAATGCAGTTTAGAAGAGGAAAAAATATGCTGTCCATGTTCAAACAAAAGCATGGAATCTGTTAGAAGAAAGACTTGCAATGCATTAGTCGTAGTGGAAAAGATAATGTTTTATGCATCTAAAAAAATAATTAAAAAACCAAGTTGCTCAGATTCCTATCAAACTAATTCTTAACTAGACCTAGATGTATTTTTTCATCATTAAAATGAAGGAATATAGTTTTATGGAAATGAATTTTTAAAAGAAATTGAATATACTTTTGCACAAAATAAGTCTCCTCTGTGGATTATGTTGTTAATTATGAATCTCAAAGCAGCTAGATATAAAAGTTCCTTTACAAACTAACGATTAACTATACACTTGGTAAATTGCAGGCTTGCAATCATCCAAAAAAAAGACATATTTTGGGAAAACTTTACATTTGTTAGATACATTGAGGCATGCAGCCTTAAGCCCTTGAGCTTTCCTAATGTTCCTTGGATCCCAGTTTTTCAAATAGGTTTGTACTGTGGGAAATTTCCCTGAAGTCTCATATGGTAAAAGCTGTACCTGAGTCTAGAAATACTCAGGATAAAGTGCTAATTTTCTGAAGGTCAGTGGCAATGCTTCTACTGGCTGTCAAGTGGCCTGGATTTTAACAAAGCTAAAAAAACTACCTTAATAACTCTCTTAATAGCTAACCATTAATAACTCCCATTTCTTCATAAGGTGTCACCACCAAATATGTATGAAGAGTGGGAATTTTGGTAGGAAACAAAGAATGTGAAGCTGTGTCTCCAGGAGAGCAAAATACAAAGTCACTTAAAACTTCAATATGATTGGGCAGAAAACCACAATATACTTCAAGCCACAGTAAAACTGCAATTTTCTAGGTATCTTCTTCTTGGGGGATGGGGTGAAGTGGTTGATAAGTGGGAAACTGGATTTTTACTTCTTGTTTAATGGAATTAAGATCTTCTGCACATTTCTGTGTATTCTGTTCTTTGCTAGAGAACCAATTAGAGGCCTGCCAGAATCCTGTTGAGCTATGTACAGTAGAAAAACAACCTCCTCATTTGTAAACTTATTGAAAAAGGTCTCTAGTATGCAAAGAGTAGGCAGAAAAAATCCCTGAAGCACAAAGAAATCAAGAAATGACAATGTGACTGCTGCACCTAGTTCCCTGAACTAACAGGCTCTGTCCAGTAAGCTGCAGTTCTCTTAAAGAGGGAAGTTTTCATCTTGGAAATGTAGTTCAGAGATGGCTGCTGCTGGCAACAATGAGAGTTTGAGGTACGGAGTTTTTCTTTGTCTTGAGTTCTATTTGGAGAAAACTCTTGCAGAAAAAGCCCCTTGTTATGTACTGTGCTATCCTTTACTGAGACTCACTGACTGAGATAAATAAGGAAATCGAGATTGACAGCATTTGCTACCAGCGGACTTAGCCAACTCCTAGTGTCTGGAATGGAAAATCAATCTGAGGATTGGGAAGAGAAAATGAAGCAATTAATGGGTAAATTGATTCCAACGGATCTACTTGGAAAAGTGGCTATCTCTTCTCAGACCTGGAAAGAGCTGTGTTGTTGCAGCTCACAGTTTACATTGTCTGACGTGTTTATTTACTATATTTATAGCTAAAGAAAGTATGTAAATCTGATATGAAAGAAGAAAGTATTTTTATTTTCTTTTTTTTTTGTGCTTTTTTTACATGATAAGTGTAAGAAATTCCAACTCTCAGTGATGCAAAAATATCTATGTACTTGCCCCCAAAAGAAGATTGCTGTTGTTTTATTCTGCACTCATATGGAAACTCACTGAAACACCATATAATCAGCTTGAGAAGGGACAACTCAAAATCAAATATTTTTTAGAAATACATATTTTTGACAATTTGAGATCTAATCTGATGAAATTAATCTTGGTGTCCCTCTGATAGTACTTATTTTCTGTACTAAACTGTTGTTTAACTAAAATAAATAAGCCTGAGGATTTCCTGCAGCTTCTCTTCTGTAGAATTTAAAAAAACCATTTATGTTAACTCACAGTGAGTCTCAACTAAAAATTCCTCTGGGAAAAGAAAAGGAATTTCTTGACAGCTTATGTTAATTTGTGAATGTCCATCTTGAGATCCAAATCAAGTCCAAACTGTCTAGAGTCCATAAATAAGTCTATCAAAGTCTGAAAAACTTCAATAATGCTAATTGTCCCTAGTGTCTCATATGAATTACAGCACTGCTGAATCTACTTGTTCACAAAAAGATGCCACTTCATCTGTAGAAAAAGGTTAACAAGAACTTGTGGTTGAAAGTTAATTCTTTAACCTTCCCTGCCATAACCTTCCCTGCTATATATAAAAGCCTGCTGCATTTGGCAATGATAGTTCTGGATCTGAAAGAGTACAAATGATGGCTATAATAATCATATATTTCATATCATGGTTAGTTATGACTTTGCAGTGAGGGAAAGGGATATCTTCAGTGAGCCTGCTTATAGCAGAACAGACTGTCAAATACATTATAAAGGGTGTGTTGATTTTGTGGATTTTAAAAAAATTGTGATATAGAAAACCATTGTCATTACAATCTTTAATGCTGTAAGAATGACTGCCCTTTATGTGCTATAACAATCCTGCAGTAACTGCTAGACCCATTGAGAAAAGCTTTTATGTAAATACATATATATGTATTTTTCAATCACTTTTTATTTTGTCATGGATCTGGGATTGTGCTGGATATTCCAGCTGGTGCTATTCTTGTTAGTCTAAGTCTGCATTTACCATGAGGGCATAGGAATACTGTTCTCACCAAACTTTGATATCATGGGTTGAGTTTGGTGCAGATAAGGAGTGGTGTAAATTACAGGAATGCCAATTATGAGCTTGTCATGCCCATGGGTGCCCTGTTCATGTGATAAATACATGTCCACAGTTGGCTGTGGACCTGTATTTATCCTAAATATGTGAGGTATGGATAGAGACGGTGGTCCAGACTGGGGTGTCCATACTGGCACCTAAGAAAGCAATGCATCTGTGTGCAACCATTTGAGTAAAAGCTCTAGATGAAAATAAAAGGATTGGGACACAGCTCGGAGATGGGAGAAACCACATTGTATACATTGAAGATATATCTGGTGAGAAAATCATTCTTTTCTAAGGGTTGTGTTTTTATGTGCCTTTTCAAGTCTGGAAAAGTGTAAATGAGAACTTTTAAGTGATGTCTTTTTTCCCCCTGTGGTTTATTTTTAACCAAGATCATTTAAAGAGTTTTACTGTGTGCCCTCTGCAAACTGTTCTGGTTGTCCATCTGTGAGGGTGTGATAAATGCCAACAGAGAAGCAAAGTAAGTGAAGAAGAGTGGGAAAGCAAAAAATCCCTTAGAGGTTCCTTAAGCCAGTTTTCCTATCAATGGCAATACATTATGAAAATAATCTTATATTTGGGTAAATTTCTGTAAGTTAAAAACTAAAAGAGTTCTGATGACATATAATTTCTGTTTATAAATGAATTTATCAATAAATAATATTATTTTCTTTTAGTGTTGATGGGTCCAGAGGTGGAGTGTTCCTCACTGGAATAAGTCAAATATGGGCATGAAATTTTATAACACACGGAGGTGCATAACGTCATCCTAGTGTGCAAGGTGCTGAGAGACTGCTATTGGAAGCTGTTTTAATGAATTTTCTTGTTTGTATTCCCACAGTGTCTTTCATCCACCAAAAGGGACCTGTTCCAGTTTCAAGCATGTGATGGAGAGTGCAGGATTGGGGTGTCTCAACTCGGTTAACATGCTTTTCACCTGGTTTAGGGAATACCTACGGCTGATAGTTGTCTGTCTGAAGTTCAAATGGTAACAAAGACATTTTCACAAGGGAAAATACATCCAGATTTAATTTTGAAAGGCCAACAATTGTGGCAGATCAAGAAAATGAACTGACACTACATATGCTGACGACTACCCCTTTCAAAACCCATCAGTTGGAACAGGCCAGGTAATTTGTGGTGCTGAACTCAGCCTCATCTGCCTTGAGGATTAAGGTGGGAAGGAGTGAAACAAACCCATAGCCATCCACACACCCACCTGTTAGTGGATGGATAATGAATTTAGGGGCCTGGCTCCCATCTACCCTCTTTCATAGGCTCTACAGAGGGTGATGATGACCTTTGCTTCAGCATGTGCATGGTGAGTCTGAGACATTGCACAATGATGAACTCACTGTCTAGTCACTGTACAGATCTTATGCATATATTTCAGTCTCAGAAATCCCAGACAGAAATATCAGCCCCCTGGGATGTAAATCACCAATTTCTCATTGAATCCTTCCTAGGGCTGATGAAGCTCAGGTTGGCTTCAAGCCTGTACAAGAACAATGGAGATATTTGAGTTTTAAACAAATCTCTAATATCTTCAGATTGTGGAGATTTCAGGTGTGGAAAAGGCATGAGCAAAAGAACTGAACAGATGATAGATTTTCATATTTATAAACATTTTTTTGTGTTTCTATTTCTTGAAACCATTTGCCATATCTTAGCATGGAGTTAATCCTGAATGTTGAGCTGATAGTGTTTCTAGGTAGGCAGACCTTTTTCTATCTCATTTTAGTTTGGTAAATCAGGACACATCTTTTTATTTCATCTCCAAATCACAAGTCTTCTTGATTAAGTTCTTTCTCCAGCAGAAAAATACCCATCTCCACATTGGCATGTTCCCAAATGCTGTGCCTTTCAGCCTGCAGAAAAAGAAGCAGCCAACAATTCCTTTCCATCTCAGAGCACTTTATCTTTACTCAACATGCTCAGTGCATTCTTATACTGACTAAAGACGGCTGAAAGTGGCTCACATTGGTCTGCTTTGTTTGCTGTGAAACAGCTGTACTGCCAGCAACTTGTTTTCCTAAACATCATCCTTCTTTTTTCCCCTGTGACTGTGTATTTTTCATTTTAAGGAAATATTTTTGTTCACTATTCAGAAGCACCAGAACTGAATATAAAACTATAGGTTTACTTCCAAGAATGCCATGCAAATACATGCTGTAATAAATTTTATCTTTCATGCTTCTCAAAGAAATAGTTCATACTTAAATAAAGGGAGACCAAAGGAAAGAACCATTAGTAGAATTTCACCAGAAGTTTTATTTCACATAGAAGCAATGTGGGGAAAAAACAAATGAAGTTCAATACCCAGGATGCTCTCCTTTCCACCTCAACATCACTCACCACCTCTTCCTGTAGGTGATGTTTGCCTAATGATTATTAGCATCATGAGTTCTGCTTCAAAACTGCATGAGCTAGAGCTGAGTGCTAGCATGGAAATGAATGATAGTGTGAAAAGTATTAACAAGCTTCAAAGTTGTAGATCAAAAAACTGTGGTTCAGTGCTGTCTTCTGCTTTGCCCAAGTAGGCACTACTGCTCTGCAGCTGAGGAAACCTGCATGGGAGTTCTCTCCACCTGAAAATGGTCATTAGGAAAAAGTAAGAAAAAGTGAAGTTTTTCATCTCAGCTCATTGGAATATGTGGCTCATGATGATTGTATTTTGCTACTATAGCTCTTTTCCTTCTGTATTACCAGCTCTAGAAACATTCTTGAAGCATCTTGGCAGTCTCAAATCAAAGACGAATTTTTCTTGCAATATTTATTTTTTCTCATGAAAGTTGTCATGTACTCTTAAAAAGGGGATTTGTCCTGGTACTGAGGAAACAGGTACTCAGGTTGATGCAGATCAGCTACATGCTGAACTGCTCGTGTTCAGGACTTGAATGCCTGCCCACAGAACAGAGCCAACAAGATGGAACTTGTAGAAAGGGAAGAGGAGCCCAAGCCAGAGCCCAAGCCCAGCTATGCTGCCCTGCACTCATAAAATCAACTGGCTGTGATTTCCAGCCACTTGCCTTAAGCTGTGAGACTTTGGTTTTTACTATATGAAGTGGGCTGGCAGAGCAATTTGCTTAGCAATTTAAACCAGAGGTAACTAAGGCTTAAAGCTATGGGCAAAGAGAATTGGCCTTTGTGCTGTTTATAAGGTGTCACAACCATCCATAGCTTTAAAATGATATATTTTTTCTTATTCCTGGTGCTCAGCTCTAGTCATTGTGCCTTCTACAGGTTGTGTGACACTCCAGAGTTACTGGACAGAGGAGGCTGGAACTAGTTGATCTTCAAGGTCCCCTTCCAACCCATACCATTCTATAATTCTATAATATGTGTTCTGTCTTTAATTAAGATTCAAAGTGTCACTTCCCCTTGCAAGATTTTGTTTTCACTTTCAGTTATGCTTCTGTAAGTCTACATATATTGTAGAGTCAGTTTTGCATTATAGGTTGAAAAATCAATCAAAACCAACCCAATCATTTTAGAAAACAAACAAAAAAGATGGGCAGAAAATACTGTTTGTTTATAGTAAAGGTGTTTAAATGAGAGGCATTTATTTGTGTTCTTCAAGGTAGAAACTGGAGGAGCGGATCATGATTTTCTTTTGTTGCCAGGTGAAACTGCTTAAATGGGCAAAATCTGAGTATTTAAATTTAAAAGCTTCAATAGAAACATTTGCCACATGCGAGAAAAGATCAAGGTCTCTCAGCCAAGAATCTAGTCATGAAGTTACAGCAAGTCTTCTTTTGGGATATAGATCCTTCCACCCACAAAGGCCAGAAAATTAAAAAAATATTGAAACAATGTCCAGTGTTAGGAAGGTGCCTTTTTATTGTTTTGTTTGGGTTTTTTTCCCCCCAAAATCCAAGTGCATCAGACTTGGTTTTGTTCCAGAATGGTTGTGTGGTGGTTATTAGAAAAAACAAGCAAGCGAGCAAGCATAAAAGCCTGAAAACCTCTGGATAATGGTAATATTCACAGCATTTATTCTTAGGGTGCTCCTCATGCTGTGCACAGAACAAGACAGACATCCCTCAGAGGAAGAGGGTGGAGGATTGTATTTAAATACAGGATTGCATCTGAGGACTGAACCACAGCATGGAAACACAAATGTTCCGTGACAAGCCATGTGTTTCAATTCTTGACTTCTTCATTACAAGCAATTCAAAGAGTCAGTGTAAACAAGTATGCTTTTACATATTGTCTGTCACTCTACTCGATATCCATTTTTGGGGGTATGTTTAATTCCCCTGGAAAATACAGAGTAAGTCACAGTGTCATTTTCCCACCTCATTTTACATATATGATTTTCCATTAGTGCATTAATAGTGCATACAGAGATAACTCTGCTCCTCTCATCCTATTTTATTTTTTTAGCTTAAAAATAGTAATATTTAAAATATTCTACTTGTCAGATTAGGTTTATTATATACTCATAAGACACATTAAAGGAGTTGAGCTTTTTTTTGCTGTTCCTCACACATATCTCAGCATAACAGTGAATTTAATAACATTAGGATTGGGCAGGAAGGACTAAGTAACAGGAAATAATCGATATTTCATGACTCCAAGTGTCAAGCAAATGATATATACTGCTCAGTTTCCCTATTGGAAATATGATATTTTTTGTGGGAATAAGAAATTAGAAAATTAAAAATGTCTTATTTTCTGATTTTAATATGTTTTAATGATATGAAATTTGATCATATTGGATCAGTGTTTAGGAACAGAGAATAGAAGGATAAAAAACTGCAGTTTACAGATAAGCAAGAAAAGCAATCAAGCTATTCAGCATAGGAATACTTTGTCTCCTTAATGGATTTCTGCTGATCGTACAGCTTAATCTGAAGAACATTAATGAAGCAGCAGTGTGATACATATATCTGGTGAGACTCAGGCAATGTAGCGAATTGTTTTATAGGTGACATTTTGCACCTTTTAAAGAATATTTTTTGTTTGTTATTGCCTTAAGCCTGTTCAATGCGCTCTACTTACATTTGACTTTTTTCTCATGTGTCTCTGATAATAGAAGTTAATTCAAATAGAAAGTAGTGAAGATGCCAAAGCTTACAATAAAAGAGGGTTTAGAAACAAAGTTCTAATCCAAGGCAGACAGGTGCTCACTTTTTCCAGCACTGAATACCAAATGGTTCCTGCTTATTTCAGGGTATAGGAATCACAGGTAATTTTTCCTCTGCCACAGGGTAATTACAATTTTGTGCTATATCTGTCCTGACCTGGTGCACTGGGAGGAAAGCAAACACTGGAAACCACTTAACTGGAGGGTGGACAGGACTGGACAACTAGCCATCACTAAATTTAACACATTTGAAGCAGCTTTATTTTTGAATTTATTTATTTATTCTGTTACCCCTTAAAACCAGGCCTTTCAGCCAATTTCCATTGTTTTCAGTCCTTCTCCTGTTCCTTGTGTACCCTGCAGAACGAGGCAAAGTTCAGTCAGACATGCAGGGCTGGTGCCTACCAAGACTTCATCAGGCTCAACACAGGGCTCCCTCTGGGCTCTGTGGGGAGTTGGAAGGTGACAAAATGGGGATGAATCCCTTGCAGCACTTCTCCCCAGCAAAAACATGCCAGAAACCTCTATGTAATCTCTAATGTGAGAGAAGGGGTCTTCTCTTTCATAAAACTTTTCCCAGCTTTGTTCCTGGAAGCATTATACAGTACAGCACTAGACAGAGCTCATTTTAGCAGCCTGTAATATATTTGCACTCAAACATCTTGCCTGCAACCTTACACCTCTATTCCACTGAGCACATTTCTGTCTGCAGGAAGACCTGTGGAATTTTGTTTGCAGTTTGTTGGTGGGGAAATTGCATGAGAGTCAAACATTTCTCACTTCTTGGTTTGAATTACACTGTTATCCTGCTGTCTCTGCTGTGAAGGGTTTTTAAGTGGAGTGTTTACCATTAGAGCCTCTCTATGTAAATTATTTACTATTGACAGTGATAGCTAGTAGGGAACATTTTGGTGGGGTATGGATTTATAATTACACTGTTTAAGGATTAAAGCTTTTTTTTTTTTTTAATGGCTTACAGAGAGTGTGTTTTTGGTTTTGAAACTGTAGGAGATGTACGAGAAATCTGACCTATCATGTTGTCTCTGGCTCAGGAAAGGCAATGTGGAATGAATAATAATAAAAAAAGGCAAAGAATTATTTTCTCTAAAAGCACTTTAATCCGAGTCCATGGACAGATGGCCAAAGCAAAAATTGTTGTGTTATTTTGAAAGCTTTGTGTGGCTGCCTGGAAACTATTGTCCCTGCAGCAGGGCAGGCAGGGGGAGCTGAGCAAATTCTCCTGGTGAGCTTCTCTGAGAAGTCAGCCAGATTCAATCAGGATCCAAAGCACAATAACTTAAAAGCACAGCAAAAATACCTTCAACACATGCATTTCCCTGCCACCCTGAATTTACCATGTACATGGCAGATGGAATATTTGCCCAGACATGGCAAATATTCCAGAAACAGCTGCAATTCCAAAGGCACAGCTCCGTGGGGTCCATGTGCAGGGTGTCTGTGGGACCTGGCTCCAGTGAAAAATGCTGAGGGAAGGGCCCTCAGTTTTGACTCTAGCCTTGGGTCTTAGCGTCCAAATGAAGACTGTGAATAAGGAAGATCTCAGTGACAGAGGAAGAAAGATTTAAAGTATACAACTCTTTTAGGTCCTTCTAAATGTATTCTCTCTAGTAAGTGTAATACTTTAAAATTACGTCTTTTTTGTATTTATTTGGTACATTATGACAAGATGAAAAGGTTCAAAATAACCTTAGAAGGACTGCTTAACACTGTCCAGCACAGGGTGGATATGCTTCTTGAAACAACCAGTCTGAAAGTGATTGGCTTCTAAAAGTGAAAAAAAATCAGCTTTTTCTGAATCAAAGTGCAAATCTTAATTTCTATTTTCTTAATTTCTATTACTCCCTAATCGAAATAGCAAAGAATAATGAGTGTAAATGTAGTTTTTTAATTCAACAATTAGAATTTTCCTTGTTTTCGTAAACCAGTCCAACAATGAAAAAATGATTTTCAGAACACAACAATCCAGAAAGTATGAAATGGCCTCAGGAAGAAGTCACTGTGCCAGAAATGTACCACATTATCTTACAAATAATTTGTTGTTGATTGTAATGAAAATGATGACTGTCTTCTAGCCATGTTACACGTGGGAGTAATGCAGCCACCAGTGACACAGCCTGGCAGTGGTGGGCTGTGCTGCAAGAGGCACCACTCCTGCCTCAGGTGAGGCACCTGCTGGCCCAGCTGCCATGTGCTGATTGCTAATCCATAGCTAACCTGGCTGTTAACTTTCACAGTAAATAATAATTTTCCCAGCTATGGTAAAATGGTTTTGGTGAATCAGAGAATCACAGAATATGCTGAGTTAGAAGGGACCCACAAGGATGACTGAGGCCAGCTTGGCCCTGCACAGGACAGCCCAAGAATCACATCATGTGCCTGAACTCTGGGGGCTTCATCAAACTTGGTGCTGTGACCACTTCCCCGGGGAGCTGTTCCAGTGCCCAGCCACCCTCTGGGTGAAGAACCTTTTCCTAATATCCAACCTAAACCTCCCCTGGCACAGCTTCAGGCCATTCCCTCAGGTCCTGTCACTGGTCACAAGAGTGAAGAGATCAGTGCCTGCCCCTCTTCTTCTCCTCATGAGGAAGCTGTAGCTGCAATAAGGTCTTTCCTCAGTCTCCTCCAGTCTGAACAGACCAAGTGACCTCAGTCACTCCTCACGCAGCTTCACCTCAATGCCCCTCACCATCCTCATGGCCCTCTGTTGGACACTCTAATAGCTTAATGCCTTTCCTATATTGCAGTGACAATGCCAGACCAAAATCTCTGACCAATTCTATTTTTCTGCAAATGTTGCTTTTCAAAGTGACATAAAATAATGGTCTTCCTCTTTTTGCACAAATGACTAAAGCATGTGTCATCAAACTGTTAGTAGATTTTAAGTACATCCATTTTTAATATTGTTTTTATTTTACAATGGCTTTCACAGTGAGCTGAGTGAAAAACACATATGAAATGTGTGTTTTTGTTTAAATAATCAGATAAAAAGCCATTTTCCTAGGATGCTGTCTCAGGGCAGAAAGAAATTTGTCAACTGAACTACAAACCTTTAGTCATTTACAGTAAAGATGTTGATACAGCCAGAAACATAATGCTGTGACCAATTTTGTTGTAACAAAAAGATTCTATTTTCCCTTTTTATTTTGCTTTTTCTCCTTAACAGCTTGTTATAAGCTTTAAGTAATGCATTTGAAATAAGCCACAGTCACCTTTTGTTCTTGCTCTTCCAGAAAGAGAATTCCACAGGCACAATGAAAACTTGCTAATCAAAACAAGATTGTGAACTGAGAAAATAATACTGAGATTGTCACAAACATTGCCTAACTCAGTTCTGGTAAGTTTGCATCTGATTTACTGGGTTTTCTCAGCATGTACTGCACTTATGAAAGTATTGCTTACTTAAAAAATGCCCCAAAAGATACCAGAGCAAAGAGGATGATAAGCAAGTTTGTGTTTATCATATGCAATGAAGCAGAAAGGCAGTGTGGGTGCTGTTTTCTGGGTGAACACAGCAATAAACTCTACAGATATCATATCTACAGAGTATATCGACAACAGCAGATTGGAGTGATTCCACATCCTTTTGCATGTGACTAGATCTACCAAGGAACTGAGGAGAATTTCTGTGGTTCAGGAGAAAATCTCATTTGGTTACTGGTGATCTAGTTCTGAGGTCTCTGGCACTGCCTTGACAGCAAATTACAAAGAGCTAATTCTGTAGGGTGTTTATGCCAATAAAGCAGTTTACTACCATTATGCACAGTGCCTTTTCCTTTTGCAAACACTATCATAAGAAAAATACTACAAGAGACAACTGTCTCTGTTTTGGAAAAAAAATTCAGATTGCCTCAATGTAGAAAGTCTTTGAAGTTCTTACAGCTGATCTCAAAACCACTGCTACTTAATACTGCAGCCTGAAAACCACTGCACACAGGATGGACAGTAATTCCTTGAGGGATGAGATAATGCTGATATTGGGATAAAATGTAGAAAATTGTGGCTGTGCTGATGAAATCTGGAAAACCACAGCGCATACAAACTGTCTCTGAAGAGAAGTGTGTATCTGCTGAGCCACTCACCAGGATGCTAGGCAGCCTGCCTATTCTGCAGCTACTGTGGAAGTAAAGAGAGTTGAAAGTGCTCAGGACTTCATGACCAGAGTATTAATCAGTGAAAATGGGTGATGCAGAGAAACTTCATCTTTGCACATAATTAGCTGGCATTCAAGTTGCTGTCTCTATGGGATTAGTTTCAGACTCCACCGAGGCAGCTGAGCTGTGCATGGTAATCCAACACAGTTGCATGTGCAGATAGAAGCTCTCAGATGCTGGCTTGAGTCTTGAAAGCAGTACAACAGTGTTGGCTGTAAATAATACAGCAGGGGATATGCAGGCAATGTTGTTTTCAATGCTCATGTTAATCCATTACAAGTTTGCTATGGTGTCTCTCCCTGACACAGCTTTATGCTGCTTGGAGTTGCCCTTCATGTGCAAGCAGTGAAGCTCATTGGTTTTTCTGTGCTCAAGCAACATGTGGCTCTAGAGTCACAGCTGTGTCTGGGAGGGGAGAGAACAGATGGGCTGAAAGTGAGCATGCCATGTTCAAAATTACAATTAAAATTTTATATTCCTTCTTAAAGTCTACAAATCCAAAGGAAAAAAAAATCCTGTTTTTTTTGTTCAGATGATCATATAAAAGGAGTACTGGGACATGGTCTCACTGAAGGACACTGGAAGTGGGGGGCTGACAATGAGCAGCAGAGAGGCATGGAGAACTTTGAAATACTGCAAACACTTTTTGTCATGATAGTATTGGGCAGAGAATATCCAGTCTTGGGGTTAAAGGCACACTGTGCTCATTCAGATATTGTCTGTGGACTGCCCTGACTGTGCTTGGAGACCTGAACCCATGAAGGAACAATCTTCTAACTCCCATGGCAGGTGAGATTTGAGTGACTGAACACAGGGCTAGTAAACACTTACTGAGCCCCTACAGTTGCAATAGTGCTAAACTCATGAAAGTTCTCTGATTTCTGATAAATTACAAACAAGAAAGTCACAGTGATGCCAAGAGGGACCATTTCTGTATATCTAAATTTTGTTGCCTGTCTTATGTTGTGCCTGATTTATGGAACTCAAAGTGGGATAAGTCACAAGTACATGTGCCCACGTATGCCCAAGTATATTAAAGTAATTCCTAAGTTAGTCAAAAATCCTCTGATTTCTGTAAAAAGAACAAGCAGTTGCATGTACTACTGTGGATGGTGGCAGTGGCTATAATAAAATATAACAATACTAAAAAGAAAGCAATGCCTTTGCCTGATTTATATGCAGTGCAAGAAGAGATAATGGTGACAACAGTCATGTATGACGTAGGGTGAAACTTGAAAGAATAAGATTGATGCAAATTTGTTTGATCAGACACATCTATTTCACTAAAATTTTCAAATTATTTTTTCCCCTTCTCAGCCAAGTGTTTCAAATTATTTATTTCTACTCAAGACTTTTTGCAGTCAATAACATCTTGTGGGAACATCTTGTCAGGGAGTTTGACACTTGAAGAAAAGGAAGGGTGGAAATAAGTAGGTCTGTGGGTTTTCAGGCTGCCTAGAACCTTGCTGGTAGCTGGGAAATGCTCCACAGATGGGAAGAAATCACAGGGTTGTATCCTGAGGCTCAGAGGGTGAGTGACTCTCTGTAGGCCTCTTAATGCATCTGCATAATAAGCTTTTCCTTTTTCATATTAATATTTTTCAAAGTGTTTCTGGTCTGTATTTGCATATGGATGCCAGATGATGATGCATTAAGTCTGCAAGCTGAACTGAGCACAGAAATATGCTCAAATGAAGCAGGGAAATATTGCTGTGTCAAAGCCACAGATAAAATTACATATGCAAAATTTACCTAGCAAGTTGTTGGAAAGGAGCCATCTCTTGAGTATTGCAGCAATTGGCTTAGCATTTAAGTAAAACAGGAAAATGTGTGATTGACAAAGAATACAAAAAAAGTAATAGGACAGATCTTTAAAAGGACCTATCTAGCACTGGGAATCTGTTATGTAATGGATTTTGTCTAAAACCAAGTAATTATTATTGTCTGATAAATCTATTTAGGAAAAAACCCAGCTTGAACAAGTAACTTGCATTTTTTTTCAGGTCACCTGAAACTTAAAATTCAGAAGTATTCTATGCAGGCCTTCTGATGATACAACATATGTGGTGTGCCACATTTGATTCTGCTGCAGCTGACCATCCTTAAAGAGCTATTTCCAAAGTGTGTGTTATCACTTCCAGTACATTGCTCTAAACATTAGTGTGGGCACTAATATCTGTATGTGATTATGGTGTGATATCTATCACACCATAATCACACATAGATTATGGTGTGATAGAAATGGGGTTTTCATTTCTATAGACAACAAATAAGACTTATCTGAAAAGTCTGTTTCCTCATTCTGCAATGTTTTTATTAGTAATTGCAACAGGAGATATAGTTTTTTTGTCTTCTTCACAGAGAGAAATAGAATACAATGGGCCTTTCTATTTTCAGAGAAAAAGTTTGAAATTACCTTTAATGTTTCATTCTGGGAACTCTGATTTGCAAGAGTGTCATCAAAACTTGAATCTCAGAAAGCAAGCAGTTTTTTGCCTTATGAGGGAACAAACTTCTTTAAGTATTAGTGAAATTGCAGGATGTCAGCAAAATGTATGGAGTTGGGCTGGATCACAGATCTTGGCTCTGTAAAAGCACTCTTTCTGTCAATGTCTTTGTGCCCCAAATTCAAAGCAAAAGACATCAGGACATGGAAAAAAGTGAGGCAGGTGTCATTTTTATATGTCCTTCCACTCATGACTCAGTACATTTTCTCACACTATGAAGTTTGTGTTGTACATTATTCTTTATCTGGGCCTGAATCTCTCCCTTTTGTGCGTGAGATGTTTCACTGGGTAAATGTAAGATTCCTGGAACTAAAATGGCTTTAAATTGCTGCAAAGTTCTAAGGGAATGATACTTTCTACTGAATAACTTCTTCAGACTTACATAACAACCATCTGAAAGTCAAAGTTGTGTCCTTTCCCAAGGACATAGTTTCAAAGCTGTCACCTGTAATTGTTATGCAAGGAAAGGAACTAATCAGATAGATAGTGTTCATCATTTGATTTCATACTTGTTCTACAAGCCTAAGCACAGGAAACCTATGAGAGATTTATTTCATTGCTCACTCATATCTTTACTGCACAGCATGAAGATGAATGTCTACAAAGAGATCTTTGAATTCCTTCTTTCAATTTCCTGCAAGAAAGGATACCGGAAAGGTTTGTAGCTCTCCAGGGACTTAATTTCTATATATACCCGAGGGTGACTTCTGATCAAAGATGTATTTTAAAAAGAAAGCTACTGAAGATCCTTTAAATAAATGCAAACTTCCTTCCCCAGGGGCTGGTGAGGAGCAGGAGTAAGTCTGTAAGAGGGAACTGGGCAGTATTATTGGTAGAAGTGCACTGAAAAAAAAAAAAATCAAAAATCAAAGTAACTCATTTCCTAAATGGAAAAGGGTTTTGTTTTAATAATCCAATACAAAATTTAGTAAAGCTTTGGGAAATGTCTCCATTTATAAATATTGCTGTGACCAACATGCCCAACTAACATGAAGTTTGTTCTGTTTTTTTAGCACAGTGGTATTTGAGAAATTTCCATTGTGTTGTTTTTTAAGGGAACATTAGCGTCTGGGAACTGGAAGCTCCTCCTGAGCTAAGCTTCCTGGGACCATGAATTCACCCATATGCTTGAGTGGTTGTCTGATTTCATAATTTGCATGTGTATATAATGCTGACATAATAGAATTATTTTGAAATTCAGTGTCAGTACTATCCCCTTTCCTTCATGAGAAGCCAATCCATTGCCACTTGGCAGGAGGGGGCCTGGTATGTGTTAATAAGGACACACACCTTGGTACATCAGTATCTTTCCCTTAAAAATACAGTCAAAGTTTCTCCTTTATAATTACTGTTCCTGCTTTATTTCCTTGCAGTTTGAATAGTATAGACACATATATGAAACAATTTATTGTCAGAAAATATTTGTGAATGGATTTTATTTAAATACTTTAAAATAGTCTTGATTCATACGAGCAGTATCACTCAGCAATAAAGAAATACTGTAAAATCTAAGATATCCCAGAATTCCATACATTGGACTTATCTAGATTCCACTTGAAAAACGAAACACTGCATCAGTACTTCAAATAGTATTTTCATTGAACCTTTATATGAAGAAGGCCTTTGGCATTGATATTTAATTATTTAAATGAGTATTGAAGCGAAGTGTGTTAAAAGTTGCAGGTAAGTCCTGAGTCTTGAGTTTTGCTCTAATTTGTTTTGTGCATAACTCAATTTTCTTCCACTTAAGGTTGCTCAGAAATCACTAATTGATCTCCTTGGCATGACATGAAGCAGTGCCACATAGGATAGTGAACCTAGAAGCTGATTTCTTGGTCATCTGTAAAAACATGTCACTCCTGGGGCCTGTTCTGGAGTCAACCAGCCATCTTCTTCCAGGGTGAAGCCCAGGATGGCTGCAGGGCCCCTCTCCTCTGCAAGACGAGTGGCACAGCACAAAGCTGGGCTCACAGCCACCCTGTGCAGCTGCCCAGTGATGCAACAGGTAACTTTCCACCTTTGCCTCCATGTCTTCGTGTGTCAGGACCCAAATCTTTAATATTTTACTATAGAACCATCATTTCTCCCTTGCAAGACCACCCTGTAAATGCCAGGGGCTACATCTCATCAGGGTCCCCCTCATCAGGGGATATTCCTGCTGGCTTGAGGAAACCAGAACATTGGTCTCCATATGCACAGAAAGATAGGAATGTTTTGCCTCTGTCTGGACTAGATTCCATCCAGATTTTCTGAGCTGACAGAAAGCCGACTGTGAATCTCATCTGTCTCATAGTCTTTATAGAGTCTGTGTCTCTCTTTACGGGACAAACAAAAGAAAATGAAAGATATTTTTTTGAAAGATGTTTTTTTTCTTTCTCTCCCCTGCTCCACCTCCCCTCCCACCTTGTTTTTCAGCATTCTTCATGACAAGAAGGGGTGTAAAGCTGAATGGTCTTCTTGGAGTTCTGTGTGGGTGGTGCTAGTCCTAAAGACCACAGATTTAGCTGCACCTGGATATCTTTTTAAAATTAAGTTTCTTATAACACATTGAAATGTTCCAGCTGTTTCAGTGTTTCGGCATGTGTATCTGATGCAAACATTTAGGTTATAGAGGGCTGCAGAGGCATTCAGAGGCTCCAATTTAGAAGAGAATTTAATACATTTTGGAAGTCAACAGAGGAAGACTTCTGGTTCCACTGGAGCTAGGGAACCTGAAACATGTCCTTAAATCTACCCTAGCTTTTAAAATAAAGAATACTCCAAATTACAGAGGAGAGGTGTTAAATTGCCTTGACATATCTTCCCTCTCAGGAGATTATCCCAAAGAATTATTCAAACTGTTTAACTGCAGCAAGGTGCCTGTGAAGAGAGATCTTAATTTTGCTGCTTTTTAACTGCTGTCCCTGATTTTCCAAATTTAAAAAATACATTTTTAATGTTTTCCATTTTGTTTTTTAAAAAAAACCTTATTACTTTAAAATTGAGAGAGACAATTGAAATTCTCTCTGTTTGGATGATACAGAACAAACATAAGTGTTTTCCACAGGTGTTTTTCCACACTTGTGTTTTTCCACAGAAAAACTGTTGGGAATAATAATAATGTTAATCTTCACACCACTTGATGTTTAGAAGGCAGGTAAGGAAATATTGTATTATTGGATTATTCTGAATTTTACTAAAAAAGATCTGGGTATGATGAATTGAAGGGTGGGGGACCAACAGAGCCAGAGAAGATCAGTTTGTGGAGCAGTTTCAGTGGTGGCAGCCAGTGTCACCTTTTCGATTCACCATAGAGGAATTTTAGTGAGGTTTGGTCACAAAGTCATCCCTGACATGAGGGTAGCCATAATACTTGATCCAAAATCTCTGATCAAAATAATTTCAAGGATTCTGTAAACTCCTCCAAATATACCCAAACACCAATGTCTTTCAATCTGTAGTAATTTCTTTTTTTCCAGTGCCGTAGGAAATAATGTATCCCTGTAGTTTCATATCAACTTTTTTGTTATGTGAAAATGGAATCCACAGCAAATTTCTTTGCTTGTTGATGAATCACCTCCACTACTTCAGTTTTTCCAGAATGCCTAAAATATTTTATATTTCAACTTTCCTATGAATTTTCTGTGTTCCTGTGCAGTGTTTAAAGAGATAGGCATTATTCAATATATGTAATAGATATATAGTCCCAGACACACTAAAATGTTAAGTTATAAACACCTTTTTTATAGGCTAGAAAGATATTTTCTTTTGAAGTGGCAGTGTGATTTGCAGTATACTTCTAATCCTTTCCTGATGTATTTTTTAACTTTTTACTCCATATTTTGTGTTTATGCATTTAGTGTTTTCCCTTCCATGTGATTTACATAAGTAACATAGCAGATACCAGCTTCTTTCTCTCAGATGATTTATTGAAGCTGTTAAGATAATTTTTTATTTTATGTCTCTTATCCAGTGAGCTTTCTATTTGGTGTTATCTGTTTTTTTCCTCCATATATTCTCTGTATAATATTTCACCTTAATGGAAATATCAAAGACGTTAAGATGTAGGACATATCTCTATTAGAATCTGTTAATCTTCTTTTGGTAGAAAACAGACTTTGAACTATTCTTCATTCAACCTTCTGTACAGCAGTTTCATCTAGAACATATATGTCTTCTTTGATTATGGGGGGTGTCTTGTTGGTCACTGTCAAAAGCCAAAATAAACCAAGATATTTTCATGCTTACCACCCATCCATTTTGCCGATAATTTTGTCAAGGAAGGAAATTGTGTGGAGCACATTTTTTTGAAAATACACCCAGGTTGATTCTTATTACCCTCTTGTGTTAACAAACTGATAGATTACTTTATAATTCATTCCACTATTCTTTGGGGCACTGAATTTAGGTTGAATAGCATCTAATTTCTTAGACCTTTTTCCTCTTTGAGAAGGGTTTTCTCTTTGTCCTCTCACAGTCCTTTGGGATCTCATTGTCTTCTAAACACATTCAGAAATCAGCGCCAATACTTCTGAGACTGCTCTGGCTACTGCTGTGAGCACTCACAGGGGGACATTTTGTCAGGCCCTGCTGAATTCAATATCTCTAACACTTAAATAATCTTCCATGCTTCTAATTTGTCTCCTTTCTCCTTGTTACTGATTCCACAGTAATCTTGGTATGATTTAGTGAGTGTTTGCACCCGTAGGTACTTTGGTTTGAAACAGCTGCAGTTCTCTGAGTGACTCCCCCAAAGCCCAAGTGTTCACCAGAGTTCCAGACCTCTGTCAATGACTGGAAGCTCTAGGTTAGATCCATGTCCTACTCTCCTTTGCTGTCCTAGAAAGAGAAGTGCCAAGATCCTCTCTGATATCCACGGGTGCCTGAGGTTTCAGGAGCACTGGGGCTCAGCATAATACCTCCTTCAAATCTAATCTGTTTTATCTCTCAGAAGAGTGATGGCAGCTTTGGTTTTCCTTTAAAGCAAAATAATGCAATAGCTGAGCTGGGACCCAGAGGAGAAGTGTTCCAGTGCCCATGCTCTCCACAGCTCTGCAGCACCTGTCATTCCTTTATGAATGTGTCATGCCAGGGAGACTCAGAGAGTGAACAGGAGGGAGGCAGAAAGGAATGGCCAGGACAAGAAGGAGTGAGCTTGTGCTGCTCTAGTGGTGTGCAGGAAAAGGAAAGGTTAACTCATGGTCTGCTCCAATGATTATTCCTGCTTCATCTGAAAACAGAGTGGTTAAAATCTGGGAAGGTTCCTTGTGGTAGAAAACATCGGTAAATTTTGTGGAAAACTCATTTCGCAAAGATGTGTTACAGTGTAAAATGTTGTTTTAAATAAAATAATTTTGTTATCTGGTAGCATGTAAGTACTCATTGTGTCATATTTGTCATACCTTCTGGCATAACAAATTTAGCATTTGCTGCAAGATACATTGGCTGCTGTCACAGGAGGTAGCAAAATTGATATAAAAGAGAGACAGCATATGGCAAAAATATCACTTTGGGACAGGACATAATGCTGCAATTAATAATAAAAGAAGAAAATAATCTATTTGCAAAGAGAAATCTAATACATTTACAGTGCATCCCTGGAAAAGCTGCCATGGTTCCAAGCCTAGGTGAATTATTCTAGGTGCAGTAATCTTTCAATGGAATTTATTTTTTCAGGACTATGCCAAGCAGGAACACATAGTAGATATAACATAGAATATATAATAAGCTATAGTGTTCCCCTCACTCTGAAATCTTTTGGCCTCATGAACTTTTGTACCAAAGACTTTATTCCTTGAAAAAGAAAGCAGTATATATACTTAGGTTGGAATGTCAGACATCATAGCTGCTGCATCACAGTGAAATATTTTTTTTTCCCAGGTTGGGCTGGGTCTAAAGGCACGTGTTGACTTCTCTGAATTCTGGCTTGGCTATAAGTAGAGCTGAAATGGGGATCTCTCTGAAAAATTCCTTTTTTTTGACCAGGGAAGAGGAAAAAATCCCAAGGTACATGAATTCAATAAAAAAGTGACTTGTCTCTCTAGAAGACCAGGTGGCAGTTGCAGGTCCACAAAATTATTCTAAAAGTTATAGCAAGTGAAAATACAAAGTGAAGTCCTCTGAAGGTGTGTGTATTTCCTATTTCTCCAGAGGATAAGGAGAGGTTATTTCAGCTCAGCACGAGAAGGAAGTTGACCTGCTAGATCCTTGCAATTGTTTTCAAGGACTTTTACTTGTTAGAGAACAAGGGGGACGGGGTAGGATAGGAATGGGTGTTTCACACCTTAAAGCTCTGGAAAGTGTGTTTGACAGATTGCAGATATGTGAAAAGTGCACTTCTGAACCACTTTGGTGGGAGGCAAGAGAATTTTCTCAGGCAGTTTGTTAAAGTGAGTGGCTCCAATAGCTAATCTGTGCTGATTTCCATAGAGAGGCTACAGTGAATCCTTCAGAAACCTTCACACACATAATTACACAGAATATGCTGAGTTGGAAGGGACCCACAGGGATCACTGAGTCCAATGCCTGGCCCTGCACAAGGCCATGCCCAGGAGTCACACTGTGTGACCAAGAGCATTGTCCAAAAACTACTTGAACTCTGTCAGGCTGGCGCTGGGACCATTTCCCAGGGGAGCTGTCCCAGTGCCCAACCACTCTCTGGGTGAAAAATCTTTCCCTAACATCCAAAGTAAACCTCCCCACACTCAGCTTCAGACCATTCCCTTGGATTCTGCCACTTGTCACCACAGAGAGGAGAGTCCTCCCTTGTCTTCCCTGCTTGACTTCTAACATTTGGGAATTGCCTGCTCCTGTGCCCTTAGGAGGAGATGTTTAAAAGGTGACCAGCACTGATGGACCCCAGAATCTGCAAAAATTTTTTTCCAGGAGACCTTGCTTACTAATTCCCTGAGTAGCCTGAAGTCTGCTCTTCTCATATCCAGAGTTCAGGTTTTGGCGCTTTTCCTCCTCTTAACAAGATTTTAAACTCAATTTCTTTGTGGTCACCATGGCCAAAACCAGCTGCCAATCTCCACTCATGTGATCCAAACTTTTGACGAGCCGGAGATCAAGGGGGGCATCTTTCCTAGCTGACTCCCTTAAGACCTGTTCCATGAAGTTCCATAAAGTCATTCAGGTTTTTAGGAATATTCTGCCCTGGGTTGTACCAGCTGTGTGATGTTCCCAGTTAATTTCTGGCAAGTTGAAGTCTCCAATAAGGACAAGGGCAGTTGACTTGTAAGAGTCCCTTAGTTCCTCAAAGAATAATTCATCATTGTCCTGGCCAGGAGGTCTATAGTGGATTCTCACGATGGCATCTGCATTATTTCTTTGTCCTTTGATTCTTATCCAGAGGCTCCCAACTGTGCCACTGCCAGCTGGGAGCTCCACACATTCTACCCCTTCTATTCCATACAGTGCCACCCCTCCTCCTCTCCTGCCCTGCCTGTCCCTCCTGAAGAGCCTGTAACCATCCAACAGGGCACTCCTGGCACAGGATCCACCCCACCAGGTTTCACTTATGTCAGCAAAGTCAAATCTCTGGGACTGGGCCAAAGCCTGGATTCCCCTTTTTTGTCCTCATGCTGGCTGCATTAATGCAGAGACATTTCAGGTGTGGTGCACTGCAGCCAGCACCTCCTGAGGCAGATTGAGGGATCCCATTAGTGCTCCTTTCCTCAAGTTTTGACACACCATCCCATCACTCATCACTGGCCAGCCTGGCTTGGTCCTTTTCCCCCTTCCAGGCTGATTTAAAGCTCTGCCAATGAGCCCCACCAGCTCCTGTGCTAGAGCTCTTTTTCCTCTCTGATATAATCAATCCATCAGGTGTCAGTAGACCAGGTGTTGAGTAGATCATCCCATGGTCAAAAAACACAAAATTTTTCTGTCAAAACCACCCTTGGAGCCATGCACTGACCTGATGGATCTGGCTGTTTCCATCAATATTATCCCTTCTTACCAGAAGTAAATCACTACCTTTGAAGAGGAAATCACTACTTTTGTCTGGACCCCTCTCCCAATTGCCCTAGGGCCCTGAATTCTCTTTTGATTGCCCTCTGACTTTTTTATTTAATCACTGCCAGTTTAAACAACCAATAGAGGACAGTTATCAGAGGGCTTCACTGAGCTGGAGAGTTTTCCAGAAGTGTCCCTTATCCAAGGCCCTTGACACAACGCACTTCCTGAGTCAGGTCTGGTCTGCATGCCAGGCCCTACACTCCCCTTGGAAGGGACTCTGCTATCACCCTTCTTAATTACCCTTCTTTTCCTCTTAACAGAGCAGATAGTGGTGCAGGTGTTGCTGTTTTAGTGCTGTTCCACTATCCCACCTCATCTGTTGTCTGACCTCCCAGTCCCAGAACTCACACCTTTTCTAGAAGGTTCCACTTGTCAAATTCTGAGAAAGAGGAGGAACCTTTCAGGCCTGCTTCCAGCCTTCACCTTTAAAGCACCCTTGGCTGTTGGAGTGATTTCCCTGCTTGGCTCTGAGTCCATCTGCTTCTCCACTACGAGGGAGGTTCAAGACTCCCGAGAGTTTGAGACCACAGTGCCTATTTCTTGTTCATTCACTTGAATACTACATNTGAGAGTTTGAGACCACAGTGCCTCTGAAAATAATGGGTCTATTTCGTGTTCATTCACTTGAATACTACATAGAGAGGTGGAGTCACTACAGGTGCACAGAACAAAATGCACCTACAAAGTCATCCAGACTGAGGAGCACATGAAAGGTCATGCGTAAAAACTGTGCAAGTTCTCTGTATGTAGATCCTCAGCTTCACACCAGACATCCCTCTTGAGTTTGTTCATAGGGCAGGGAAATGGAAGGGGATTTAAAAAAACCACACTAAATCAAAACATACAAACCTCCCCACTTTTGAGAAGTTAACAACGTTGTAAACTTCTTTAAAAGGATGGTTCTGTCTAAGGGATGTGGCAGTTTACTGATATGGTCAGACTACCTGCGGGTTTTCTAAAAACCTGTGGAAATGAGTTGCACAGACCTGGGGGCAACTTATCTTTTCCTGGAATAAATCTCCTCTTAGATTTCCAAGGACTCATTTTTTCAACAATTTCTCTGAAACACTGATAAGCTTTTTAAGAAGAGATTGGGAGAGTGAAGAATGAGAACTGTATGAAAATAGATTTTTTTTCTGCTTCCTGGAAAATAGCATGAACGGGGGTAGGAAAGAATTCTTGTTTATTAAACTTTAATAATATGAATCCAATCTTTCAGTTTATGATTGGCCATGTTTAGTTCACCCTGATAAATTGATATAAAACATTTGCATTTAATACTAAGTACTCAGCCAAAAGCAAATTTAATTTATGCTCAATTTCAATATTTATATGAAAGATTATTTTTTGAGATCTGAAAACTGACAGAATTTATGTCTTACAAATGGAAAAAAAATTCAAAGTTATAAGAATGAAAAAGGGTTTTTTTATTTTAAAATGTTACTTGGCTTGTTTTCTACTTTGTAATAACAATAAAAAAAAAGCATAGTGACTTCATCCTATAAACACATTTTTTTAAACCTAATCCTTTTTAGGAGCAAAGATGACACAAAACTTCTTGAAATAACATATAAGCCATCAGGACCTCAAGAGAACTTTGTTGTTTCTAGCTGCCCAGAGCAACAACTAGAAAGCCAAATCTGCAGATGTAGCCCTGCTCTGCATAGCAAACAGTCAGACTGGCAGGAAAAAACACTACCCAATGCAAAAGAGCACAGAGAAGGATCCAGTAGAATGGGAATGAAGGGATTTTCATATGTTTCTGCTGAAACATGTGTATCAGTTTGTACCAATCATATCATTTACACCTAAAAGGATAAACTGGCAACAGAGAATGAAATCAAGTTTGTAAAGGCTTGGTGTTCACACTTCCTTGTTTTTCAAAAGAGAAGTGCAACACAGAACTGAACACAGAACAAAGAATTATTGACCTCTTTTGTATATATTATTGTTAAATTGCTGCTACTGGAGTAAGACAAATAAGGATGAATTCACACCAGAATGAAGACATCAAATTAAGTCAGAGAGCCTCAATAAAAATGTATTTTTCTCATTATTAATAGTAATAATATATTTGCCCCTCCGGAGAACCAAAAGCACAGAGCGAGAGACCACAGCTGGTTTTTTTAAAGCATTTCCCAGAGGACCATTTCCATGTCTTGAGATGATGGAGTCTGTTCCAGGGTGCTCTACCCAGAAGGATGACAGTGTTACACCAAAAGTTGCTGGGATCATTTGTGTTTTGTTCCATGACTTCCCGCTGCTACAAACTGCCAGGGCATCCAGGGCAAGGAGAAGCTTGATAAAGAGTTACCCTCACCACGTAGGGATGTAGCTGAACAGAGCACATTGAGAGAACAATCTTTGATTTGATCCACAAACACAGTTCTTTCAGGAGGGGAATTTTGGAGGCTGGTAAATAATGTAAAAGTGTATTTCATAGAGCAGCTCATTCACATAGCCACAGCCAACTTGCAGGCTTGAAAGTGGTGGAAAAGCACCCATTATTAGAAAAGATGAAAATAATGCATTTATTTTCTTCCATTTGGCAGAGAATTAGAATCTGGTTTTGGATGAACTGTTCCTGCCCTTTGTTCAGCCCAGCAATAACTTCAAAGCATTCTGAATATTTGGCTAGGGACAGCAGTATTTCGTGTCATAAATCTTGGATTATATTTGCTGGGCCATTAATGAACTCAGTAAGTAATGACAAATGTAAAGCTAAATTTGGCTTTCAGTTGTACAGATGTAAACCTATTATAGCTTTGAAATCTACAAAGAAACTTTGAAATCTGAAAAGAAACTTTATTTTCAATATTCCCAGAAGACAGGAATATCAAAGGACTGCTTTCAGATCACCAAAAACAACATATCATTTCAGATAGAAGCTTAAGAAATCCAGAGATTTTGTGGAAAAGAAACATGTTTTCTAAGTTTGTGAGGAACAATAAATGTTGTCATAATTAAATGGTGGCAAATGTTTTGATTAGAAAATCTTAAACCTGAAGATGGAATAAGCATTGTTTTGGCCATGTTCTGAAATCAGTTTGTGCCAATATCTCCTAGGTCTCTGCTTAGGTCTGGCTGGAACGCTTTGGTCCATTTCTTAGCTGTGTTGAATCCTATTAGAAGAAAAGTATCCTGACCTCATCTGAGAGGACACTGTAGCTGCTGTTCCAGACTCTATCTGAAGATCCAGTCCTAGGTGAGCCTTTTTTCTTGTTTTCCTATAGCAATGTTTGGTTGCTGCTCTTTAATGGGGACCTGATTATAATATTGATAGTTGGTACCTGGAGAAGGAGAGACTATGGATAACTAAAATGAGATGGGCAAGAAGGTGGTATTGTTTTATGTAAACAGGAAGAAAAGGAAGACAAGACCTCCCTCAACCTTTGGTCCCAAGGTGCCAGAATTATGGCAGTTTTTTCCCTATGAGCAGGGCACGAGGGCTGAACTGTATCTGGTCTTTCTCCAGGCACAGGTGTAGAGCTGACAGAATCTGGCATTTTAAGAATTATGTTTTAGGCTTGACAGGAATTTCCTCATGAACATCTGTACATGTAGGGCTTGAAGGATGTAAACCAGCTCAGAGGAGCAGTCTGGAGTGTCTCCTCATTTGAATGCACCAAACACAAAAGTGGTGAGACCAGTGGCACAGAAAAGGAACACTAGCTGGGTGCTGATTGTGTCAGATGTTACCTTGATGTAAAATAAGTCTGTGCAGAGATAGGTATGAAGGATTTGTAGAGCTTTGGGGATGAAAGTGGAACTTGGATGCTTGAACACCCTCCAAATGTGGATTAGTGCTCCTGTAGCCTAATTCATAAGGACTTGCAGTGCAAAGCTGCAGGTGCCCAGAACTAGCTTGTTTCTAAGAGATCTGCAAGGTCTGCTCCAGTATTGAGCATTTCTGAGTTAAGAGGGGACACTGGGCTATTCTGATTCAATTCATCTTCTGAGCTAATGCACATCCTTCCTGTGGTGTGTGAATATGAGAGGCAGTGCCTCCACATTGCTGCATGCATAGATAGGGATGAAGCTGTCAAAATGAATGTGTAAGAGCAAAGCTTCTCCACTTCAGTGATACTTGGCTCCAGAGCAGAGGAGAAGTGGAGAGGCATTTGCCTACTGCTAATCTGTATTAACAAAAAAAAAGCGCTGGAAGCTATTTTCATTATCCTTTGCTTTGTTTTTTTTTTTTTGCTAATCCTTCACTAGCCAGAAAAAAAGCAGAACTATTTTGAGGGCTTAAATTTATTTGCATCTGTTCTGCAGATTTGCAAGCAGTGAGGAGCATGTGCTTAGAATATTCTCTGTCCAGGCGTTGCATAGATTGATCTACAGAACACTTTATTGACTGAAAGAATTCCCATTTACTGGGGTTGCTTGAACTGTAACCTCTTTTTCCTCTTCTGCAACTAGATTATATGTAAAGAGAACAATTTCTCAGACAGTTGGTGAGTCAGAACTTTATATATTGGAATTGAACAACAATGCAGACTCTCCTTGTTGCCAAATTCCTTATGTAAACTGGTAGCAATAATAAAAAATACACTTAAAATATACATCCTCCTGGCACTGGTCTTCTACAAAACCCAAATCACCAAGCAGGTCCAGTTTGTTCAGCTGCAAATACAAGATAAATGATCTGCTCAAAACATGAATAATCATATCATTTTTCCCACTGCATTTTCAGCATTACCATTAATCAACTGACACACTTCCTTTTGTAGATGGTTTCAGAAGTCCATTCAACTTGATTCAGGTGTAGTGATACAAAGTAGGTCCAAATTTTCAAAGTTCAGATTTTCAAGTCCAAAACAAAATCCACAAACTTTCAGACATATCTGCATTTCAAACACACCTACACTGTGTATCCTGGATGTAAATAACTAGAACATCCTATATGTTTTTGATAATCTGTGAGGAACAAATCAAGCAGGCACATCCAAAAGATAAACTGGAAGACTTTACAAAGCTAAAAGAGTACATGAGATTTAGAACATTTGTATCTCTACATTTCATCAAAATGTTTTGATCCTGGAGAATTTGAATTCTGCTGGCATACTTTCAGAGCTTCATAAAAAATCCATATTGTTATATCAATAAAATATCTGACACAAATATTCAAATTTATAGGTATTTATTGAATAACTACCAGTAAAACTTTATTTCTGAATCACATGGTGACAGTCATTTGTAGCAGAAAAGGAAAATGAACTGAAATACACAGAAAAAGGAGAAAGGAGGAATGAAATAATAGAGTAAGAGTTGACTCTGACATAGATGGGTTATGAGCTCAGGTTTGACTGGTCTTATAAATTTTTTAAAAAATGTCCTTTCCCCCAACTTTCTCCTGTTCTAACTGATTCATCACTCTATTTCTATTTTTCTGGTGTCAGATAAATTTCATCTAAAGACTC
>VYXD01005961.1:1109598-1128612 GCA_013397195.1 Hylia prasina
CTACTTTTTTTTTTTGTTTTTTTTTTTTTTTTTTTTTTCTGGAAAAGGCTATTCTGCCTTGCTGGCAGGCCTGCCTTCTTTCCTTGGCCTTTATTTCTCTGATACAAGAACCTGTTTGTTAGAAATTATCTAGTTTCTGCAATGACTGGGATAGTCTGACCTGCTTTTAACTGCCAAGAAAGCCTTTTTCTTCATGAGCTAATGCAAGTCCATTCCCATGGGACAGGCAATATGTTATGACATTCCCTGTATTTTGTATGCTCTCTAAGAACATCAAACTCTCTTGGGGGCCTCTTCTAGTGTAAAAAGTTTTCTGTCTTTTTAATTAATTGAACCTTTTGCCATTGTGTAATAATTATCTTAGCTTCTCATATATGTGTTTTGAATTGAGGGTACTATTTTGTTAAGCTGTTGGCTGGTGTTTGGTGACTCTGTTCTTATCCTGTTTTTACAAGTAAGTAATTTTCTCAGCCTTTGGATTTCCTCTTCCATGATCTGCACTTCACTTTGATTAAGGACATCATTCCATTCACGTTGGTTTTTTAAATCTCCTTTGCCAGAGGGTTACATCATGCCCTCAATTCCCATTTTTCTTTCCAGAAGTCATCATGCTCAGTTCATTTGTCACCATGTTCTTCTCATCTTTCTGCCTGACAGCTTGAAAGATTTCTTCTGGTCATCTCCACTTCACAGGTAATGATGTAATTTGTACGTGGATTCCTTTAGTTCTCTTGTCTGTATCAGTGAGTTCTCCTTCAACTCCTGCAGTGTTAGGATATGAGATTACGTTTTTTTTTTTTCTTTTTTTTTTCCCCTGTGATTGTATTAATATTGATCTACTTTTCAATTTCCTCTTATTCATGTCACCCCAAGTAAAGCTGCTGTGATTACAATGTTCCTGTAGACACAGTGGGGCAAGTGCAAGGAGGATATGAAACAGAGCCAGACCAAAGATGTGGAATTTCATACTCTGGAAAGCCATGCAAATGGAACCTGTGCAGTATCATGCCTCCTTAGATCTGCCTCTTTTGGTTACATCCTTCAAAGTAACTCTGTACTATAGGTGTTCTTCATTATTCTTTAGCACTTTCCCCAGGAATTGTCACCCCCTCAGCCAGGTGAAATGCTTATCGCATAAATGCATATAGAATGTTGTATTTCACACTAAAGTGAGCAATTAAGAGACAAAATTCTACAGTAGGTTCTGTTTTTCTCTCTCCTGGTGTTCAAATGCATGACACAGGAAAGAAACATTCCTATGGCTTTCTGTTCACAGCTTTGGTGTCACTTGGAAACCTGGAGGTTTTTCAGAGTGAACATTTTCCTGTCTGAAGAAAGCTTTCAAATTCGAAGAATAAATGATGTAGTTCTTGGGTTTCCCCTCTTCTAGACATCAGATTTTTTTATTATTTGAAAAAATTAATATTTGCATTGTGCTTTGTTTCTGAATTAGGTAATATAATTTAGAACCTGTTAGAGCAAATGTCTGATTATGTGGCTTCAGTCAGGATTGTCAACACATGTCAGGGAACCAGTTACTGAATGTATTAAGTTCTGGTAAATTAGCCAGAGAGAGATCTGTGTGTGTTCTTTTAACACTGTGAGTTTCTATGCTTTTTGACAAGTATTACCCCTATTTGCATGATGGTAAAGGACCTATTTTATTTTTAAGTGGTAACTAACGACTAATTGCAAGCAAAATATATTTTCTGAGACCTGTGTCTTGATAAAAAACCAGTTATTTCTGTGAAAATAAAGTAGCTGACTTTCATACAATGTAGGGATACTAATTTAAATGTTAAATCTGCTTAGTGGGGAGAAAGAATGTGTTTTGAAGCTACAGTTTCATAATTTGGAACTAGCTAGAGCATCTGTTCTTTTGCAGATAAAGGGCAAGTGAAGTCTGAATCAAAACTGCATTAACTATTATTTTATCTCTGTATTGTTGGTATCCTTGCATGTATCCTCATCACTTCTGTCTAAACTTTTGAAAATTGAAACTGACTTGGTGGGAAATATTTTTTTCTTGCTTTAGAATTTAATTTGTAGCTTTCCATTTGTTTTGCTTTCCTCCTTCTTCCTGCTGACCTTAGCCAGCTCTTTTGAAAATGCATATTGTGAAACACATAATTAGCTGGAAGTCAAAGTGGTACTTCTACAAAGTGCCCATACTTTGCAAGAAAACCCTGTTAATGCACTTATTTTCCATTCTTCTGCACTGCTTCCTTCCTCCCTGCATTAACTCTGTTAATGGAGGTATACAAAAGTCAGAGCAAGTAGGGTGTTTAAAAGCTTCTTTACGCAACCCAAGAAGTGCAGCACAAGAGAGAAGCACATCCCCATCACAGTAATTTTTTATCTTGTAGGGTCAGTACAAGCCTCTCCTATGAAATCTTCTCCCTTATAACTATGGAATGCCTAAATGTTTATTTCTTGTGTGCTCTCTAAAAACCTTTGCTAGGGATCTTTGGTGCATAAATGTAGTTTCATTAGTGATGTCTAGACTAGATTTAATACTGAACAGCTGCTAGCAATGAAGAAAACTTTGGCAGTATCCTTGTTATTCCCCTTAATAAGTTCTCAGGATTTTTAATCACCATACTGCTGATTTCTGTGTAGATAAAGTAATAGAAATTAGCTAAATCTTTTATGGTCCCTTATGTACTTACTGGTTTCAAAGCCCTGGCATGAATAGTTCCACACACAAAATATGAAGCTGAATTATTTGAACTGGTCCTGGCTATGGAATCAGTTGTTAAATCCTCTATGAAATGACATAAACTCTTTCTGTCTCAGTTCTTCCAGTGTAAAAAAAAAAACTAGTGCTTTCTGATCATGTATATATATATATATGTATATATGTATGTTTGTATGCATATAAGCATGCACACATATATACACAATGTCCATTACCACCCCCGATGTTGTAAAGAGGACAGTAAAACTCTTAAATATTTAACACTCATGAATAAACATGGAATTCATCTCACTCATTGATTTTCTTCCAAAACTTTAAGCATCTAGAATCTCCCAAGAATTAAGAGTGAGTGAATGCCCAAGTCTTGTCTGCCCTGGACACCTGTCAGCAGATGAAATGAACTTCTCTAAGGTGTATATGTCTCCCCAGGGATGACAGAGGTTACCAGATTAAACTATAATTCCTGCTTTTAAAGGCTATACTTGACTCATGTTCACATTTAAAATGGAAATCTCTATCATGGCTGTAAGCAGAAAGTGCTGATTTTCACTTTTGCAAGAACCTGGCATCGTCAGAGATGATGATATAGCAGGATATAGCCCTATAAATAATTTCTAAATGCATAGATTATATAAACATGGAGAGAGAAAAAAAATCACACACTGAATTAAAAGGAAAGAAATGCACCCAGTGAAGTTTGTCTTCTGTTCTTGGTCTTTCTGGTTAGCTGCTTTCTGAGGTGTGATAGCATACCAAAAAAATCTTGCTAAATATTTTATTTTTAATACCATTTAAATTCATGGTGATAAAATCCCTAAGTGTCCTGCCAAATCTAGAAGAGGAAGCAAGTCTGTTCTCCACACCATTTTACCACCTTTCCCCAATAAAATCTGAGGCTCTTATAGGGTTTCCAGTCTCAAAATCTCCAAGAGGTCTGCAGCAGCTGTGTCCCGCCACTGCTGGTGATATCTGGGTGGTGGAAAATGCTCACACAGAGGAGCTCAAAGCATAAAAGAAACTCCTGTCCTGGTTGGGTGTTGCCTTCTCTTTACTACCTGAGGCTCTTACTTAGCTTTTCTCTGCATTGTGTTTAATTTCCATCTTTACACATTATCAGTAGGAAATCCTGACTGGGGCACTCTGAGACTGAGGTAGCCATTGGTGACCAGCTGTGGGTGGAAAATGAGTCTGTCACATTTATTCCACCTCTATGCCACAGAGAATATGGAGGAGCTCTAGCTCCCCATTGCATTATCACTTGAATCTTTAAGTCTGTTATTCAACAAAAGCATGGTTAAAATTTTGGAAGCCAAGTGGCATGTAGGCACTCAACTTCCACAGAGATTGGAACAGATCCTCTGCATTACTAAGCGAGTGCCAGATTTCAACTTCTTTATATGTCACTCTGGAGAACAAAGAGCTATTAGACTAATGATTAGCATATTTTGACCAAGCTGTAGAAGAAAAAGCTTCCTTTTGTTTCCAAAATCTTGCGTTGGTGCTCAGCACAGGCTCTGAACATACTTAGACATTTGAATAAAATGCATAAACAAGACATAATGAGAAAGAAAAAGACTGTGACTAACTGAAATGATTCCAAGTTATGTCTGCTATTCTGGTACTATTTGCCAGTTCAAATAATGATGGTTTTGGCACTTCACTTAAAAATGAATTTATGACTACTTGGTTCAGTCCTTCGTATTTTAAAATTTTGCAATGAAAGAGTTGAAAAATATTCTGCCTTCATGTGATGAAGCGTATTCTCTTTGGATGTTTGCTCACTTAAAGGTCATTCACTGCTGCCTGCACTGGATAAATAGTAGGATTTTAGGATCTATTTATCATTGGAAAAGGCATTGTGTGAGAGAACAGGATGGTAACACGCTGTTCAGCAGCGCTATGTAAATTTCTGATCACCATGCTCCCCTATATGTTATTGGGTGGGAGGTCTGAGAAAAGCAATTACCAGGATGAGAGCCAAAGAGGCTGGATTCCCAGGGAAGCTGAAGAGCCACATGTACATGTGATTAATAGCTACTGGGACTGACAGAGGTCTTATGATATTTAACGGGTATTAACACAGAAGTGACAGAACATTTCAAGATAACGAAAGTAAATAGTAAATCTTTTGGAATGGGAACATATTGTGTAAGAGAGGGTCTACTGGAGTAATCACTGTCACTACATTATTTTCCTAGGTTTATTTGTATTTTTTTACCTAGAAATTTGCTAGAAATTTGCTTTAATAACAATAAGAAGAATTGCAGTCAAAGTAACAAGAAAAAAACTTCTCAGTTTTGAGAGAAAAATCTTCTTGACTGGCAATTTTGATGAACTCTCTGAAAAGTAGTAAATCCCTTTCTCTTGGGGCTAGAGTAGAAAAATGGAAAGATGTAAGCAGATGCACAATAGCACTTTTAGACTGACAAAGAACACACCTAAATTTGATCAGGTTTATTTTAAATTGCAACAATAATCAAAACCTTTAACTTTAAAAAAGCACATAATCCCTTGATGCATGTATAATGCAAAAGACACTAGAAAAGCCAAGCAAAAGAAATAAGCAAAAATTTCTACTCTGTTGAGGCACCTCTTCTTCTCTTTCTTCTTCTGAGAACTGTGCCTCAGAGGAAGCAGTGGAGTAAATATCATTCAGGTTCATTCTGGAGTATAAACATCTTCACCAGGACTGGCATGCACTTGCCTTGCTTTACCTGCCACCTCAGGATGACAAACTTTTATCACCCACTTAAATATTTGCAGCATGACTGCAAACAGTCAGGTATAAGATGCAGCCTCTCAGAAGCTCATTCCTAGAAAAGTGTGAGGCAGTGCCTGATGCTACCAGGTTTGGGATGGGCACCCACAGGGTGATGCCAGGGTGCTTGGACCATGCATATTGGTATTCTCCTTTTTGCCCAGGGAACAAATATTCCTTCCCAGCCTGTCCTCCTGACTGCAGAGACCTGTTTGAATCCTGGCAGTTGTATGGAATAGTGGATTTGAATTATTTTTCTGCTCTGTCTGTAGTGATGAAGCACAGGGCTGCTTGACAGATACCCTTGGACACCACTGGCTGTGTAATTTGTACACATTATTGCCACATTTTTTGTTCCTTCCTTCCTTTTTCCACTCCTGCACCTACATTTCTCTGCCCCAATCTTTTCCTTGATAAACAATCAATGCCTAACTACTTTCTCCCAATTTGTGCCAGTTTTGGGATATTGATACCCATAATTGTAATTTCTATTACCATTCCTTAGGTAATCTTAATCTTATGTGTTCTTACTGCTCTGGTCATGCAGATACTGTTGACCTTGCAAGACTTGACTACCCACAGAAGTCCCCAGTGTTCCTCTGTAGTTATCTGTGAAGTTTGGCATATGCCTGCTCCTTAACCACCTGTGAAATTCAGACATGTTCTACAGTGCTCTCTGTAGCTTTTGATAGCATCTCACACTGTTATCTATCACATCCCAGGAGTTCTCAGGCTGGGTTCACCCAGTGGGTTTTCATGCCATGTTCCACTTAACCTCCCTGGAATTCAGTCCATTAGCCTGGGCACCTGCTTACAGCCCACTCAGTCTCTGCTTTTTCTGCTTTCTCTTATTTTACTCCACTTGGCATACTCTTTCTGAGTTTTGTTTCTTTTCCCACTTTTCAGCTTTCTTCCACTTCAAAAGAAAAAAAAAGTCTATAAATAACCATAACCAAAAGTTTAAAAGAGCTGTGTATTGTGGACTTAATCTACATCTGGCTGTAATTGCTGAAAGAAATAATGAGTCAGAGTCTGGAGTGCCCTGCATGAGCTCTGATGTCATGTGTGATTTCATATAACAGTATTATAAAGGAAAATGTCTAACAGGCTCAATTTCCTTGGCTTAGTGAAGAAATCGATGACCTCCTGCACTAATGCACTGCTATTCTGACTCATCCAGCAGAACAGTCCCAGCTTTAAAGAAAAAACACAGAACCAGATCCCTGATGTATGCAAGGACGGAAAGACTGAGGGTTTGATATGTTTGAATGAATAAGATTGCTAGTGTGAATATACCTTAGATCAAAGTGTTCAATATGTTACTCGTGTCCTTACCAGAGCTGACTTGTGTAAGTCTCACTACAGATCAGTCCCAGATAGTCTCGTGCCAGATTCCCCCAAAGGCTTGTAGCTCCTTAGGTCTCCCTAAATCAAAATTTCTAGTACTCTTAAAACCTGAGCAGAGTGCCTCTGAAAAACTGGGTCTGCCCTCAGTCATAAGCTGCTGTTTCACAGAGCATCAGATACATGAAAAGTAGCTCAGCTTTTGTCAAAAGAACCTCCAAGCCTTTTTACGTTTGTAAGAAAATAATAGACAGAGATTTAAGTGCTTACACATGCCATTCCTTTTCCCTCCCCTGGAGAGAAGGAATGTCACAATTGATGAGAGTTAATGCTGGCAAAATTGCACTATTTCATATAGTTTCTATTAGTTTTTTCAAATGTATTTTAAATTTCAAAGGTTTCTTTTGTAAAATAATGCAGACTTTTGCTTTCTTAAAACCCAAAAAGTAATAGATGTGCAGACTTTTGCTTTCTTAAAACCCAAAAAGTAATAGATGTGTGTGTGTTTATATGTATGTGTCTTTTTTTAATCAACAACAAAAACCTTTCTTAAGGGCAACATAGGCATTATGAAGAAGACAATACATGGATTGTGCCCTTAATACTAGATATCATTTGCTAATTATGTGAGCTTTAACACACTATGACTTAAGGACAAATTTGGCACTTTTTTTGGCCTCAACTGCAAAAAGTGTTCCTACAGTATAGCTGACTTCCAATTTACACAGTACTGATGTGTTTTCCTTATGATAAAATCCCAGTGCACTAGAAATTACTGGTGTTTCATTTCTGCTTTCCATTCCCCATGTTTTCTCCAATTCTTACCAGTGATGATTGACACTATTCAATATTTTTCATACTTTCAACGTGATAAAGATCTCTGCCTTTCTTTCCTATTACCACATCTGGTCTTCTCACATATATTCCAACTCCATTAATAGTAACATTTGAAAATTTTGGTAATGCTTTTTCGTTTCTTATTTTCTCTATCTTTGTGTCTTGTGGAGATAACACTCCTCTCTTACTTGCTGCACATTACTGCCAACTTTCTAATGTAGTAATTTATAGTTCTCTCCAGACAGATGCATCAACTGAAATGTGATTTACAGTTAATGAGGCCAGGCCACACATTTTATTGTCTAAATTCACATTTTCCCTGTCATCTGTCTTCTGTCTTTGCATTGGCATATCTTATGCAAATCACCTACTTAGAGCAGTCATAGTTAAAATTTCAGGCTGTTCTGTCCTTCCTCCTTTGTCAGGTCACTTGTAATTTTCCAATGCATTCAATGAGATTTCATACAAAATATTCCATGTGGGATTTTTTTCATCTCTTTCTACTTGGGTATCTCTTCCTGTTGTCTAATGACCTATTGACAGAAGTAGTATATTCCTCAGATAGTTTTGGTTTTGGTCCAGTAAGTCCTTCTCTCATAGTTTCCTGTCATTACTCATTGTATTCACTGACATCCTTCACTGATCTCATCTTTTCTTCTGTACATTTCATGCCAACATAAAGTCACTTCAGGTCAGAGTTCACACAGTGCTAACTTCCTCCTGCTGCTCCTGTCAGATTGCCTTAAATCTACTTTTCATCAAGACAATAATCCCAGGCATATGATCTAATTGGGTGGTATGTTACAGAGTCTTAAATATCCCTAAGCATTACTGAATTTTGCTTGAAAATATTCTTTGTTTCTTTGTTTGCTTGTTGTAATTCTCCTCTCTAAGCTCCTATATATAAAGCTGCCTACATCTGCAGTCTTGTACAGAGAGTGCCACTTCCTGTGGCATTTGTGCAATTCCTATCAGTATCACAAGGCACTGTTAAATCTAAATACTAACTCAAATCTAAGAAAAAATTCACAGTGTAATTAATATCAAAGAAAAACTGCATATTTTCAATCCCTATAAAACATGAGGATCTTTTTTTAAATTTTCCAATAACTTTTCCAAAACATTTCAGTATTTGCAACTTAAAAATAAAAAAGCAAGCGAGAAAAGTAAGAGCAAAATAAGCCTTTCCTAGACTCTTGCCTCTCTATTTTATCAACCCATTCTTCTCTCCATTCAGCCTGTTTCAATTTCTAATAACAGATGAATCTTAAAAGATTCAAATATATTGCAGATTTCTGTTAGTGTGATACTGTTGTGTTCTGCAGTGTAACTCACTTGACTAAACTGCAGCCTGCTTGACAAAGCTTTCTTCTCCATGTTGTCATTGTCTGTTGGCAGCTCTTTACAACCTGAAACTTTGGCATCCTTCTTGTTCTTGAGGAATCCTACCAATACCTTAAACATGCTTGAAATTTATTCCTTTTTTTGCTATTAATGCAGTTCAGTTATACCTAAATCGTGAGAAAAGAAAATATACGCTTGCAGCTTTAGCTGGAGCATTTTACTTTGTAACAGTATTTTTCATTAAACAAATCTTTCCTGATGCCACTTAGGTGAGTGAATAATTTTGCCTATTTTTGCATACATTTTCTAAGCACATTTATGTTTTCAAAACCCTTAACTGATGATTCCACATTCTCTTTATTCCCTACTTATCCAGTTAGCCAATTTTCGCTTCATCCTCATCTGTGGTTTGCACTTTATTTTGATTAGCCATGCCATGTTATTCATACTTTTAATATCCACTTCTCAAAGAAGTCTTTGTTTCCGTCCAATCAAGAAACCAAGCATTTTTTTCTTCAGTAATTGTATTCTTCTTACTTTTGTTCCAGTCACCTGTCCAATTTCCTCTTCTCATTTGTGAACATTTTTATTTTAGTGTAAGCATCATCATTAAAGACAAAGATTACAGCAATATGGAAAGTTGTCCCAAATTTAGTAGCAATAAAAATAATATTACTGACTTTGTATGTGTCCTTCTCCAATATAAATTCCATGCTTTAAATTTAATTTTGACATGGAAATTCTGTGGCAAGAAAACCATATAATGATTTTTAATTGGGATGATAGTGACTCCTCAAATTGGTTAAAATGTTCAGGTTTATATGGAAATTGTCTTCTGTCATGTTTTTTGTGAATACAGCAAATCCACATCAAAGGTGATCTTTTCTACTGATGCTGCTTAAAATTCAAGGATTTCTTTCTCTAAGTAAAGGTATTTGAGAATCTTTCAGGCTGTGGGTGTTGGGAAACTTTGTTTCTCTGCTGGTCTCACAACTGCCAAAGAAAAGGGTTGGTTGGCATCCTATGTTGTTAGTACACAAAAAGCCTCCATGACCTGCTCACACTCCTGGCTGCCTTTGCTTGCTGCAGAGAGTCTGGCGAGGAGCCCCAGATAAAATTCCCATCTGCTGGGCCTTTGCATTTCCTCAGTGAGGCTCATCCCCCCATAGCCAAGTCTCAGTAGAGAAATCAGCCTTGGACAGCACCCTGCTTCAGCTTTCCATGCCAGTGTCACAAAACCACTGATGACACAGAAAGGAACTGGGATTTTGGCAGCTGAGTGAGAGGGTTCATGATGCTTGGCACCAAAACGTGTGGTGAAGGTCACATAATACAACATAAAACCTCTTACTAATGTAGCAACTGGCCCAGAATTTGCTGACTGCTTGTTAGTTGTTGAACAATCCCAAACTGTCTGACCAAAACCCTACCCTGTGTCCTCAGCTGCTTGTCCCAGATGATTGATGGCAACTGTTTTTGAAAGGGGTCCAGGAATGTATTTGTGGTGCAGTTTTTGGTTTTCCACAGCTCTAGCCAAGTGACTATGTACCAAGAACCCTGAAACTCTGAGCCAAAACCTCTCCCTCCTGGTACATCTTCCATAAACACGCCCCCTCTTGGATTTCAAATATGGGTGACACTGAAATATGACAGAAAAAGAGGCTTGAGGATTCATTGATTAGAAATCTTCTTAGCATCTTGAAAAAATATAGCTTCTTCATTGTTACCACTAGTACAAGTAACATAGGGAGGAAGGGAAAAATGTAAACTCCTTACATAAACAAGAGTTTACATGTGACGGGACTCTCTAAAGTGAGCTATGAATAAAAATAAAATAAAATAAAATAAAGTGCATTCCTGGTGTCTGTTCCCGTATTTCTCTAACTTTCTAGAAGAATTTGAGGAACAGATAGGCATTATACCTGACAAGAATTTTTATAAGTGGCACCTCTAAAATTTTATTTTTCAAATGTTTTTCTTTAGAAACTTGTACTTAATCTTGACAAATAAGAAAAAGGTCAGTAATTTTACAAAATGAGCTACTTGTGTAAGGGAAACCACAGCAAAGGTTTATCTGAACAGATATCTGTCTTATTGCTGTCATACATTGTGAATGTTAATATTGGGAGGCTTATAACAGGAAAGGGATATTATTCTTTGATCAACAATGCCCTGAACCACTGCTGTCTGAAGAACATGTTAAATAAGATCCTTGACTAATTTAATCAGAATTTTAGTCCTCAAATATTGTTTGAGCACAGGCTTTATTCATATTCTGAGTATTAATGATAATCATTGCAGCACAGTTCAGAGACTTCACTTGAAGAAAAAGTTTCCTTTCTTCCTTCTGTGATGTGGTCACATCTACTACTTAAACCAAAGGAAAAAACAATACTTAAAATCCTTCCTTTAGCATAACAGAAATCAATAATCTTGACCCTTTTCTGTTCCTGAAGCTCCAGGAAGGTGTCCGTAGAGGAAACTAAAAAGCCCTGCAATAGACTTTCTTGATATTTCCTAACACACTTAATGTGTCTTTCAAGCTGGTAAAGCCATTTCATTTGCTTTTCCTCTCTTTCTCAATGGAAATGTTGCCATTTCCTCTTTAGCTCTGTTGATTTACTCTTTGCTTGGGAATTTGACCTCTAAGTAACTTTGACTTTCAACAAGCACTTTTATGCCACGACATATCCCTTCTCTCTCCAGATGTCAAGTTAAAATCTTGGCCATTTGAGGTGGGACATTGGAATAGGTGGAAAAAAGCAATTTTCTCCTATTTTATAGTTAGTGGTATGCCTTTCTCATAATTCCTCTCTTTGGTTTGGTTACCTGCCATTTAAACATGTATTACTGTTCTATTTGCTAAAATATGAACATTAATCTTTTTCACCTCAGACTGCATTTTCGTACTAAAACAAATAACAAGGGTGAGCAGCAGCCAAACATATATGCTCCTCTCCACGCCCTACTACTATCTCTTCTCTTAAATCTTCTACCTGGCTACATCAGAGAGCATTTCTTCAACTCAGTTCCTGAAGAACCCAGAACTATGAGTTAGGTGGGAAGATGTCTCTTACAGTTTAGGAGAAAAGGTAAAGACACCAGGATGGGGCTGCAAATGACCAATTGAGGGATGTATCCACTGCAGGTCAATGGGAAATACAGAGAATGGTGAGTTTTCTGATTTCTTCCTTATTATTTTCAGGTCTGTGACTTCAGATAGGGACTTAGCAGCATAACCTTATAATGCCTTCTGGTAACAGACCAAATATCAGTTCTTCCCATGAGCTCAGGAGTGTTTCTTATTTTTTTTTTTACAGGAAGAGGGCGGTGCATCACATATTTTCTGTAGTGAAGTACAGCTACTATGGACATTCTGAAAAAAACAAGAAAATTCAGTGTAGTCAGGCTGCTGCAAGTTCTTTGTATTGCATTTTGAATAGTTTTCTTAATCTTCTGTCTGGATCTATCCTTAAGATGGGTCACTATTATAATACTATATGTGTTTTAAATTGTCATTTTATTGGTGAGAAGGTTGGAATTAAACTAGGTATCTACAACATTTGTCTGAAATGTTCTTGCCTATTTGAGTCAGAAAATGTAATCTGTATTTATTTGTTAAATAAGCTATGTTTAGCATTAAAAATCAGTATATTTCTGCAATATGTGAACTGTAGCCTGAATCAGAAAGGCTGTGAAGAGAAAAGGAGGAAAGGTCAAACAGCTATACTGAAATTTGTGTATTAGAGTTCAAAGAGCAAGATAACATTCCCGTGCAAGTATTCAGAAAATATATCAGGAGTCTTAGAAGTGTGCTGCATTTTTTATTAATGTTCTCATTTCAAAGCTTGGATTTTCATTGACAGCATCTTATGCAACCATTAGGCAGGTGTTAAGAGGTACACATACTGTGAGACAGTAGGAGAAAATGCCCTAAAAATATCAACAGTGAGTTAAGCACTTTTCCTTGACCTGTGTGCCCTTTCCCATTCAATTTCTGGCACATAAAGTAAAATGTAACCTGGAAGGAAAAACGTGGTTTTGCAGCAGGCATTTTTCAAAATGACTGAAACTGCCAATTGCCCTCTTTGAATAACAATGGACAGAGACAAGAACCAACACTGGGATAAGATTCCATCTCTGGTAGCAGGATGAAGGGAAAAGCAAGTCTAAACCATAAGATGATGATGTTAAGAAAGACAATAAATAAAATCTGACTAATTTATCTCGACACAGTTATCTTCGGTAAAGTAAGTTTGAACAAAGTTGAACATACCAGAATTTTAGCTAATCAGTTGCTTTAATATCTGTCTTCATCTCTTGTCTCTTTTCAGTACAAGCTTTCCATCTGTGGCCTCAGATTCCCTTCCATCTGTAACCTTCAAGGTTAACCTCATTCTTTGTCGTCCTCCCCTACAACACTTTTCCCACACAGACTTTCTGACTATGCTGCTGAAATAATATTCCTCACAATAGTGCCTCCAAAACACACTCCAGGAACACACAAACCAGGAAATACACCGTGTGGCTGCTTTTCTGGTGTTTTGTCTATATCTTGTCTCTTCCCCCAGGATTTGCTCTTTGAGTTTATGACAGGTCCATGATCGTATCTACTCTAAAAGTGATGGGAATCCAGTGCTGGCTGCCAGTGGCTGTCAGACCTCAGACCCAGGAACAGATCACTGTACTTAGGCTCTCTGACAACATTCATAATTAGTTATATTAGTTAGAGAACTAGTTAGGCATCCTTTAGGTTTTTGCAGTGTACTTTGATCTAGGAAGACCAGCTGTCCTGATTTTAGCCATTTAAACTCTAAGATTTACATTACTGTTTATCAAAATGAAGTAAAAGCTTATGATAATTAAAAAAAACCCCAGACATCTTTCCTGCCCTTTCTTTTTATGGGCATCCAATCTCTCATGTCAATAGTTTCTTCTGTTATGTTGCCATGTGCTAACTAGTGGTTGAAAGGCCAATAATGTGACTAAAATATATGTAGATATCATGCAAATTGAACCTGCAAAATGAACCTGAAATTTTCCAAATATAACTCTATTAAGACTAGTTTATTTATTTTGTGCTAGCTATCCACTTGCCTGCTTCCCAAAGCAGAAGAAAGACAGCTGCATTGCTGAGCTCACACAAGGCATGACTGTCCAGATTGCAGATTGGAATCTATTCCATTCAGTTCATAGATATATAATTTACTGTTGCCTTTATTCTTGGACAATATCTTCATGGTATGTCACTTTCTTTCTCCTTTGCTCAAGTCTTTCTTTCGGTGAAGAACATGCCTCTGGTAATAAAGTGTATGTTGCTTCTCCAGTGTGTTAGAGTTTAAGCACACAAGACACATTAAATTTTATTCACATCATCTAATCATGATATAGGCAGAGATCTGATAAAGATTAAAAAGCAAGTGTGTTTGTATATTCTTTTTGCTTATCTTTCCTTTATTTGGTAGGTTGGAGAGAAATTCTAAACATCTGATATTTCTTTCAAGGTAATTGAGAAAAAAATGAATGAAAGAAATGTCCACACTGACCTTTCCCTCTATGTTTTGTTTTTGTTTTTGTTTTGTTTTTTAAGCATTCCATAAATCTACTCACATAAATTCTTGTGGTTCAGAAGTTTTAGCTGTTGACAGCCATGAAAACAAACACTTCATAGGTAGGCAATGAATCACTTAAATTTTCAAATTGAGAGTGACTCTCCAAATTGGTGCTGATGAGCAATCTGAACAGCACAGGTTCTGAAATCATCACTCTTGCTCAGTTGTACTTCACTTTGCAAACAAGCATTTGAAAAAGTGAGGCTGCTTATGGAGTAAGGGTCAATTTTGCAGCAATGAATTTATCATAATTTACTTTCATCATGGGTTTTAGAGAGTGCTTTATGTCTTCCAAGTAATGCTATTTTCAATCCCACAAAAAAATATAGCCTCTATCAGTATTTGCAAGAAACCCTCAGTACTTAATGACTTCAGATGAAGATACAAGTTATTTTATGTTGACATTTGGTTTTCACCAAAAAAGTAGGAAATGTTTTGAAAAATGATGGTCGTGAAGCAAAAAATAAATAATTCCCAGTCCTTCACTTTAATGTTATTTTCTGCTTCGCCACATCCAGTACTGTCTCAGAAACAAACTTTGAAAGCAGTGTGGCAGTTTCTGAGTGCTCATTCATAATTCTACAGCTCAGTCTAAGAGACAGAATTATGTGTAACTTTCATGCAAAATAGCTGGTTGTGTCTTTTATGTCAGCAGAAACATGACAGCAATAATAAATAGGATACAATGCAGATAAAATTAACTAAATTATTTAAGAAGTCACATGAGGGCTACACAAAGCCTGATTGCATTTCCCAGAGAGCTGCACATGTGAAGATGAATTTTAGCTCCTCTCTGTAGTTCAGTAGTTGCTAAGAGCTCAGATCCAAGCTCAGCAGTATATCCCTGATAAACAATACACAGACTGAAGGAAAGCGTATGTCATAAATATGTGCCATGCCAAAGTTAATAATTTATTCATAACTGTACAAATATCTTAAAAATATCCTTCTTTTCTCAAGGAAATTGTCATTTATGCTTATTTCCCACGCAAAACCACAACTCTTTCAAGCAGACTAGACAGCCTTTTCACAACAAGCCTAATGGCATCTGGACTGCTGGAGAGAGTGTATTTACTCAATCCTTTTTCTTATTGAAGTGTGTATATGTATGTGTATATATATGTGTATATATATATTCTGATATAGAATTCTGATAAAGATGATGTCTGAACTGAACTGAACTGAAACATATGGAAATTTCAAAAAATTAGAAGCTCATTCGTGACAAGAAAAAAATATGATTGTCAGAAGTTACTTTGATATTTAACTTGTGATTATCACAAATCACAAGAGGGAAATTGAAAAGCTTTGCTTGCTGTGTAATGAATCAAATTTCCTTTCTCTGAAAGTGAAACCTTATACACCAATGCCTAGCTGATCATGAATAAAAGAAATTGAAAATCTGAAATATGATCTCAAACTTAGAATATTATGTAGTAACTTTTATGCTTATTGCAGAGCACAGAACAATGTAGCTGAAAGAACACAGCTTTTTAGAATTTAAAATGATGCAAATTTTCTGTTCAATTCATAATTTTCAAGTCAGTTGTACATAAACCTCTGTGTCTAAATGAAAGCTCCAACATGTTTGTGTCATATTCTCAAATGATAAGCTATATAATGGAATTATATATTTGTCCTTGATGATAGAAATAATCTTCAATTTGGGCATGTAACTATGTGCTCAGTTGATTCATGGAACTGTCCCAGGGCTCCAGGCTGGTTTAAACCCATTCATTTCAAAAAAACAACCACATTCCTCCTAATATTCTCTATTAGTGTGGTTGAAGAACATGTCACATCTCTCCTCAGCAAACAGAAGTGACAAAGTTTGAAAAACCCTTCCTCTTCCACTGTGCAGAGAGCTCTACCTGCAAGGAGAGAGCAGAGTAAGGCCTCAGGGCAGAGCATTGCCTTAGTAAATGATTTTAAGCCATGGTTGACTTCAAACCTAAAATTTAGCTTTGCACTGAAATAAAGAAAACCAGACGGGAGTAGGTGGTGAGGAAAGAGCCTCACAGGTTATTCTAATTGAGAATCTCAAGGGTTTTTACCTTTGCTCAAACTCAGATATGATTCTGGTAAAAACCAGCAAAATTGCCTAGTTGAAAAGGGTAATACTAACTTCTCCAACTGAAAATCTGATCTTTAATGCATTTCCTGTCTTCTCTTTCTCAAAGTTTATTGAACTCATTGACACTCAGAGAACTAGAGAAAAATTACTAGAAACCTTTTCTGCCTTCACCTTTAATTTAACAGAAAAAAGCTAGAAGTTTTCTTTTTCACGATGTTATGGTCTGAGAAGTGTCCTGCTGGGAATCTGCCCTTCAGCTTGATAGTACAAACTTTGGATTTCTAAAACCAGCTGGAATATCTGGCCTTGCTACTGACCTATCTGTTTGAAGAGTGTGCATATTAGTTGAGGCTAAACTTTTGTTCGCGGCGAATTAACACAGCTCAGAGAGAAATCTCCTGCTGTCTTTCTGACCCAGGACAGCATACTGATGGGAAAGCTGCCTTTTTCTGAAAACTGATATCTGTCTTTCAGCTTTTGGCTGTCATATTTCATATTGCTATTCTTACAAAATCAACTGATTTTTTTTTCTTTTATAGGATCTTTTACAGACCCATGAGCTTGACTGCATCTTATTTGTAACAGATTTTATTGAAAAACATTTTGGTTTGTGACGCTGGTTTATATTAAATGTATAATTTTAAGTGATTCTTGTGGTCATGAATGATTATCATCCATAAAGTTGATGTCGCCTTAAGTGTAGTTGGCCTTAACACTGGACCAGGAAATAGCAACTGTGCAAGGGACAAAAGATGCAAAATATTCTTGTGCACATCTCCAGCAATGTGGTCAAATGAATGATTAGAGCCAGAAGTGCCTCATGGACAGTGGATCTCCTAAGGACTTTGGTTATGCAGCCTTGACTGACATCTTTCTGTGCTCTCTCCCTCTCTTGAAGGAAACACTGCTTTGCTGATGGAAAGCAACAGTTTATACCTTACCTTGGTGGGGTGTATCCTCTGCTGACATTGCTGTCTCATGCCTCCCCATGCTCCTGGAAAGCTGATCTCTCCAGGGCATGGCCAGGACTGGAGAATCCCTGCTGCTCTCCAGGAGTGTCTGTGTAGTTTATTTGTCCAACAAAGCTACAGATCTGCTTTTGGTGTACCCTTGGAGTGCATCAGCTGCCATCCACTTGGTCATGAGCAATTCTGTCCTGCTCCATCAGGGAGAGGCTGTAAACCAAGCTGCCAGAGCACAGCCTCTGCCAAGGCTGACAGCCAGTGGGCAGCTCATGCCTGTTGTGGTGTCTTTGCCTGACACCTGTACACAGAAAGAAGCCAGCAAGCACCACTCAATTGCTCTCACCCTCAGTTACAACACCCCACTCATCTATACTTCTAAAGCAGATCATATAAACTGGGAACAGCCAGATCTTCTGGAGAAGCAGTTCTGGGAAAAAACGGATTTTGCAGTAGGTATTAATACTTTTATTTGAGAAATACAGTGTAACAATGATAAATGTAGTTGTCTGTAAACAAATTGTTCAATAAATTAATGGTTTCAGTTATTTTTATAGCATTAAGTTTGGTGAATACTGAAATTACAAAAGTAATCTGGCAAGTCAGTAAAAGGTTCCTTTTATTTACAGTGATCTAAAACAAAAACATGTGCTGCTACTGTTCTTGCTCTTTATATGTTCTCTTCTGTGTGGCACATTTTTTTGGTTTTTACTGAAACACAGCCTGTGCTGAAGACCATAAAACAACAACTTAATTGCTGTGTTGATGCCTTCTTGGATCCCACTGACTTTCCTGGGCAGCCTATGAGCCCGATCAGAATGTAGAAATTTGGCACACAGTAGTTGTGTGAAATGCTCAGGGACAGGAGAAGGACAGGAAGGAAATGTGGAGCCGATGAAACAGAGAAGAATCAATTCACCAACTTGAAGGCAACAAGTGCTTTCTGAATAGTTTGAACTAATTCAAATGACAGCCAAATAAACAAACCTTAGTGCTGATGAATGCTGAGGAAGGAATAATTTCTTCCCCCCACTTTACAAGGTGGGGTAAGTGTACTGAGAGGGGGAGACTTCCATTCCTCCACCCTTGCCTTGGGTTCTTAGCTGATTCTGTTCTGCAAGCAATAGACAGCACCTCAGGGGAGAGAAACAGACAAGAGGGGAAATTAATTTCTATTGTAATAGCAAGAAATTCAAGACTGAGTTTACAGAGAGACTACTGTTTTTCACAGGTGGTTGAAGCTGCTTGGTTTGCAGTCCTTATGCCTTATGCAATCCAGGGAACTGCAATTGCCTGAAACCACACTGCCAGTCTTATGATTTCATTACAGCTTGGGTTTGCTAGCTACTTCTGTCCTTTTTTTTTTTTTTTTTCCCCCAAAAAAA
>VYXD01005961.1:1128695-1225830 GCA_013397195.1 Hylia prasina
AAAATTTTATTTAGCATTTTCTGTATTTGGAATAGATAGATAATGACAAGTAGGATATCAATGTATTAAATCTGTTTGCCAAATTATTACAAATATTTTTTTAAACTCTGCACTATTTACCAATATTCTTTAGATGATATGTTCAGATACTGATATAGGCAATGTAGTTTGTTCTCTCTTTGAGTTTGTTTTTGTAAAAGCTGAAAGAATTAAAAAATGTTTGGAATTACATTATTTGATTAATGTAAGGTTAGTACATTTTCAGATCCACTGCTTTAATGTATTGCTAAATAATAAAAAAAGCAAAGGGTGTACTTTCAGTAAATTGCTAGTGTTGACCTTCCAGCTATCACTGGTTTTACTTGAGAGTAAAAAAATTATCAGATTTGTAAACATCTTGATAAGGAAGGACCATAACAGAGCTAAAATCCTGAAGAATTTCATTTAGAGGAAAGTGTTTAAATCTTGTGTTGACACTTGCTTTTCTAGATGGATGTTTTTCTTAGAATAAAAAGAGAAAATACAATTAGTTTAATAAAATACTAGTCATATAAGCACAACAAAGGAAAGAAAAATACATGCTCATTGGGAAAGATAAGCTTAAGGGTTTAATTTATGTGAAAGATTTTGAAAATCTACAGGAATTAATTCTTAAACTATTAGGAATATGTATGAAATTAGGCATTTTTTTCAATTAACATAATTCTAATTCTACACAGTCAAGACAGAAAGGTCAGTTATTCCATTGAAAGGAACAGATGTGTTTTCACTTCCTTGGCAAATTGTTTCTCAATACTGCATTAATTTGGGCATATGTGCCCCTGAAGGAAATCCACCCAAGGATATAACATATCTCTATATTGCTGGCAGTGTTTGTCAATTCTCTCTCTCTATGAAATATATCAGTTTTTGTTAAGAAAAGTAGCTCTCCTAAGAACAATAAAACTCTCCATGCTCCATAAAAACCTTATGGTGAAAACCTTATCATTTTTGCAGCTCAGCCTTCAAATTGCAGCTTGGTGCTAGGGTTGGGAAATTTACAGGTTGAGATTAAGAAATATAAAAACACTGTTCTCCTAGCTGGGTTAGTGTTAGCACCTCTCCAAAGGGTGTTTTCTGTCTCTGAAGTACCATAGGCACTTCTCTGATTTCTGTTTCTCAAGAGGACACAGGAGTTGTAGTTTGAGTGGTGGGATTGATGGGGACACTGAAACTGGCTTCGAAGCACATGATGAATTTTTGACAACTCCAGCATTAAATATCATCTTAAGATAGTGGAATCTTTTAATTCCTGATCAGGCAGCTGGGTATTCACTCACAAATGAGCTTTTTCATCTGTTTTAAAATAACCCTTATGTAGTACTTTACCTTTCTTCACTGACAGGGAAAAGAAATTAATTTAAGGCACCTTCATGTTTTTTTGCAATATTGTAAAATATTAAAGTTCAGTCTTTAGTCATTTGAAAAATCAAGCAAAAGGATTAAACTTTTAGTATGACCTTTTATGCGATTACATTTGCAGCATCAGAAGGAACAGTGCTTTATCTCACTGTAGCGTATGACCTTGAGGACCTCTTTCACTTGAGAGTGTGCTGCTGAGACCTGGGTGTTATACTGTCTGTAAAAATCCTGGGAGGAACATTTCATTTTCCATGCTGTCAAACCTTTGTTATCTAATCATCCACTTCAAATTTGTCAGGTACACAGAGAATTCAAATGTGTTGGAAAAAACATGCAGCCCACCATTTTAGATGTGTTTAGTGCTATTATGAAGCACCCAGTTTAGAGAGATTTATCTTCATAAGCTACTCTCTCTTTATCTATATGGTTGTGATTTCTACATTGCCAATGGAAGAAAAATCATTAAGATTAAAAAACCCCCAACCTTGCTGGTTAGAATCACTGGATTTATTTCATGCTAAATCTCATATTTTAATATTCTTATTTAGTGAGAACACACTGAGATCATAAACATGTTCATGATTTTTCAAACTGTTTATGAATATTTATTTTAATATATTATTTAACATATTTACCAGGGGTACATGTTTTGAAATCAGCAGAAGACAGAGTGTCTGAATCCCACTAACAGCAAGAAAATAATAGCTAATCCTTATTTAGGTTTGATTACTGCACTCAAGGCACAACCAGAAAAATAACATCTTTTTGGACATTGAAGAATTTGGGCAAAGTTGACAACAGTGACTCTTGAAAGCAGCTCCTGGGCTCATTTCAGTAAAGCTTCATTCAGTCAGCTGGAGTTTTCATGAGCTTGACTTAAATGGGGATCCAGCACTTCCTCTACAACTTTCACAAACTGAATCTCTTTTACCCATGTGGTAGGTCTGGGTTCTTATCCAAATTCAGCCTGAAAGGAATCATAATTGGTATCACTAACTAAAGAACTGTTGCACTGATATACAGGCACGTCCTAGGTGAGCCAGCCAGCCAGTAAACAGTGAAGCTGGGAAACCTTTATTCAGACTTCAAAGATGCCAAGGTTTACTGCAGCCCAGAGAACAAAGTGAGGGTCTAGCATTTGTAATCCAAAAGGGAGACAATGCATGAAGAAATAGTATTATTACTTTGAAAAATAAATTCTTGAATGGTCTTTATATGCAAGCATTAAAGAATAGAAAATGGATCTTTTGCTTTGTAGGTCACCTTTAAGACTTCCAGCCATTAAAGAGAATTTTGCCTTAAGAAATTATAGATCTACTGCATTTTAATGGCTTGTTTTCAGACAAAAGAATTTTTCACTTTGATATCAGTTGGAATGCATTGGCAAATTTGTTACTGGACAAAGCCAGCAAGAAGAAACAGTATTTAGCAAAGTCATGTGCTGCGGTAAGCATATAAAGGTTAAAGGTTTGTACATCAGGAAGATGAGAGGGTTTAACTCTTTAAGTTTCCTTTTGCTCTGTGATATCTGCTCAGAACTGTATTAGGAGTGCTGCCAAAATGGAGTTTTTCAGACAGGCTTCTCTTAGCTTCCTGACAGGGAGCTTCAAGCCTTGCTTCTGTGACTATTGTGGATCAGGGAGTTGACGCCCATATGTGCAGGAAGGTGCTATGGACAAGTTGGGGTGTTTCACAGGGGCTGTGCAACCCCCTTTCCTAAAGCAAGCTCCTAGAATTAAGATGCTGTCACATTCACAGCATGGCAAGGACAGCATTTTTTTTGTCCTAGAACCCCCTTGGGGGTCAGGGCAGGGTGATTTGCCCAGGATCACAGACAAGGAAACAGGTGGGTAATCAGGGAATTGCATGGAAAACTCCCAGACCTGTAATGCCCACTAAATGTACTTTTTCTTGTCATCTGACTGTATTTATCAGCTATATGTGACTCTCCAGGGTAGACACCACTATGTTCATCATGCTATCAGCAGTGACAAAAGGAAAAGATAACCTTCGAGACGATCCTTATTCTTCTTAAAACAAAGACAAGTCCCTCTTTGCCTTCTGCAAAAAGAAGCTGATAAATATGTCTTTTTGTCCTCTTTTGCTTTGCTTATTCAGAAACATGTAGGCACTGAGCTGATATCTATCTGCAGTATTTTAATATAACTGTTGAGGGCAAGGAGTAAAAAAGAACAAGGACAGGAAAAGCTTTTTCTCCAGTCGCTCATAACAGTGCCAATGGCAAGTTCTGCTTTAATAACAAAAGGAACACTTCTGCTGCCTGTTGAAGCAGAAAGAATGTATTGCTGAAGAAAATAAATCAATGTAAATTATTTTAAATGTCCTGCATTATATTACTCTAAGTCAGACAAAAAAGGTGAGAACAATGCTATATGAGGTAGAGAAACGATGTAGCTAAATAGAGAAAGGTATGAATTATTTAAAAGCTAATGCATGACAGAAACAATTCAACACAGTTGCAGACGACTTATGATCTGAGAATTTGCCTTACAAGCTTATATAACATAAAGAGAAGTGGTTGGGTACTAATGCTGTAAGGTGATGTGAAATAATGAATTAGAAAGAAAAGAACAGCAAGCGAGAAACCAACATCTGTGCACTGTAGTGAGGTCTATGCTTCTTTTGCCACAACCTTTTAAGCAGAAGGCACTAATGAGTCCCAAACTCTGGGTCTCTGAGGCTGTACTAGACTCTGTGTGATATATCCTGTGTGACTCTGCTATCCAAGGATTCTTAAGTGATAGAGGAATTCTATTCTTTAGCTGCAGCACAGCGTTGGGCTTTCCCCACCATGTGTGACCTACAGTCCATCCTCATCCCCTCTCTGGCCATTGGAGATGTCATAGACAAGTGGACAAAAGTAGAGGGGCCTTTGTAATTGGTTGTAGCTTTTTTTTTTTTGTCTCAGAGGATGAGGATGAGCTGCTCTGCTCCACAGCACACAGAAATGTTACTGCTGCTGAACGGCTTAGACGCCTCAAGCTACCTGGCACTGTTTCTGCCAGGATGCTGCAGTCAGCACATACAGCAGGTTGAGTGAAGTGAAAAAATTGCTGTGGTAATAAAGTGCCCATAAGGCTGTAAAATCACTCACACAGCAGCTTATGAAGTCAGGGAGCTCTATCCTGTATAGGAGCTTCCCTGTTGCCCCCAAAACACACCTTCAAAGCTACAAAAGCCAAAATTTCCTTATGTTTATCAAGTTCCAAGTGACTGCAGGACAACTGCTTGAACACCATGCAGCCTCACTAAAGATGCCAGCTTTGCTATATCCTAGTGTGTAAATAAGAAGTTATAAATGGAAGTTAAGGAGTCGTGTAAGTTACCATGAGTGATGTTCCAGCATAGCAATTTTAAAGAAATCAAGTGACTAAGCCAAATGTCATCAGGCAGATCAGAAAATAACTAGAAAGGAGTTCTTGTGTCATATGTCTAAATAATTATAGCAGCAGAAATTATAAATTGTACAAGAGACCATAAAACAGCTCAAGAATACCTTACTCAGCAAGGCTATCCCCTGTGCAAATAGTGTAAGTAAGAACAAAACTCAACTAATAACAGAAATTTGTGTGCATATATATGTTTGATTTTCATGGGTCTACTTATCTAGTGAAATAGCCTGAGGAAAGCAGCTGCCCTTAAGTGTAATTAAAACTGAAAAGACGTGGTTTATTTATGTCTAAATCACTGGCCTTAATCAGACATCTCAGGTAATATCTAATCTATAGCTCAATAGGATTTGCCCCTGTGATTCAGCTGTAAGGAGTTGCCCTTGCTATGGAACATTTTGTTAGGGAGAATATGCCATGATGTTGCCTACATCTGTCTGTCCAAGCTGGATTGTTGCTCAGGGGATACTAAAGATGAGGAATGGCTAGCTTGAACATCACGCTGAGTTGATTTGTGCTGTTTTCTTCTTCTGAGATGTGCACACTTCTTAACTTCGTGTTAAATCATCAAGCATTTGGCTGCAACAGACATTTTTTCCAAGCTGTGCCTGAGCTATCAGCAATCACATTAATTGGAGTGCAATAGCAGCATATAATCTGGGCAGGCAATAAGCAAGGCTCCATGAGAGAAGTGAGTGCACATTTCAGATCATTATCTGCACATTCTGGTTTTGCTTTCTGTACAATAAGGGACTGACTGCACCTCCAGACTTCTCGGGCTACATCAAGATATATGAATGTGTGAAACACCTGAGGGAGAAGAAAGGAACAACACCATAGTGAGAAGAAAATTCCCTGACATTCTGGAAGAGTTATAAATATGTGTATGAAGGACATTCAGAAGTAAAATAACCTTGGCGACCATTTTCACACTCATGTAGGTATTTCCAGAAGAAGAATAGTGATGAGTATGGGAACAATGATGAGCTGAAATGACAAAGTGTCGATAAGCCCCTCAAATTTGGCTTTTTAAAGGTCAGAAAGTTTTTAACATTAGAACATTGAAGGACTGGAAAATAGTATAGCACACGCTATAAATCTTCTAGCAGATGCCTGAAGAAAGCTATAAAAGAAATCAGTATTACAACATACATATGATTGAATTTCAATGAATCATCATTTTATAGTGGCCATGACATGAAATCTCCATCTTCCTCTGAAATTGAAGGTTAAGAATGAGACACTATTTTACATTTCCATGATGTTTATATAGAATTCTGAAAACAGCATGAAGGAAAGCCGAAAAGTAAAGCAGACATATTAACAACCTTGTAAGATAGCAGGGAAACCACTGTTTTGTTATACAGAATATTGTTTTGTTATTGATATTTAGTGAACTGGAAAATATCCCCACCCTAAATTAGTGCTTGCCTGCATTTAGTTTCTGTAACAATCAAGACTGCCCTTTTTTGGGTACTGTAGCTTTATATATAACATACATTATATCCAAAAACTTTTAGACTTTTGCCACCTGAGAATTTCAATACAGAATCACCATGAAATGCTCAGCCTGAAATGTTCACTTATAATAAAAGTGAACAGGTAAAAAAGAAGTTATAGTCCCACACATTTGTTAAACTTTATAGACTTAAGTTGTCTATCTCATGAATCGGATCATCAGGATATACCAGTTACTTCTGCTTGTCTGAAAATATTATTAACAGTGTATAGTGCTTTCCCTGTCTCTTTTATTGTTTTAAGTAAGGGTAGATCATAACAAGGTCTTGTATAAAAATGACGCCTTCTTATTCAGTGGGTTTGGTTGCATGTTTAGCTCATCTATGTAATAATATATATGGTTAAGTAGGATGGGTTTGTAATTATCCCTTTGCTCCAGGCAGCACAATTTGTCAAGGCAATAAAATTGAGAAGCTGGAATGTAGCCCTGCTCACACCTCATCAGCAGATTGTTTCCTGCAGCCCAGCTCCTGGAGGAGTGCTAGATGTGAACAAATCCGTCGAGGGCAACCAAATTGCACAGGTATTACTCAAGGCTGAAAAGGAAAACAACACTCCTGCCCAGACCTCTGACATCAGCACACAGCCTTATGTGACCTGCATTACTGGAGCTGATGTATAGGGAACAGAGACCTTCAAAGTCCAGCAATGATTTTTCTGGGGTAATACTTTGTCCAAAATACAATTAGGTTGATGTCCTATAAACAATTTTTTTTTAATTACCATACAAAATATGTGGGTACTTTTACCAGAAAATTTCTGTTATGATGCTATATTAGTTCAGGGTTATAGTGTTTGAGAGATTTTTATTTTTTCTTTTTTTGTCAAGCTACTGGTTCAGAGCCTTGGATGTATGGATCATCTCATTTAAGTTGGTGACATAACCAATTTAACATAACCATATTAATCCGTAGTGTGAGCCAGTTAGCAGTATGAATTTGGCCTGGTATGCTCTGCACATTTTGGGAAACAAAGTGTAGAGATATATATATATATATATATAATTAGTAATTTAGAAGTTAGTTTTAACTGTTTTTTTTTCCATAAGCTTTTACTGAGTTCAAGAGCTTACACTGAGTTTCGCCCAGATAAATTTCTTCCCCTGTGTTCCATTTCACTAAAGTGAGAGATTCCGTTTTATGGTAAACTAACTAATTTAGAAATTTATTTAGCTATCTGTAAGCCCCAAAATGAATTCAGCATTTTCTTTACCCTATTTCTTATTAATCTATAGGCCAGATGCATTATCTCACTTCCAGTTCCATTGAAATGAGAAAGAGGATTACTTTTTTTAATTCCCATTTGCCATCAGTGCAGCAGTCCTGGAGCATTAGAAGTCCATCTCTCCATTTATTTTTAGTACTCTGATTATTTCCCACAGTTTGGAAACAACTTCTGCAATACCCAGTGCTGCAATATGGATCTGAATTCAAGTATTAACTAGCCTATCTTGGGTTCATTTACCATTTTGACAAAATTAAATTGGCAATGTTGAGTTTGAATTTTATTTGAGAGCTGTAGAAATAAAGTGACTTTTTGCTGCTCAAGACTAGGGAATCTTATAAGGAAAGACTAGTGGTTTTTTTTTTTTTTATGTTGAGATAAAAGCCTAGTTCTTTGATTACAATGCTGGGAAACAGCATTGCTTGAATTACTAACAATAGGGTGCATGGGTCTTGAAAGCCCGGCTGTGTCTGTAGCCAGTACTTCAGGGTTTTCCTGTACAGACACCTCATTACTTTCTGGCACATCTGCAAGGATGAATATGAAGAATGCCTGGTTTTCCTGTTGTTCAAATTACACTTGGATTTTGAGACTCTTAGGGAATCAGACACTGCTCTTTCTTGGTGTTTCCACCCATATTTCTCTCGTGTTCATTTACCTGCCCATACTCCCACTTTGACTTGCTCACCTAGTTAAGCTTGGTCACTCTCCTAAATCCTGGGAGCTCTTGTTAGCACTCCAGATACAAGGTTGTGTTTCGCAGTTTGTACTATTGTCCCCACAAAAGCACAGAAGGAAAACTTGAGCACTGGAAATCTCAGGCTTTGCAGTAGAAAACTTAGTCCTGTAAAGGACTTGTTTACAGCAGCTCCATGGAAACAGATGAGCAGACAGAAACTTCCTTTGTCCATGCTTCAAATCATATAGATGAGATCTAGCTGGGTATATGATGCAGGGTATCTGACGTTACCAGGGTGAGGTTGTGTTGATTTTAAGAGCTCACTTAAGAATGTGAATTTTAAAATTAATTACTGTGGTTTCTTGTATGTGTGCATTTTAAATTATTTTTCTGAGGTTTTAAAGCACTGCAGGTACAAGAACAATTTACAATTTTTTCTTCACTTTTGTTACTGTCCACTCAGCCCTATTAAGAATCCTAAGGGTGTGTGCACTTTCAGTTGGAAATTTTATCAAACTGAACATTCCTGTGCTTGTTAGCACTGAAAAAGAGAGACTAGAAACTGTAAACAGGTGAGAAATTCACTTCAACCTCTTTCAATTGCATTTTGTTGTGCTTGCTTTGTGTATGGTTGCTCTGCTTCCTGTGCTCTTTTTCATTGCTATGCCAATAAGGTTGATATTGAAAATGCAGCAGGGATCCAAATCTTGCCAAGGTAAATCCTGACTGATATGGATGGGAACTGGAATTTGCAGAGCCATTTATCATGGGGTTTCTCAGGCCAGTGAGGAAGTGAGGAGTGCTTCATTGCCAGCAGTCAAACCACCACCACCACTGCCACCACCACTAGAAATGGTGGTGTGTGAGAAGAGCACAGTTCATACCTGCTGGGTTTCTGTCTCTGTTGTGACAAGAGCAGAGGTGCCTAATGGCCTCTGGTGTGCTGTACCCTTGAGGTGTCCTGGTGGCATGGGCCCCCTCCTTCTTGTCCCCAGCCTCTTGCCTTTGCCCACACTGATGACCAGCTGTCAGCTGCTCCCATGTTGAAGCTTCCTGTGAGCAATTCACCAACTGGCAGTCGTTGTGAGGATGTGCTCATGTCCAGAGAAACATGCTCCCTCATCACTTTCTGCTTGGACAGCCATCAGATCAGAAAACTCCCTTTGTACCTGAATCTCTGTTTTCCCTTTGAATGCAATAACGTGCTTCAATGCAGAGAACTTCACTGGTTGCTGGCAAGGGTTTCCTGAAAGGGATTTTGTCTCTGTTTAAGTCATATATGAGAATGACACAAAGTTTCATCCTGAATAAAGTTGTGTATTGCATTACACAACCCCTTAGAAGAAAAAAGCAACAGTTAAAGCAGTACTTATATTTATGAGCAGTTTTTCATGGTATTAGCTCCACTTAGGCTGTAATGCTTCTCTGATACAGATGCTTAATCTCCTCTTTATTTTCAAGAAAGCCATGCAAATGTCATCCAATAATTCTAATTTCAAATCTAGCAGCACACTCCCCCCAGCCCTTTGGCTAATTACTGTGATAAATATTTATTTTCAGAAATCTTTCCTTTCAGATGCTGCACAGAATTAGCTGAGGCTTGTCTGGTTTGGGTTTTTTTTTTCTTTGTTTTTGTTAGGTTGGAGTTTTTGTGTGCAGTGGTGGACTTTAACAGGACTGGCTGCTTGCAGAGGCTGAGGAGAAGGCATTTTGCAGGTTACCATAGCTGATGTCTCTGTTCTAAAGGAAGAAAGCAGCAAACAGCACAGTGCCTGAGCTGATCTGAATATGCACAGGTTTCAGTGAGGTGACTGGGTGTACCATTAATCTCCCCATTTCTCTCCAGGTGAGAGGTGCTGTTCAGCTGGAGCACCCGGTTTTTGGGCACTTCAGTAACTGATGGCTCTTTATGGCTTGCATATCACAATTTAATATCAGTAGAAGAGAACTAAACCTTTGCCTTCATTCAGCCATTGTGGTCAGTGGGATGATTAATGGAGAAAAATGCTTGGTAGTGTATTTAAATATCACTCACTTTTTTCCCTCTTCCCTTTGAATTTTTTAATGGAATAACTGTAAAAAGATGCTTGTATATGGGAATTTTACCTGTAAGGTTTTTTTTTTTTAGTATTTACATGCCATTGCTAAATGCTTAAAATATTTGAAGCTTTAGCAGTGGATTTTGTGCTAATGTCAAAGATTAAATTAATTAAATATGGAAAACTAATTTCAAAATATTTGAATTATTTTACCAAAAATATCAAGCACAACAGAGTGTCATGCTAGATTAATTCAACAGGGGAAACACTAATCCAGGTAGGCATTCACATATTGAAAACTAATGGAAAATGTTTACCTTTTATTCATATTTTGGACTGCTGACTGTGATTATAGGTTCATGGAAAATGAAAGGCAACTTCTCCTTTATTCAGATGAAATGCACTGCCCTCTATTTAATACTCAGAATCATTCCACAATAATTTTTGTGAAAATATTTGAGCATTAGTAGGTAAGATGAGGAGTATTTCTTTTCTGAGCATGGTTTTACTCACTCTTTTCCCATTACCACACGTAACAATTGACATTCATTTGCAGTACTTCAGCTGAGCTCTCTGCATGCTGTACAACTATTAATATCCACTGCAGGGAGAAAGAAGGAACAAAATCACAGAGCTCAGAGTTTCTCTAAGCCAAAGCATCATTATTCAATGTAGAGAGAGGTGACAGAACTTTTACTAAAACAACTGTATCTATAAACCTTGGGTTGTTCATACATTATCTTAGAAGTGGAAAGCTGACAGATTTCCAGTCTGCAATCGGCAGTGGTTGGAGAGAAGACATGGACTAGGCAAATAAAAGCTCCATACATCATTTAGTTCCCCAAGTACAAGGTGACTGTTCTAAACCATTAGAATAGATGACAGCTAGACTAGCCTCCACACAGCACTTCATTGCTTCTGCAGTGAAGGGTTCATCTGATTTCATTACTGTCTTGCTCACGATTTCCTGTTCTGCAGCAGGGAGGAAAGTTTGGCTTTCCTCTGTGCATATGTGTCTGCACGTCCTTCATTGCTCATGATGCTCATCACAGATACCTCAGCATCCTGCAGGAATGCTTTACCTCTCCTCACTCCTAAGGCACCTATCAAATCAGGGAACAGCATACTGTGATGCAGAGCTTTTTCACATCAGCTCCAGGAGCTAAATTCCCAAGAAAGTGTTTCCAGGGAAATGTATACCTAAATCTATATATTGGTGAACTGGATTCCTGGGGATGATGCTGATGAAAAATGACATACCATAAATGGGCAAGGGTGTTTTATGCCCAGACTGTTAGTAAAATAGCAGCATATGTCTGAAAATCCACATCTTACTGGTTGTGGGAACCTAGCATCCCTGGTTTGATTGTATATTTGAGACAAAGACATGACCTGAAACTGGTTGCTACTTCTACAATTTCCACTGACACCTCTAGACCAGAAAATTTACATCCTTAGGAAAATTTTTAGATATCTGAATCTTATCTAAAAGACTGCAATCATTCCCCAGGTTTCTTGTCATGTTTGGTTCCCTCTAGGCAGAAATCTGCAGGCCAAGATAACCCCTGAGCACTTGTCAGCTTTCACTGACATGCTCACCTGCACTTCAGGTGAGGAGGACAGCGTTCCAGGAGGAGATCTGCCAGCTCCTCACCTCAGGTTGCAAAGCGTGCTGCAGAGATACAGAGTGAAACAACTCATGTCATCTTTTATGGTCACAGAGTGCTCTGGCTCTGAGAAAGCAGCTGAAACTCAAAGTACATAGTTGACAGCAGCTGGCAGGAGCTGTGAGGGCGTGCAGGCTGTGTGTGCATGGCTGCAGGAGGCAAAGGCTGTGCTCACTCTGCAGGGATGACCTCGTGGGGCTGCTGAGGAGATCCATGTGCTCAGTGCTGACAAGGCAGAGGCGGGCACAGGGTCACGTTGTTTTATGGAGAGTGAAAATCTCAGCAAGGTGCCACTGCCTCTTTGCTTTCCAAGCAGGAATGGCACCTGCAGTCCTTCAAGCTTTCCCTGCCCTGGCCTCGCCCTGCCCACAACCCATGTTGGAGAGGGGCTATGGAGGGGTCAGGCCCCAGCTGGAAGTAATTCCATCCACTGATGGCACAGCTACATATAGTTTGTTTTACAGAGTTAGTTATTTTCAGCCATGCTCTGTTTGTGACCCAGACTGCCAGACTCATCTCTCCAGGAAGAGGATTTCTCCTGAAAACAGTTCATTGTGAAAATGGCCACATATCCATGAAAGGCGTACCATTTTCTTTTGGAAAGCTTCAGGTTGCCACTAAAACATCCTGACACACCTGTAGGCAAGTCAGAGCTGGAAATTTTTAAGGTGAAAAGCTTTAATAAAAGACAACACTGATGATATGTAGTCAAACCTGACACTCGGATTACGGTATCTTTTGCTATTTCTCAAAAAAAATTTAACAACTCTTATTGAAATGGAAAAAAAGGTCTAGTAATAAAGCCAGCAGTCCAAAAAAAGCTAGACAGCAACAAGTAATATTTCTTACTAACAGCTTCTAGATGTCTGAGGATACTTTGCCACCCAAGCAGACAATAAACCAAATTTCTTTCAAGCTAACATTAGCAATTAACAAAATAGCCTTTTTGATTTTCAAGTAAGAGCTACACCAAAGGAAATAATGCAGACTGCATGGGAAGAGTTTAATATCCCTAAGCACCATATTCCCAGAGATCACAGAAACAGCAGGCTTCTATATTAATTAATTGGGTAAAATTATCTGCTTAGTTAAACAGATGTAATTAAGAGTAATGTCTTGAGGTCTGTCTTTAAAAGTCCTTTCACTGCTTTTAAAAATATATCTCTGACAAGTTTTTCCTTGAAGAGACCTGAATTTTGTTTAATCAAAATGTCTAAGCAAAAAGTTTCCAGGAGATTCAGCATTTAGTTTGATGATTCATATGGACAGAATCTGGTCAATAACAGGAATATCTGTTTTCAAATAGTTCTGTGAACCCACATACAGAGGAAAAAATCAAGTGGAGTTTTTTTTCAGATAGAGGCTCATTTTGAGCGATACTAAAAGTGGTCATGATGATACATAAGTCAGAGCTTAAAGGAGTGCAAGAAAGTAAAGTAGTGAGAATGTAGAGTTAAGTCAGAGGTGAAGAACCAAAGGATAAAATATAAGGCAGGATATAGGTATTGAAAAATCTTGCAAGAGAAAGAGAATTGTGTTAAAAAGTGTGAAATGTCCTGTGGAGTCATCATGAGACCCACTAAAATGAGTTGTTCACAGGGGAGCAACTATTCTGGTCAGGAAAGAACTGCATCAGGAGATGAGATTCTGTTCCTGTCAGAAAGATACTTTATTCTGCTTGGCATGCTCAAGTGTTTCTTCCTCATAAAAAATTAAAAAATCAAGAAAATCACTTAAGATTTGACAATAAACTGGTAGTTGAAGGACAGCTTTAGATTTATGATATTGTTTATATCAAGTCCAATCAGCTCACAGACTTGAATATTTTATCAGTGCTCCAGCTGTAGGGATATTGGCTGCTCTGATAAAATTAAATTGATTTGTTTCTCTCAGTTCTACACAAGCTACATCCTGCTTTGTCATATTTGGCTTCTGATAAAACACTACTGGCACACTGTTCTGCCTCAAAATGCTGCCTGTGGCTTAAGCCTTTTTTCCCTGAGGAGTGACATAAACGATCCATGAAGGAAATACGGGCTCATGTAGATTTAGAGAGAAGCTAGTGGTTCTGATGACTTTTTTTAGTTTAAAATTATAGAACTGGTCATGAAGGAAGACCTCATGTGTTTTCATTCAGTTCCACTGGCACACAGCACCAATGCTCTCAAGGCTGTACATAAAGTTTCTTGCTGTACCTCTAGAGCGTCTGGAAATGCTGGAATTCCTTCCCTTCAGCATTTTTCCCTTCTCCTTCTCCTACTCCAAAAAACCCAACACTCAAACCCAACGTACCATTACATCCATGAAGAAATTAGTAGCAGGTATCAGTTCTTGAAATCTCTCTCTAAAACATGAGAATTAGGGTTAATGCTACCCTGTCAGTCAGTAACATTTATTTCTGGAGTTTTTTAGGCTTCAAGCAGTTTTCTGCAAGAAGGCAGAGGCAAATGTGTAAGGATTCCAATGATCCTACTCTGAACAACTGTGCTTGCTGCTGGTCTTTCTCCTTACTGGAGGCAATAAATTCCCTGAGATCAAAGCTGTGATCTGAGCAAAATTTGTGATCTATTCCAGCTCTGCTCCTAATGGCTAATGCTGTGGCCACAGGCACTACAACTTTGTGCAGCAGAGATATCTCCTATGTGAATGTCAAATGTCTTCATACAAAGCTTCATTGCTTAGCATCAGAAACTAATAACACAGCCACTGCTTTCTCCACTGTATGCACCCAAGGTACAAATTCCTGCTGATGATCTGTGAATGGGACCATGGTCCAACATGGCCTACTCTGAATGCTCCGGTCACCCACCTGCTTTGTGAAAATCTGCCAGCCCCCAACACCTGCTTGCAAAACCTTGTTAGAGATCCTATACAAATGAAATGATGTGTGTTACAATTTAGTTTCTTCTGCTTATCCAAGAGGTTCTCTAATAGAATACAGAAATAGTCTCCTGTTTTCCTTGGAACTCTTTTCACTTTAAAGAAAAGAGTATCTACTCCATGCTCACTGGCAAACCAGCTCACCCCTTTTTTTCCATTGCTTCCACATTTCAATGGCAAACTAATGGCTTGACTACTAAGTTGTCTCAGGTACTTGTGTAGTAAGTTTTTATGGTTTGAACTCAGTTGAACAAGAAAAATGGTGATTTTTGCAAAGCCATATATTCTGTTCGTCTTGTGCAAATTTAATTTGGTTTCCACAGTTTCTCAAAATACAGTGACGTATTATCTTTTCTCCCAGAATTCCAGCACACACATTAGTTGTAAAATGAGCTTGATCTGAAGCTGAATGGAAGTAGGTTGTTACTTACAAGACATCTATATAATTTGCAGCAGAAGCTGTAGAGAATGAGAAGGACAATTATGAGAAAAAGAAGAACTTTTTCATATGGTGTTGTCTGGAAAATTGACTCCCTTCACGGGAATGCTCAGAGCAGAAATAAATCAAGGTGTACCCATCCCTCAAGTATAATGCTGATGGGTATGGAAGAAAAGTCCATGGAAAAAAGGTCTTTGAAAAAGGCCTGGATGGTATGCAGCAAAGTGCAACAATATTTGATCAAAGAGGAGGAAACTATGGAATAGCTGTTTCTTGTGAACAATCCTGGTTCTCTTACTCCAATACATCATGGGATGGTCTGAGAAACATAAAAAGCAATTAAATAATCACATCATTATAAGTATGCACATGTGAACAAAATTATAAGTCTACTTCTTCAGCAGTTCCACAATTTCTTAATATATGAATACAACTTTGGAAATTCTAGGGTCTTTTTTTTCAATAAATTCTGTGTGTGGTGATATAAATATATCTATAGATCTATGTAGGTATAAATCACACATACATATATATATATGATTTAGTGTTTCATCTTCATGAGATTTGAAAGCTACTTAGTAATGTGCTTTGAGTCCTTAGAATTCAAATTTTATTTTTTCTCTGTGAAGGAGGATAAGCTGAAGCAGCAGAGCACTGAGAATGTTAGACATTACGGAAGAGTTGACATTAAAATGGAAAATAATAAGAAAAAAATGTGTCAGATCTTGCAATAATTAATAGTGTTAAATTTATAGGGAAGTTTAAGAGGAAAAATAACTGTTGGGATAAATGACTATAAATAAGCATTTTTTCTGAGTAAGATTCAAATGAAGGACCACTGGGAATGCTAGTGAAACCACTCTTTCAGACACTTGGATGAAAATTTATGAATTGTTGAAAAACATTTCAGCTGGATTTCTGTGAGAGGGCTACATGAATTTTTTTTGTCTGGATCAATTAAACCTGCTTCTTTATAAAAATATAAGAATAGGATTCTCAGTTCATCTCAGTATTTTACCAGACCCCTAGATTAATGTTTGTATAATTTTTAATGTGGCAATTTTAATTATTAAAAAATTAGAAAACCAGATGGAATTACAAAACAGCAACAGATTACTTAATTAACTTTTGCCTACTGGGATAAATTGAACATACCACAGAATACATCAAAGCAGACACCAAAGAGACACTCCACATCCATTAGTATGCAGGAGGATTTCTCTTCAGATAGCAGTTCTTATCAGACATAAGCATATGCCTATCAATCTTATTAAATAAACCCAGCAACTCCTAATGTTGTGATCCACAGCATATAATATCATGGCAAAAATCTGAAGAAGCATTCTATGATGCTGCCCACAGACCAGTGAAATCTCCCACCTAAGTACATGAGGTGGACAAAAATGAAAAAAAATAATTGTATTATTTTATGAAGGAGTATAACATGTTAGTCTGCAAATACTAACAAACATCCTTCAGCTGTGAAAGGGGCTTAAACCAAAAGTAATCAGAACATCAGATTTTAAAATTGTTGACATATTTGTCTAACCATATTCAAATACTCTGTCAGCTCCATTGCATGACATGTATTACATACCTGGGTAAAAATAGGAGTGAATCAGATGAAGAGCAGACCTGTAAACCCATAATAATATAAATCTTCTTTACTTATATGAAATATCCCTTAAACTTATTGCAGAACTATGTAGATTTTTGTAAATTTCTTAGTATAGTTTTCAAATATGCTCTCTGAAATAAAAATTATTTCAAACAGGATTCCAAAAGCTCTACAATGGCTTATTTTGGAATGAACCCTAGCTGATGACTTTGAAGATTCCCAGAAAAACTGATGATAATTATTGCACACCAAATACGTTCCTACATGATGTGCACTGATACCTTTTTATTTAATAAAAATGAGTGTCACCATATATATGTGCATACATTTGGTTATTGCTATCAGAATTAACAGCCTGCAATTTAACCCCAGCCTATTAGAAAAAGGGCTCAGCAGATCCACACAAATGGAAATGACTACTTGCCACAGTTTTTTAACCAGGCCTCAAGACAATGTGTTTGTTAGTACCTTCAGATTAATACCAGTTAGTTTTTGAACAGTTTTAATCTCATGCTAGATGATTTAAACCAGATGAAAATAAAAATGTGTTACCCAAAATAAAAGAATACAGAAAATACAGGATTGTAGTATTTACTGAACAAAATAACAAAAATCATGTTTACTTTTTTTTTTTTAACAGCGTTAAGTAATCAAATTTAGGCCATACAAGCATCAACAAGAAATGTAAGTAACTGTACTATTAAGGTGGTATCTACAACTTTTTTAAACTGCTCGAAATCCAAAACCACAAATGTTGTATACCTCACTTAAAAATCATTCAAGTGCTTTGCACAGTATGTAAAAAAATTGATAGTAAATGACTGCTATGAAATGTACATGCAGTACCTGAATTTTATATTTCAATACCTCAGGCCCAGATCATCAAATCATTTGGGTTTCCACTCCTCAGGGCAGCTCTGGGTGTCCATGTATACCAACCCCTTCCCTGAAAGGAGTAACTGTTTTTGATGGTGTTTTTGAATTTATAGTGTTGTCTTTCCCTATGCAGGGAGGGAAAGGGTCAATTTTATAGAAAGAATGGTTCCAATAGGCAGAAAATTTATGGCACTGCAACTACATGAACCACCTTCCCTACACAACATAAAAATATTCTAATATTAAGGATTATTTTACAACTCAGTGGAAATATGCAGCAATGCAATTCATTTCCTTTGTCTGGATGACAAAAATGCAGTCTTAACAGTCACAAGAACCCGCCTTGTGTTAGCTATAAAAAAAAATATATTTATATATATATTTATGCAACTACTATGTGCATTAAACAAAACCACTGTATGAATCAGCAGGGTTCAATAACACTTGTATCTGAATCTCTGGAAGGGGTGCATTGAAGTCTATGGTGCTTCTCAGTAAGGACTCACAATGAAATGGCAAAGAATAGAAACCCATTTATTTTAAATCTTATTTTTTTTACCCCATTGCCTAAGAAATGGTCCATAAGCTCTCTGGCAGCTAAAAAGATCTGTTGCCTTTACTTCAACCTACTGCTGAGAAATGAAAAATACACCTTAATACAAACCTGGAAATTCATTTTTTAGTGAACACTGAAAATGAAAATCACCCCAACATCATTGTGAACTCCCATGAAATAATTCCACCATTGTGAAAATTCTCTGTTGTCTTCAGTTCTTACCAATCTGTATATCATGAGTTGTTTAGCAGGCTAGTAATCAGCAATGTGCAAGAAACATTGTATTACTCCTGGAAAGCATTTACATTGTGACTCACTCAGGTTGGCAGGTTAATTTAGAATTGAAAGGTGTATTTCACATCTGCTTATATAAATGTTGGAAATTTCCTTTATATCTTCTTTACCTGTCTTAAGACACTTTTCTCAATCACCTGTGTGAACACTGGTCAGTGCTCTTTTGCACTGAAATGGTACAGATTTTTTCCTCAGTCTTTGAGATAACAGAGAAGACTTGAACCAAAGGGCAATACCCTTGCGCACCAAAGCTTTATTATATTTCTGATTACTGTGCATCCCCACACCTAAAGCAAACAACATGGCACTTGTGCCATAGTTCTGATACTGTAGGTGTCCACTGACAAGTGTTCTGCATGAACCATTGTGTCTCAGTCCACTAACAAAAACTACTGTGCAGTAGTAATCTGGTATCTTAGATAGTTTTTCTTCTCGGACAAAGTTTATCCAGAATCTTCTTTCTATCGGGCTACAGCAGCTTAGGGCTCCTTTTCTTTAAAGAGAGGCAAAATAAATGTCTTACACCTGTAGGCCAGTACTGGTGTTCTGTCCCAGAAATTTTAGCACTGCTCTGATACGATGAACCCTTCTTTTTCTCCCACTGGTTCCACCTCAGCATAGGCAGGATGTCCAGATCCTCTTCTGAATTTCATTGCTGGCCATCGGCTTGGACGTCTCTACAACAGCAGTAACAAAACAAACTTTTGTGAAGGGCACTGCAATAAATTGTTAATAAAAAGGTCTAACAATACCCTGCAATTTTGACCTCTCATAGTAAACTACACTCCCTGTAGTTACAGCTATAGAAAGGCACAGATCATCAGCAGCAAAAGGCAGAGGAATTAATCCCTCTTTTTAAATTTGTGAGTGATGACTGTTTTCAAACACATAAACCATTACCACCACTCTTAGCAATGAAGAGGATGAAATAGCTCCTCTCTAAAATGGTTGATTACTGGATTTGTCACATAAAGAACTGATGATCCACTAACCTCTAGAGGATCTGCCCAATGCCCTTCCTTCCTAGTTCTGCACAGGAATTTTCTAACATACTCTATGCCATGGGAAAATATGTGGCAATGTTGACAGGAACTTTACTTAAAAAAATATTTAGGATAAAATTCTGGCACACTTATGCAGGACTCTCAAAATAATGACTTTCTATTTCAAGCACCATAATTTCTGCTTGAGGGGTTTATTTTGATGGTTCAAATAGAAGCAACAATTTTTTTTTAAATTCTTAAGAGCTTTGGGTACAAGAGCCTTAAGAAGTCCTAACGAATTTCCACTAGGTTCTTGGGTGCCTGCTTTAAAAACAGCTAATAAACAGAGAAAACAAAATGTCATTTTGTAGGGCAGAAGTGTTTTAAACAATCTGTATATTCAAACGAATTAATGTCTGGTAAGGCTCAGATTTTGGGTGATCCTCTGAGGTTACGTCAAAGGGAGTAGCTTTCAGGAAAATAGGGAAACTCCTTCAGAGAGTCAGTGAGAAGAAAAAGCTTTCCTAAAATGATTTTTCCTTACTGAAAATTTTATCTGCCAAATATACTGATTTATTTCTCTTTACTGACAAGAGTTACAGTCTGCTTGGAAGAAGGGCTAGAAGATACAGCAACTTGTATAGAAACATTGCAGGAAAATGAGAGGAGAATCAATGAAGAAAAAGTTACAGCCTATATTTTCATTGACAGCTCAAAAGTAAAATAATTTTACTTTATGATCTTTCTTCTGAATATAAACACTGCATTTGATTTTCTGTCCCTATAATACCCCATTTTTACTTCCTTTCAATCACAAAGGATACTTCATGCTGCTGAGGGGTGCTGTTGGTGACCACAGCACAATCACAGCCAAGATGTTTTGCTGGGACTCATGGTGCCGCTGGGCAAGAGTCACTCAAGAAATCTTGAGGCGTCACTAAATCTTGTTGCCAACAAACCACAGCTGAACTGCAAGTACAGCACAAAGTCTTCCTCAGGGATCATTGTTGGGAAGACACCACATAAAAGCAACTGCTTCCTTTTCCTCCCTTTGCAGGATCAGGTTACTTTTGAGGCGTTCAGAGTTAAATTCTTTTTGGCAGGTAATTTAAAATCCCAGGCCTTTCAGTGCAGCACCTTCCTACTTTGTAGGAAGGCAGAACACTGTCTTCTTTAATGGATGTCTCTTCCTAACAAGAAAACTTAGTCTATTCAAACTTTGGAGAGGCTTTTTTACCCAAGTTTGATTCTCTGTGTTTTCCAAATTAAGAAGGACAATTTGGTTACTGCTAAAGAAAAAGGGTCATATTCCATTCTCAGGCTCACTAAAGTAAGTCAAGAATAATGCAATTAAATGTAAAGGGTTTATTTCAGATTTACACTGGTACAAATGAGAAAGGAATTTGACAGAGAGGTCTCTAATGAAATGGGAAAAGGAAAAACCACTGGAAAACTAGCAGGAAAGAATAGCTGGAAACAGTATCAAATGGCAACAGGTAAGGATGAGCTGGGTTTTAATATAATAAGTTGCTCCCTAATTTAATTTTAAGATGTACCTATGATTAGTTACTACTTCATTGCTACATTGATGAAAGATACGGAATTTACCATTTTATGCTATTCTTTTTAATTGGCCTTTCCAGATGATTAGTAATGGAACAGATCTGTACCAGTTTTAATGATACAAAGTCATAAGAAATAAATATCGGCTGTTTTTCCAGAAATAAAGTAAGAGACTTGAAGGTCATCTTCTAATATTGCAGAAAATTGTAGTTTTCTGCAGCTTCTTGTCATGTCTGAGGTGAGATTTTCCCTTTATAGTGATTGTTTTAATTTCGGCTTCATTATGTGCATGTTAACAGTTTTAAAAGAGAGCACTGACAAACTATCAATTCATTGCCTTACATAACCCCTCAAAAGCTGTAAAAATATTTCAGCTTTAACTGAAAAAACCTTGAAAAGTGACTTGATAGATATCGGCACATACAATGTTCCTTCAGTTACTGAAGCAGCTCAGGAAATACTTTATTGTTCCTCTTTTTTCTTTGTGAAGACTAATTAAAAAACAGAAAGAAACCCCTACCCCCCAAAAAACCAACAAACCAAAACACACCAAAGAACCCCACCAAACCCAAACCAAACTGGGAGAAAGCAAGCTGGGTATTTAAGTAATTTTGTAGGAAAAAATATGTTTCTTCCTCTGGAGTTAGAACACTTAAAGGAAATCCTCTGAACTGCGGCAGGGGAGTTGTAACTCCTTCTTCCTCTCAGTGTATGACAAAGCAGAAAAACAGGACTAGTATTTTTTTCATTTTTTGAAGTTTCCTTGAGTTCACTATTTTAAGCAATGAAGTTGAGAGAAAAACACTTGTGACCCTACATGACCAGGATGCAGAAGAAATATGTAGAGATGCAGGAAAATAATTTATGCTACACATTAAAAAAGTTAATTCCTATTGAAGATCAGTAAGATAAAAGGAAAAAAAAATCCTGCAATTGGATAATCCATGGAAAGTGAGGTCTACCCTTCATGTTTTCTTCATTATGTCTCTACACCATTGCTGGTGGCTGTGCAGGATGTTTGACTTCCTGCAGCAATACAAAGACTAAAATAAATATGTTTATATCCATATTGCAGAAAAGGGAGAATTTTGTCTTACTTCTGAGGGAAAACCTTTCGTCTTACTTCTGAGGGAAAAAACAGAGAGGATTCCACCTAATAAAATGAAAGGGTAGAAATTGGAATAAGTTTTCACTCTGGTTGCAAGGAAAGAGTATTCCAAGTGTATTCTTTTTGATCAGTTTCTTCTTTTGACATCCTTCAATATCAGGGATTTTTGAGCCTTATAGGGCCTCATTTATCCACGAAAATCATATGATCTCATTTCGATCTGTTAAAAAAAGGGGGTTGATACATATCTGAGTGCAGTTAATTGAATATAGTCTAAATAAAACTCAGTTGTTATGATGAGTATGGTTTCTAGTGGTACAGTCAACTTTTTTTTTTTAAGGTTGCTAGCTGCAGACAATCTCATTTCCTCCTGAACAGTAACCAATATTACACGATCAGTTACAGGAGGATGGACAGTTGTGTAAAGTTGTGTTGAAATACTGGTACCTGAAGAATGATGTCCTGCTTCTGAGAGTTTTTGATGCTGACATTATCACAATCGCTAAAATTTATGCCACTTAACACTTTTCATTTGAGATGGTAATTTATCAAAAGCAACTGTAGTGTATATTTTGTTAGCTGCAGCAATTATAAGCTTTTACATTTCCTTTCATACATCTGCATGAAGACAAGTTTCTACCAGTAATGGACAGAAGGAACTTGGCAACAGGTGTTACATATTTGATATTCTTACATCCTAGCCTCTATTATCCCCATCCTTAGTCTATATTTTCCTGAGTACAAAAATGTAATGAGAACAATTCTGTACAGGTCTGCAATTTCAGAAGAGCAGTAAAGGAAAACAGCAATGAAATATTTGCCCCTCTGTCATCTCCTCAACACTGCCACACACATTTTGTTCTGAAAGATTTCTAAAACACTATCAAAAGTTTCTTTGCATATTTCAACCAGCATAAAATCCCAGAGTGGTTGTGCATGCATCAGCTCTTCATTCTTATTCATCAGTAAACTTGGACAGTGGATTTCATCAAGACATATGCACAATCTTTTTAAAACTGGGTTTACATAAATACTTGACATAGCATGACAAGGTAAATCTTTCTAAGTCTTGACTCTCCAGAGCTCCCCAGTAAACTTGATTTACCACTAAACTACACAAAAGCTGAAGTCATTGAGCACCTTTTAGACTGAATGCTCTGCCATAACTTTGTCTCCTCTATCTATTGATTTCTTCTATATTTCAATCTTTCAAACTTCCAGAGGACTTGTTCACAGTGCCTCTGGAAGGGCTGCATCTTACATTTCCACTGATGTCAATTTCTTTGTCTAATTCAGGAGTAAAACCACATTTAAACCTATTTAAAAACTTTACTCTTTAACCACACTTTGTCAAGAAGGCCTATTTAACTCTGTAGATATGGAAATATGCAAATATGGAGATATCCAAATTCTGGCTTTATTGTCAAAACTTCAGAAAAACTATTATGACTTACTAAAATAGATAAAGAAAAAGGAAAAAACCCCAAACTATAGTAAGGTCTTACTAAATGACTAAAAGGCTAAATGTTCACTGATACTATTCAGGACCCATTAGTCTAAGTACTTGTCCAGTGTTAATCTGCCTCAGTAGTCAGGGCTTTTGTTTCTTGTGAGAACTAAAGATCTTTCTGTTACCAATTACCTTGACCATAATGTCAACTATAACTTCTTTGTGCTCAAAATTACCTGAAATTTGTGCATCAGTCTTTAACCTCTTCTAGAAACACCCCATTTATTGGGTAAATCAGTCAGAAGTGGATGAGGCTACAAATATCTGAAACTATACTTGTGATATATATTCCCAGGAGTAAGTAAAGAACAATTGCCTGACACCATGTTAAACTCATATTTTGAAGAAACTGTTCTCAAGTAAGGATTGCTTCAGACTTAAGATGCAGTAGAGTCATTTACTGGCTTAATTTATTTTTCTTTTTGATAGAAGTACTTGTTTAGTGTATGTTTTTGTGATTTAAACCAACTTTCTATAAGGGTTTCTGCAGTCTTATGTTCATCTGAGGAGCTGGCGGCTGAAGGACGAGAAACAGAATGCCTCTTTCCTCTACACCTTTGACTTTTATTGTCAGTGTTGATTATTTATTTTAGTGCTTCTCCCTTGTGGTCGATTTAGGTTTCCCTTGCTGAAGTGCTGGTTCCTGCTGAGCTGGATAAGCTTTGGAAAAATAACTTTACTATCAGTACTAGGCAATGACAGTGAGATCAATGACAATACTCCAAATGCCAGGATACTGCAGGACTTTGAAAGAAGAGAAAAATGAAACCTGTTCTCTTTTTAATCATCATCTTCATGAAACACAATTCAGCCTGAACATCTGGACAAAAGCTAATTGATGACCATGTTAAGCCTATTTCAAACTAAAATCATAATCCCCTGTAAAAAACAATGGGCCATATCCCAGGAGAAAACAGCAGAGCTCTGTGAGCTCCATCAGCTGGCTTAGACAGCTGAGGATCTCATTCTTTTTACAAAAACCCTTCTTTTTTTTAAATCTGTCTCCTATTTACTTCTTGTTTGAAGACATGCACTGCATTTGTGACATTAATGCAGAAACCTAGAAATGGCTGGATTTGTGACATTGATGCAGAAACCTAGAAAAACCATGGAAAACATGGCTGGATGTTAAATCTGGCTCTTATTGGTGCTGTCATAAGCAGAGAAGTAAAATGATGAGCCAGAAATGTTCATTAATTTCCTGAGCTCTGAGATACCGATAACTCCAGTATGTTAAACTATTTTCTTGTATAATTTCCTTCCTCTAAGCAGACAGGGGATGAGCAGAAGGTCAAAATCTGAAGAAAATCTACTGCTAAATGCATGTGCAAGTGAATGTTTTCAGATACCAAAATACAATCCCCTATACAGCCCATCATTAAAAAAAATCCCCAAACAATAATTAGTGCTTTCTCAGACCACCTCAGCTAGGGCTTAGTATTTAAAAATCATCTTTAGTTCATACTAACAGTCTTACAGGCTGTCAGCTTTAAATGAGACAGAGTTAAATGACAGGAATGCAGGTCCTTTCATGCTGGTTGGTCTTTATGCTAAAAAACAGTGCCAGCCTTATTTAATTTACTAGCAAATACATAATTTAAGTTAAATCAAGAGGAGTAAAAGTGCATCCTACATGGTCTGATCACACACTAATATTTATTTGCTGAAGATCTGCAGCTGTTTGTTTCTTCCTCCCTCCCTGTCTTTTTCCTGAAGGTCAGTCCCTGGCTTGATAGCACCAGTTCAACTCTCTGTGTGGCCACTTAAACAGATTCCTGAAGTTATCCATCTTAAACATCCAAGATGAAGTAAAACAAACAACAAAAAAAGACATAAGTATGTACATGTGTGTGATGTAAGTGTACATGTGTGTTTCTAAGCAGCTGAACCAGCAAAATAAAGCTGTGGAATACCTTTGAGGAGGCTGGGAACATGAACACAAAAGCTGTGACCTTCAAAATAGGATCTTAAGTCAAAAGAATGTTAATTTTTAACCACAAACACCTACAGTGCTCTTCAGAGTGTGACATATTAACTACTATTAATACATATACAGCCACTAATACGTAAGCTCTGAATTCATTCACATTCTTACAGCTCTGGAATCCACATATATTAATAAGTTTTGTAACTATAAGCTGAATACAAGAGAAAAGCTCTTTTGCCTGAGGCTAAGAAGTCCATTTGAAATGACATTTTAGACTCCTTAAAATCTTTTGCCTCCAGAGAATCGCCAAACTATAATTTTATTCAGCTGTTGTCAAGCCTCCCATAATCATGCTTGGCAATGGTGTCACTGTGTCTATCTGGGAAGAGACATCCCATTGTTTCACTCCTTACCTTCATATCACAGAATCACAGAATCTGCTGAGTTGGAAGGGACCCACAAGGGCCATTGAGTCCAACCCCAGCCCTGCACAGAGCCACCCACAAGAGTCACACCCTGTGCCTGTGAGTATTGCCAAATACTCCTTGAACTCTCTCAGGCTGGTGCTGAGACCACTTCCCGGGGGAACTGTTCCAGTGCTCAGCCACTCTCTGGGGGAAGAGCCTTTGTCTAATATTCAACCTAAACTTCCCCTGACGCAACCTCAGGTCCTGTCACTGGTCACCAGAGAGAAGAGTGTGCCTCTCCCCGTCCTCTCATGAGGAAGTTGTAGATTCCAATGATATCTCTCCCATCAGTCTCCTCCAGGCTGAACAGACCAAGTGACCTCAGCCACCAGCATTGTTGCCCTCCTTTGGACTCTCTCTAATAAATATTTTCCTTACATTGTGGCACCCAGAACTGCCCCCAGCACTCGAGGTGAGGCTGCCCCAGGGCAGAGCAGAGTGGGACAATCCCCTCCCTTACCCAGCTGGTGATGTTGTGCCTGATGCCCCCCAGGACAGGGTTGGCCCTCCCGGCTGCCAGGGCACTGCTGGCTCATGTTCAACTTGCCATTGTAAGGACCAGGACTGCCAGGTCCCTTTCCATGGCACTTCTTTCCAGCCTCTCATTCCCCAGTCTGTCTGTACATCCAGGTCTGCCCCATCCCAGGTGCAGAATCCAGCATTTTCCCTTGTTGAACTTCACGTGGTTGGTGACTGCCCAGCCCTCTGACTTGTCGAGGTGTCTCTGCAGGGCCTTTCTGCCTTTGAGGGAGTGAACAGCTTCTGCCAGTTTTTATCACCTGTGAACTTGCTTCGTGTCCCTTCCAGTCCTGGGTCCAAGTCATTTATGAAGATGTTGAAGAGCACAGGATGGAGCCCTGTGGAACCCCACTAGTGACAAGTATGCAAGTGGAAACTTGTGTCATACAACCCTTCTGTCCACAGATAACTGGGTGTAAACATGCAAAAGACAACTGAATAAAAAGTTGTCAGACTTATACCTCATTTTTCAATTTGCTAAATGCTTCCTTGACATCAATTACTCTCAATGCCCAAGTTCAAACACGTATGTAAATAATTAGAGATAAAAAATACAGGAAAAAGAAAGAATACGAGGGAAAAAAAAATAAAAAGGAAGAATTAACACATAAAACAAAAGCTAAAATTTGGCCCACGGCTCTTTGAAATCTGAGCAAGTCCATCTAATTCAGCTGGGAATTTCTTTACTCCTCTTTATATTGAGCTCTGGACCTCTAGATCACATGTGCCATGATCTGTATCACAGGTATGTAATCCATGACATTCAGGACATCATGATTGGCTTCTTGGCCATCAAACCTGACCTCCTGAGTGAAAGGATACTACATAAATTAGTAAATAAATCAATCACTTTTTAATTGTCCTATAGCTAGTGTGTAGTGATATATATGTTATAGCTAGATTTCGGACATAAGTTTTGTTGAGAAAGTAATGAGGAACATTATTTTACATATATCCTACTTAACAAAAATCAACCCAAATCAGCTCAAGATATATTTAAGAGACACAGGATTCCTGAAGGTAAGAGTATGTAATGTGATTAAAGAGAGGAAACCATTGGCAACTAAATAAAATTCAATGGAGAGGAAATACTGCAAGGTTAACGATAATAAATAGAAAACCAAGGCATGCAACATCTCTTCTGTCACTCTGCAAGCTAATCTTTAGTCAATATTTACTCTCAGCTCTTAGGAAGAGCCTGCATTCCTTGGAACTTTGACTGAAGTTCCCTTGACTTTAAAGCTGATAATTCATTTTGTCTTTGGGCCACCAGAGAAGTGTCCAACCTAAACAATGAAACACTTGTTGAACAGTGTAGAGGCTGGAAGAAGCAGGAAAATTGTGCATTTTGATTTGGATCCTCTACACGCTTAACAAAAAGTGGAACATTTTTGAAAATGTGTGGAACTGTTTGGATGGTGTTGTTTTAAAATTGCACACTAGCATAGGCAAATTGAATAGCACTGGCATTTAAGATTTCTCAAAGTCTTTGTTTGAAATAGCTATTTTTATTCCTGGTGGGGCTGCACATGTGTGTTCTGACCAACAGGCATGAACAATAACCCCTAGGGAAGCATTTTCTTCAGACTTAAAAAGTAATAGAATAATGTTACTATATTCTAGGACAATAGATTTTGTAATAAATAGTATTTTTCTTGGCTTGTGTGTATTGTTTATTTAAACCAACTAGTGCACTCAGGATATCATTTAATGGTGTTCAGAGGTGCCACAAGAGATGCCTTTATCAGTGCAAGGGTAAACAGCACGAAGTGTGGGTATATTTATTCCTATCTGGGAGAGCTCACTTCATGACAAACATGAGCTGGATTTGAGATGAGCTATGTGAGAACGTGAGTGAGGAGGTAAGTGAATAGTGGATGATATCTGCAGAGAACACAAGGAAGAAAGAGACTTAAAGCCTCAGATACAGGATCAGTTTATTATACTGTTCTTTATTCAGTAACCAGTCAGCTAAAAATTCCGTACACAGCCCTTAACCTAAAAAACCCAACAAAATCTGATTGAAAATGACATTTTACCTACCAAATAATGACAGTATCTTAGATGGAAAAAGAAATTTCTTTATTAATTATATTAGAGTTTAGAATGAATGCTATGTTTAATGTCTGTATGATGCCTCCATAAAGTAACTTCTTTAAAAGTAAACACAAATGTGCCAGGTTCCCGTTCCTTCTTTTGGCCAGCCTTAGGGTTATATTAATTTCTAATGATAGATAAACTGATGTGGATCTTGATTTGGCTTGATGACTTGATGGCAGACTACAGTGTACTTGTAATTTTTTAGACATCTGCAGGAGGGAGCTGCCTGTCCATCTGTCACATCTTGTTTTAACTGTGCAATGTGCTTATTAATCAAGAGACTCATAGGAAACAGTATTATTTTCTGAAATATTTATGTGCTTGTTCTCATTTCATGACCAAGCCCAACCTTCTTGAGCTCTTTTCCTAGAACGGTAACATCGGATCCATATTTCATTCATTTCCCATAAATAATGCAGCTTGTCTCCTGTGCTTTGTGGGCTATCATGTTATCTGTGACAGTTTACTCAAATATTTTTCAATTGCACAAATGCAATAAAGAATGATTTCTTGTAACACTGGCTTATTTATACCAGTTTTACCTGATCATTTTTTTGACTGCATTTTCAAAAGGCAGGTTTGAGAAGATATTTTCTTCTTTGCATTGGAAGTGTGTAAATCCTACAGATCAGATGAACATAAGAATGATAAATTCTACTTAATATTATTGAAATTGATCAAACAACTTTTTTCTTTGAAAATCAAACTTATTAAAAGCAATTTGATTTCCAGAATGGCTTACCTTGTTCTGTTCTAGGCTTATGATATAGAAATGGTTTTAAAGCTGAAATTTGTGTAAGTGTTCTGAAGTATAGTCATCTCCTATTCCATCCCTTGTGATTTTCCCACTACATCAGTGTTTGCACATCTCACGGGGAAAGGCCACCCCTTCATAACTAGTGCTTTTTCCAATTCTTGCTAATGCTGATTCTCCACAAGTACCACAATTATCCTATTAACCAACAGGTTATATCCTGTTTTGCATAAATTTTATTTTGATTGATTTCTCCTTTATTTTATACAGATAGTTTGTTTTTCTATTTATTCTAAATGACTACATTTCTTGCTAAAGGACATGTTAGCTTTGATTAATAATAGATTAATAGATTGATTAATGGCACCTAAGGATTAAATTCAGTGGAATGAGTTTAACAACACCTGTTCAGGCACCTCTGTTTGCATGATAAGTATGATATTAATGAAAGAAATAAATTTACATGCCCTTACTACATTTAAGACAAAAATAAACAAATAAACGTGTATTGTAATTTGGTATTCTCTTCTTAAAAAGTAGTGTTGCCATTTACTTAGCCTTTTCTATTACACTGTGACAGATAAGAAACTTGCTTTTAGTAGAGTGAAAGAATAGAAATTCAATCCGTGTAAATTTAATCTGTGTGTGAAAAAAAGAAAGGGACAGAACCTTCTCTTTCATACAAGAACTTCAGTGGAATTTTTTTTGTCTACATCAATAGTGAACTGGCTTGAAATGCTGCATAAACATGAGAGAAAACTTTGTATTATTATATGGATTCCGTTCCCTGATGTTAAGCACAGTTTAGCACAGGAATACTGATAAACAATTCATTTTGATTTCTGTCACTACTGTTCCATCGAAAAAGAATATTTATTTTAATATGATGCTAAAGTTTCATGTCTCACTTCAATTCTCATTGCTGTCACTATGAATAAATGTCTACATCTTCCTGGTCCAGGCTTTTATCTAAGCAATCCCTAAGGTATGTCCCTAGTGACACTTCCAGTGGTTTTGCATCTTCACTGTTGTCCAATAATTGGTGTCTGGGCTCTTCATAGGAAGGGAATACCACAAGTGGGGGTTTTGAACAGTCATGCCTTAATTTCATGTTCAGCAAATCTAAACTTATCACAAGGCAGAGGAATGTTGCCGAGTTAAAAAATGAAACCACAAGGAGGTGCAGGAATTCATAGGTTTTTGTAGACACAAATGCCTGTGGAGAACTTTCCTTTCTCATATTTTTGTCTACAGTGGAACTGAACTGATTAAATGTCAGCAACTGCTATGTAGGTATCTGCACCTAAGGTAGCTATCTGTATTTGAGGGAGAAAAATGTCAATTTATCAAATCCTAAAGGGGATGTCTCAAATAGGTAAGATGAATCATTGTCTAAAAGAGTCTTTCTCTCTACACTATAGAAAGAGCAGAAGAAATTATAGATGTTAAAAATCAGGTGAAAATAATCTTTTCCACACTCTAGACAAAGTGTAAAAAGATTTCTTTAAATGATGTGAGGAACAGCTAATACAAATTTCCAGTTAAAAACTTAATAGAAGTCAGCTGAATGAAAGAATGAATACTTTTTTCTTCCCCCCACAGAAAAATTATAAGAAAATTATATGTCCTGAAATAAAATGACAGTGCACAGGAAAGGTAATGGAAAAATGCTGTTGTGAGGAGAATGAAGGACAGGAAAGAGAAGTAGTATGATTATCTGACATATATCTCTTAGATATATGTCCTGTCTATAAGAAAAAGAAGTAATAGCAATGGTAGCTAGAGGAGCGGAGTGACAAACATGCTAAGAACAAAACAATATCACCTGCTAGGAGAGCTCCTTTTCTTTAAAGATTACACTAAGAACACAAAGATACTTTCTGATTCAGTTTAGAAAAATCTCTTTTGGCGACCCCAGACACCCTAGCCAAGAGACAGGGCTGGTGACACAGCATATTACTCTTACCTCTATGAAGAAGAGACTAGCTGCTGACGTTGGATGGTGGTACATGTAGATGGTGACGAGGATGGCTGCGGCCACAACCAGCACCAGGACCAGGATGCCGACAATTAAGCCGGCATGAAGAGTTCCACCCTTCTTCTCCGCCGCACTGTCATCGGTGGAAGCTGCACAGAGAGCACACTTCTCAGCACGGTAACTCATGCCTTACCCTTCCCATTACACAGATGGGCATGGAGCATTTGCTTTTTCTGTGTTACACGTACCTCATTTTCTACAGCCCAAGCTGGAAAAAAGATATGTGGTGTCTCTTTTCTGCAACTGGATACTCTCGTAATCTTAATGAAGAGACTTCCAAATGTTTTGCTGATTCTAATTCAATAAGTGATATTAACATCCTTTCTTTTGAACATAAATGGACAGTTTGAAGTTCCTAATTACCTTCACAATAATTTGGCTTTGATTTTCTTATAAAATTATTGCAATTTTCCCGCAGACAAAAAAGTACTAATTAAATACATTTTGAACATTCAATTTTTCTTTAAATATTGCAGTTGAGACATGCTACAAACCCAAAAGCTATTAAACACATTCTGAAAGCCTTATTCATTAGCTTGTAGAAGAGTTTGGAACCACTCTTTGCAATTGAATAAGACAGCCAAAAGTGCAACACATGGATGCAATAATCCTGCAATATTTTGATCTTAGTCTGATTGGAACACTCATCATACCAAAGTATTACAGAAGACAATTCATTTACTAAACTTGATACCAAGAGGCCACTTAAGCTATGCTCCTGTCAGGATAAAAGAGGGTTGTCTCTGTCACAAGCAACTTGTCATCAGTGCTTCCAAATAAGCGACTGAAAGCCTTTCAACAACAGTGGAACCTCTGGGGGAAAAGTTTCTCAATATTATCAACCAACACCTGTAGAACTGCTTGTTCTTCATCATACTCTGGCATACAAGAATTACTGTTCTGCCCATTTCTGCAGGGAAATGAGCCATTCAGAAGTCCTAGGTTTAAGAAACACCAGTAGAGCACTGGTAATTTTACTTCACAAACTTCCATCATTCTCCTAAATGTTCTTCACCCAGGGGGTCCTGGGCACCCCAGAGAAGTGGTCACAGCACTGAGCCTGACAGAGTACAAGAAGCATTTGGACAATGTTCTTGGGCAGAAGGTGTGACGCTTGGGCATGGTTCAGTGCAGGGCCAGGATTTGGACTCTATGGTCTTCGTGGGTCCCTCCCAACTCAGCATATTCTGTGAGTTTCTGTGATATTCCCACTGCTTTCTGCTTTTCTGGAAATCCTTCTAATCACTTTCATACGTTACTCCATACAACACCTGTCTCTGGTCTTACTTATGAGAAATTCTCTTTCAGTCCCACTTTTAAATTTCCTCTCACCATGCTTGTTTGGTAAGCTGACTATAATGAAAATCATTGATGTCTGCAACCATCCTTTTTGCTGTGCCATCCCCTTGAACTATTTCTTTGGTTGTCTTAGTGTGCTAGTGTCTGAGGTCGGGGACTCCCTTTTATTTGTTCTTTGAAGACAGATATGGGTTATGAGTATCCTTTCAAAAAAATCCCTGTTATGAATAGGAGCAACAACAATAACAACAATAGCAATAAATGTACATGGTCTTTTAACATTCATCTGACTGGAGTAGAACACTCCATGCTAAAGTTAAAATAGAGAATTGGAAAACTATAGAAGAAAGGCATATTGATGCAGGGGCAATAAAAGAGGAACAGTTAATCTGAGTGTTACAGCTCATATATCCATGTATGGCACCATGCTTCTCACCAGACTAAGGAAGGCTGTGTGGTCTGTCACCCATCAGAACAGCACAGCACCATTGGAACAAAAGGGAGTAAAGGAAAATGAAGATGCATTATCTTAGCCAAGACATATATCTGACTATTACTCCATGTAATGGTTATGTATCTCTGGGGATAGAGTAGGGATTCAGGTACATATCCCTTGTTTTTGTCAATATTTCCTCAGTCAATTTCAGAACAGTCAAAAATCCACAGAGTTGCTCTGCTCTGTCCCATAAAGTCAGCAACACTTTGTGGAGTAATGAACTGACTAACAGAATCAGAGGATAAAGAAAAAGATCCCAATAGACTGGAAAGCCAAACTAGGGTGTGGGAAACATAACTGATTTTAATAAAAAATTGCAAGCATGATACCTACTCAGGTACAGCCTAATCCTGCAGGTATCATGCTTTTTAGAAAAAGTATCTCTTCACACAGGAACTTCAGTTTCAATTGTACTGATTTTGGACATGAACTTTGAGTTTATGCCTGAACAGCATCCAAGAACCAGGTTTCTCCCTGCCTAAATCCTACAAAGGGATTTACTTTGATGTTTTTTAGAGCTTAGTTCACGCAAATGTATAGGACTTTTGAAATGGAAAAGTAGTGCCAGCCCGGTTTGATTTTATTTTATTTAAACACAGTGACATTTTCCAGGCCATTCTTTATACTGAAGTGGAGGAAAGGAGGTATTACCTAGAATCTGGAAGTTCTATTTTTCAAATTTTCAAAATTGTCTCCTAAAGGGTCATTAAAATACTTTCTAGTAGTTAGAGCACTATATAAAAAGGATGCACGATCCATGGAGAAGACAGGAAAGAAAGGTGATCAAAAATAAGATTCCTTTTATTTTCAGACAGCAGAATCGTTTGCTTGACATAGCCATCAATATTCACTTCATCTGAGAACAGACAAATGCATAGAAACACCAGTCTTAGTTGCTGTTCATGCACTGTAACAATATTTCGTGCTTGTACATATATTTCAAATTGCCATACAGATGGAAATTAAGTGACTGAAAGGCCTTCAGAAAAAGTCTGTTTGATTGTACATCCTCTGGGTTGGACTGTTAATTACTGGTGAACACTTAGTTCTGTGTCACCCTACTGAGAAACAACTGCTCCCACAAAGAAGCAGAGGATTCATAGCCTGTTTGTTTCATAATTATATTCTTGACAGATTCATACTCCTTACTTCAATGTCACACTAGTGCATTGAAAACTACTTTGTCACTTGTACCCATTTTCAGGCTGATTTGCACTAAATGAGCAATTTGTATTGTTACTATGTTATGGTTGAAGGCATAACATTTTAAAAAATGCTGGACTTCAGCAAAGGTCCTAACCACTCTGTAAAGGTCATCAGTTTAATCTCTTTTGATCTGATATTTTCTCAGCTTTCAGCATCCAGCTTTGCAAACTAGAACAGCATCTCTTTGAAACAACACAGGTGTCAATTTTCTGCCCAGTTTTCTGCTGGGGTGAAGCACTGTGTGGACATCAGTGATGTGATCAGAATGCCAAATGCAAAAAATAATGAAACAAAAGAAATGCTTTCCTTAAACCACAGCAAGTTTAAGTAACTTGTAATTTCCATAATGGAAATTCAGTCCATTGACCCAAGGGCTCAAATACTCATGAGAAATTGATTTCACTCTCTTTGCACTGAGACAATAAACAGTGTTGTCAACATTGAAAATACTCTTTGCTGCAAAATCAACTGTCTGTTCTTTTAAAAAGCCACCAAGGGAAATAGATGAAAAAACAAAGAATTGGAAACTTTTTCAGGTGTAGAAATCTTAATATTATCACAGCATGTCTGTTGTTCCAGGCAAGGCTAAACCCATGGGAGGCTATTTGTTTCATGACCAATCCTTTCCCAAAGGTAGTATTCTCTATGGAACTTCCCCTAAACTTTCCTTTTCTTATGCTCAAGAAGCAATTGTTACATAGAATATACTCTATATTTAGAATGTCTTCTCAGACTCTTAAAGGCATAAAACTTTTAAGCAGAAGGAGCCTGTTAATATCTCCAAGGTCAGTCTGCTTCTCATTAGGTGCTGAATGGCAGGATAGGAAGAGCAAGTAGCTTTTTTCCCCTAATATAAAGGCACAGAATCCAAACAAGAAATAACTGTTCTGCTGCTGGAATGTTTAAAAAATAAAAGTGAAACCACAATAAATTGTTCTTATTGTTTCCATGAGAAAGCACATAAACAAAATAAAACCTTTGATTTAAAATAACTAGTATGTCTACAGTTACTCCTGGGCTACCTTCTTTTGGAGTAGGAAAACAAAAAAACCTCAAGGAATGAAAATCTTGTCTTGCCATGGCACACATGGACTGCAATGCTGACTTTAACAGAACAAAGGTGTCTACAAACTGAGAATGTTTTAGTGTTCACAAACTGCTACTTGCTGTTTGCAAACACATTGAGGATACATTGCCAACATTATTTTTCTCATAGCTGCATATCAACCCTTGAAGTCTGCAAAATAATGAAATACCTTGTTTTATATTATCTAATTTTAAGGTTTACAAAATGTTTCTACTGTGGTAGCTTTATATGAGCTATTTATATGAGAAAACAAAATTGTGATACATATATTTTTAAACCTCTTACGATATGAGACAGAAAAGAGTTTAATTTCCAGAGATTACTATCTCTGTCTGTGAGAGCAGAGATACAAAATATTTTACAGGAAAACTGAGGAAAAATAGATGAACTTCTGGTACTTCCTGGCTAGAAAATTTCTTTTATATAAAGTGATGTGGAATAAAAGGTGAATGACAGACAAAAATGTAGAATTTCATTGCATACTTGGAAAATAAGATTTGCTTTTCCCTCCAAAAGCCATGGCATTCCATTTTACTCTTGCATTTTGATCAGATGGTAAAAGACCATCTATTAAAAAAAACTATTGGATTTGAAACTCCAATTCAAACTTACTTACATGCACATGAATCATTAAGGGTTAAAATGTAATACCTTATTTGACCCTCCTGACTGACACACAAAGGCAGGGTGATGATTTAAATAGCAGCAATCAGCCTGAAGATGATAACTCAGACCTAAACCTTGTTATTTTCTCCCCTCTTTTTACCAGAAAAACACATTTTCTCCTTTTTGGTCAGCAAAAGAGCAGAAACCTTCTCTTGCTGCATGGTCTGCTGCATCATCTTCACTCACTAGCCCTCCACCCTATTACATATATCATTTCTAGCCTGGGAACAGTATCACTCCTATTTGCATGACTGTGGGTTTGAGTTAACAGGCTCCTGCCAAGAGGGAGGACAAAATGTCTAGGACAGCTGAGCCCACAGGCTTCCAGGTACAGTGAGCTCCACAGAGCCACTGGATTTTCCCCCTCTTCTAGGCCTCCATTTACATCTGGAATGTGAATCTACCAGAAGACTCCTTGCTTTATGGGGCAGGTATGTGGTTCTTCACACACAAGCTTTTTCCCTTTACATAACACAGATTCCTGGAAAGATGATTAATGAAGGAATAAGGGAACGTGCAACTGGAAGGACTCTCCAGAGACTCAAGGGAATCCTCATAAAACTTTACTCTCTACGTCTTTTAGGAAAAGCATGCTCTGGAATTCTCAACTTACTCACAGTAATGGTGTGTGATTTTCTTGATTTGTGGGTTCAATCCCTAGGCATTTGTTAACATTTGGAGGTCAAGCCATTGCTTTACTTGGTTTCATGATGATTTATAAAGTTATGGCCCAGCTAATGCTTTAAAAATTGATTTCCAATTGCATGTAAGAAATGAAAGGTGGGCTCTGAGTGAGAATATTATGAGCTATAACACACAAAATCAGAATTCAGTACCTGGCTTTGCTATCAATTTTCTCTAGGACCCAGGGCAACTCAGTAAGTCTCTCCAAGATTGATCAACTGCTTAGTGTAGTAAATTGATGAGAGTGCATTACAATCAAATCCCTCTGTTTATAGGATGACAGTACTCTAAATATGTTAGCTAAGGGCTCTCATTCTTCTTTCATTCTTCAGCTCTAAAATATCACCTAATGCTACAACAGTTCCCATCTGTATTAATTTTAGTTTGAGCTGGTTGGGACCATGTAAGGCATCACAATACTTAGTAGCATCAAACAGCTGTCATCATGAAGCTCCACATTGTACCATGAAGGACCACAGCACTTGCCTGCAAAAGCAGCTGACTCAAATTCAGATGAACAAAACTGTTAGCCATTTATAAGAATTTCAATTCTGTCACCCCATTGACTCCTCTTAACCCTACTGAAAGCAAACACAAGACAACAAGGTAAAGCAGGCTGTTCCTCTCTAATGCCTCGTCTAGTGCTTGTAGAGTTACTTACCACAGTGCCCACCACACCTTTGGGAGACATAACAATGCCAGGTATTTCAACTTCAGTGCAAAATCTCCAACTATATGAGCCTTCCTTCACCTGACCTTCACTTTTCCCACTCTTTGCTCTTGCACACTGATGTCAAAGATGAATGAGCAGTGTAGAGAAGATTGGAGAAGGCTACTGACTGCACAGCTGGCTTAACTCCATGTAGAATAGGAAGTTAAAAAGACAGAAGATGACAGGATCTTTGTGTGTCCTAGCTGTCACACTGCCATAGCACTGTGACAGCAACAGCAGCAGATGATAAAACACTAAGTAAAGCAGCCTTTTCTTCAAAGTTTATCCATTTTTTCCCATCTGCACTTAGAGCTACATGGGTTTTTCCCATTAACACTTTGATCTGGTACAAAGTCAACAAAATGTAAATGTAACAAAGTCACCTCTGTGCCTTCACAGCAAAGTCATGACAACTGTAAGAGTAGGAAACCATACATCATTTTATATCTGTCTTGGAAAACTAAAGAGAAACTAAACTAGTATGCTAGGCTTCAATATAAGTTGAAATGTCTACACATAGCTCTTCTGGTTTTTAACATCATGCTTCTTCAGTGTGATGTATAATGCTTAATATGATGAAAAATGTCCTTTTTTGCTCAAGGAGAAAGTGGTATTTTCTATCTAGGGGTTATTTGCATGCCAGTGCCACTGCTTTGGAAAACCTCTGCCATTATTTGATTGACTGCTGATCAGATTGATTTTTTTTGTATGTCTTGGGATAATAGCTGTAATAAGATGATAACAACAAAACTGAGACGGAGATGCAAAAATTCTGGAAAAGGCACAAATATCTTGCTATAAGAAACATCTAAGTATGATTCAAAGTACCATGAAGCAAGTGGAATATAACAGAGTTTAATTATGCCACCAATAAGAGTAGCAATTATTGATGCAATATTCTATTTTTTTAATGAGAATGGATGAGTTCAGCACTTTGCATTTGTACTTGCTTTAAAAAACATGCATGTAGCCCACTGGCCACTGCATTTAATGTGTAAGATAATTTTTTTCCTGTGTCTGATGCCTGGGGAAGTTGGGAATATTTAAGTAAGAGGCTGTTGCTTTCCCAAGCTTGTGTTCTTGGCTTTGGCTCAATTTCAGTAAGATATCTGCTATCAGACACAAATGTAATACTACACTGAACCCCAGCAGGCTGTATAGGCTTTCCTTAAATCACAAGTTTTCCTGGGAAGAAAAAACTTGAATTATACTTGACGCATCATTTCATGTTTCATACAGAAACATACTATGGTAGATTGCACACTTTTTCTTGAAAGCCCTGCTTTCCTATTCTGAGTGTTGCAGCTGAATTTGCAGAAAGCAGGAACCAGCATTTAGGGAAAATGGTTGGGTCTAAAGTTCAACTTTGATCTTGCCAAAGACGACAAGAGAGATTTCTAATTTATCTCAAGACCTGTCTCTAATGTGAGCTGAGAGGAGGCTGCTGAGAAACGAGAGAGGAGAAACAGTTTGGAAAAGTCCAGAGAGAAATAGAGAGTAAAATGGGGAGATGTATCAGCATTTCTTAACCTATAACCTGAAGTGTGAAATCAAATATATGGGAACAATCACTGACTTCTTTGAGTTATATTTTTTTGTTCCCTTTGGAATTGCTCCCCTACCTAAATAAAAGAAAAAAAGGTAAAAAATCAGATAACCACTGTTTACAGGGCTCTGGTTTATCTGATAATGAAGGTGGCTAATTGTTCTTGAATCTACCCATCTTCATATTTTTATCCTATGAATACATTTCTATCCATCACCACCTCTTCCATTTCTCTCTGTTCTGACACTTTTCTCTTTTTTCTTCTTCTATTTACAAGACTATTGATAGAAACCATTTCAAAACTGCTCTTTGGTAAGATTTTGTTTCTCAAATTTTGTTTTACAAATACAGCCAACGGCACAGCACAGATAAAGTAAACTTTATGACCAGTTTTCCTCAAGGACATCCTTGCTTCACTAATTGTGTGAACCCTGCAGTTTTAGGGGAACACCAGTGTTTTTGAGTAAGAGGATCATACAGAAGTAAATGTACAGTTACGTTTTTTTCTACCTAATCTCAACAGGATTTTTTCAATAATGATATAAACCTTAAATCCTCTCTTTTTTTCATGAGAAAAGGCTGGAAGAAAAGGTCTGATTCTTGGCCTGCAGGTTTCTGAACAGGAATGGAAAAAACCCACATGAGTTAAGACACCCTGAAGAGAATTAATTTGAGGAAACTTTGGGTACTCACAAGTAAGATACCCACTCTTATTATGTAATTTAGATTTTTCTCTGAATCTGATAGAGTTAGGCACCTTGTATAGCAACACAGTCCAGTCTGGGCACCTCTCTTAGCATGGCATTTGATTACTTCTTCTTGCCTACTGCTTGCCACTGGCTAGGAGAAAGGCCTAAAAGAACAGCTTGTGGATTCCTGGCTAACACCAGATGAGATGAAGCCTCTAGAAGGTCATTTACTATGGTTAGGCTAAATTCTGACAGTAAAGCAAAGCCATGTCTTGTCAGTCTTATCTGATCTTATCCAAAGTCCACTTTAAAACAGTTTTAAGCCCCCACAAAGGTTATGTTTATAGGTTTTTTTCTTAATTTATTGTGTTTTACTTTAATATTGGAGAATACTCAGCTAGTTCACAATGACTTGTTAAACTGAGTCACTTGGTTGTGGACTGTGTGGTCATAATAACTTCTATGTCAAAAATATTTGTTTTGCTTAAAAGGTTGGCTTATTTCATTGGTGAAATATTTCTGTTTTTCTGAATTATTTAGCAACTTAACATATTAGAAAGAAATAAATTATATGACTCTTCTCAGGCATTAGCTGGTGTTTAATGTCTTGCAGCTAGAGTTCAGAGTACACAAGAAAAAAAGGACTACATTTTCTCCATAATTTGGAACATCTCAGACTACAATTTTTAAGAGAAATGATTAAGACAGATGACTTATAGAAGCTAGTTTCCAAACATAGGACTGTATTGGAAAAAATTGTCTTGGGTAAGTTAATCACCGTATAAAAAGTATATAAAAATACTCTTTTTCCAAAATTTGTCTATATTTTTGTAATTTTTTACTGAGTTTCCTAATCTGTCAAAATCAAATTACGCTCTCTGTAGTACAAATGTTAATCCAGTTACTACATTCCTGTTAGATGTATCTAGACCATCTTTGAAAATGTCCAGATGAGAGTGAAGAAAACATGATACTGTGACACTGACATTTCCTAGAACTACATATACCAGGATGAACTTGTGAACAAATAAATAAAACAGCTTTCTTCCTCAGGCAGGTTTGCTTTTTTTTTCTTTTTTTCTTTTTTTTTTCCCCTCCCCCCCCGAGATTTTCTCGTGTAGAAACAGAAATTTCTGTACACCTTGATGAATGAGAAGTGTAACATTTGTCTGATACCTGCTGTCCAAAAGACATAGACTTTTCTTTCGAGTTTAAAAGCTGAAGGACTGTGGGGGACTCATAGCAATCAAATCATCACAACAGAGTGTCTAAAAAGGTCAAATAAGCTCTCCAGATCTTCTGGCCAATCATCTAAATTGTCCACTAGAGAGTTCTCAACAAGAAAATACTACATTACACAGTAGCCATGGCCAATTGCTCAGAGTTTTTATGAAAAATTAGGCTTTTAAACTGTTTAGTCAATTGTGTTAAATTTTAAGAAAAAGAAAAAACCAAGGGAAATTAATAACAAAACAATGGTACATTTTTAGTGCTGGACATCTCTTAGAACTTATAAAAATGCTTATTATTTTAAGGGGAACCAAGATATAACAAAAATTGTGATGTCATACCAGCTGTACTTTAAAATGGTTTAGGCACGTATGTAATAGATATCTGTCATGTGTGTAAAGAAAGAGGGCAGGCAGAAGAAACAAAACCAAGGAAATTTGAAATGTACATTAAGACATGCCACAAAACTTTGGATGGATTACACAGTATAGTTGCAAGAGATTTTCTCGTGTAATTAAAAGGTCAAAGCAGTATGACCAGAACAAAAAAAAATAAATTTATAACAATTTATAAATTTATAATATTTGTTTTCAAAAGTTCTAGACAGAGGTGAGATGCACCTCTGGCATTTCTATGGAATCTTTTTGTTCTACCTAACCAGATATTGACTGCTACCACCCCAGGACACATCAAACTATAGGCAATCATTGATCCAATATGGCTTTGGTTTTCCATTATAAAGGGTTCCCTTTCATTAGAGTTTTAAAGGATTTAGTGTGAGAAAGTAGAGACCCTGTATTCATGACCTGGAATAATGTACTCTTTATGAAAGGCTGACAAACCACAGAGAATCCAAGAATGCGCCTGTGGCTACAGAGGTTTTATCTGAGTCTAATCTAGGGGACACTGGAAAATTCAATGCATAATTGAAGATTCATCAAAAAGAACTTCTGAGATTAAAAGCTACGTTTACTGTGTGAATGAATGAGAAATCCTGGAGTGTTGCTTAGCTTTTGTGTTGTTTGAAGTAATTTTCATTTTTTTTTTTTAAATTCCAAGAATAAAAGGAACAGCTCAAGGAAAATGAATAATTACATCATGTGTTGGTTTGTCCTAAAATGCAGTAGCTTTCTCAGTGGAAATGAATTTTCTATATACAACTGATGCCTCAAACCTACACTTTACCCACCAAGTAGGCCACAGCCATCTATCATTTGCTCTGGGATTCAACACTTTTAGGAGTTTTTCTTTTCAGAACTTGGGCACAGAATAGACAAGTGAAAAAATAATCCTGCTACGATTCCCAAACTGAATGAAACATGGATGTCTCTTCTTAATTCTACTTTTGGATCAATTTTTTTATATAACAACATACAGTTTTGAGCTGTGTATGAGATGCTCATGACGGAGAGCTGCCTGTTTCTGGGTCAGCCACCTACCATGGAGTGTTGGCTCACAGAGCCAAGTGTGGGCACTTTTCAACCTTTATGCCTCCAGCACAGAGCATGCACAGAACAGGAGAATGAAGTGCTGACTGTTGACCCCTAAGAGCACTGAAGCACTTTTCACAACAAAATAAGAAGCAGTTTGATTTCAAGACAAAAAAAGTTTCAGGGACATTTCCATAGGCAAAATGCTTAAAAGCGCCACACTGAGTTTCAAGATCACTTTATTCCAAGGGATCACTTATGTGTCAAAGCAATATCAAAACACCACTGCCAACAAATGGACAATTCAATGCCCAGTACAGCATGTGACCAGCCATGCTGTGGTCAGTGACAGCAAAATGACAGAGGGGAGACTGGCAAGGAAGAGGATGACAACTGCCCCCCATGGAGTGAACAGATCCCTGGTTTGAGGGAAGGAGAAAAAAATGACTGAGTATGACTGAAAACCAAATGACAGGAAAACAGACCAACAAGCTAAATGACATTTGCACTGTGGTTTTTCAAAACTTGAATAATTCTCTGTGAGGGTCCTGAAAAACTGCTACATCTCAGCTGTTCTGGACTGCTGTATGTGGGACCTCTGCCCATGATGTTGGGGTCCCCAAGTAAGCTCAGGTCCAAACCTAAGTTATGTTGTAGATGAATGTACATTCAGTCCCATCTCTGATCTCGTATCCTGGACCAACACTGAAGGTAGCTCCAGTCCTGTCCATGGACAGTGCCTCCTTGGATAGGCCCTGGAGCTGTTTATGCTTTTGCTTCTGCGGAATTCCTGTGTAGACCTGGTTCATCATCTCACCTTCTCTAGGACCACTGATGGGAGATGCTTCCTCTGTTCCTTTCCTGAGCTCCTGTCAGCTTTCCTGAGTGTTGTCAGCTCTGCCACTTTGGTGTGTTGCTGCTCCCTTCATCAGTCTGGCTTTCTGCCTTGACCCTCAGTCTGCCTTGTTGCTGCAGACTCACCTGGTGGCCACCAGACCAGGGTTGACCCCAGTTGCTTCCCCTGAGCTTCTGGACTCGCCCTGTGCCCTGACTGTGCCTGCTGCCACACTTGGCTACCTGTTCTTTTGACCTACCCATTCTCCCTGCTTGGAAAGGCAATCAGAGCCAATAATATCCCCCCTAGTATCAGTGGAAATGTGATTTATTTAAATTCGCTCAGCTTTGATAGACCATTCTGAAGCCTTCAGAAATGACCCCAAATCTTCCTTTTCACCTCAGCAAGCTCTGCTCTGGCAATGATCTCAGGCTCAGGCAACGTCTAACAACTGTTCTATTCTAGTAGGGGAATTCTCATCCACTTCAAAGAGAGAAGGAAAAACCTCAGGTCTCAGTCCTCGAATTCACAGAGACGATGACAAAAGCAGTCCCCTGCAGAGCCTCATTTAACAGAGGCCTTTATTGGTATGACAAGGTAATCTTATTAACTTGCACAGGGAATGTGCATGGAGAAATGCAGGATCTCTGCTAGCACAGACATAGATATAAAATGAGTGTACTTATGAACAAAATGTCATGTAGTAATTCACTACTGTGAATGACTTTATAGCACAATATTATTATTGAGAACTAGCACCATATAGTATCTTAATGCAGTTAAATAAAACTGCATTATTATAGTCAATAACTGTATTAATACTGCATTACTAGTCAATAACTGTATTAATACAATTAAAATTTACTTAATAAGTCCATAATTGAACTTGCTTTTCTATTATAGAATGATAAAGAGAGTTGTAAATATTTAGTTTCCTTAGCAGTTCCTAAGTGTATTTGCCCTACTTCCACACAGATGTGGGATGCTGGAGTCCCTTGAGAGTCTGGTAAAAACTATTTCTACAATGGGATTTTGATTAATGAAGTTCAGTGGCGTATAATTTCCACGAAATACTGACACTATTTACAGACAAAAAGTATCTCTTACCTCCATTATCTTTTAGGTGCAGCGCTATCTTGGTGTCATCTATAAAGGAAATTCAAAATTAGTTGAAGGAAAATGCATTTTTCTAGGTCATGAATCATTTTAGCAGCCAGTTTCTAATGGTAAAAACATTTCACAACAAGAAAATTATTTGGTACCCAATTCAATGAGAACTAGATTGTGGTGTTTCTTACATTGAGCACTACACTTTCTTACCATTAAAAAAAATTATGAGAGTGTTAAAGCATTCAGGAGCATTCAAAACACTGGCAAAAAGGGCACAAGAGTCTGTCTCATAGTGTTTATAAATAATTAATATATATTTCATGTTCACACATAGCTTGAACATTCTATCATATTAAAGACTATATGAACCAACATATGTCAACAAAGTAAGACAATGACTTAGTTCCTTTTTGAAGAATCTAATAATCTAATACTAAGCCCTATTTATCTCCATATTCCTCTTTTTCTTGTGAAATTTAATGAACATAAGACCAGAGAATATTCCTTTTTAATCAGTCCAAATGCTGCACTGACAGTTTCTAAGCTTCTACGACTTTAAACAAAACCAGCCTTTCTTATCAGTAGATTCCCACCTTGAAATGCCTTCAGCTCAGATTCTCCTGTCACAGGCTACTTGAAAAATTTATACCTAGTACTGTTTTGTGTGTTAACATCCAAATTCAACAAATGCATGCACACACATTTTATAGATGTTCCTTATTAATCTGAATTAGCTTTCTTGCCCCAATGAATTTCCTCCAAAAGCAGGAAAGCAGGATATCCCAAGCTCAAAAAGGTAAAATTTAAGGAGCCATTGGTATGAGGATGAGAACTGACCCACCATTACTTACTCAGTTAATTCAGTTCAGAAACCTAGAGGAACTATTTCACAACAGTGAGCACTATATGAAAAAAACAGTCAACTGACTGAAAAAAAGTAAACTGGCATATTTTGAAGAGGCTTTTATTTTGGACTATCTATAATTTTCACCTGGCTAAGTAGAATTCACAAAAGAACTACAAATTCATTAAATCTGAGCTGGGAATTTCTTTTAGATTTAGCAGGGACCTTTACTACTATTGTTTCAGCAGATTTTGGACTACTGCCTGAATGTCAAGGAACATGAAAAGTCATCGTAACTTCAAGTTTCTAGAGGTCTTCCTAACTTGTCCTTGCTTCTCCAGCAGCATCCTCTCCTTGAGCCTTCATTCCCTTTCTACCTTACTGGTGCAAGAGTGAGCAACTTAACAGCAAGAGCCTTGACTGAAATTCCCAATGCCTTCTGCAGAGGGAAAAAGTTGTCATCAACACATACTTAAAGGAAGTAAACTTCTTTCTGAGTTGTAAATTACTTTTTTTTTTTTCAAGTGTAAAAATGCAGTGTATGCATGTTACCTTCTGTGGGCAGGCTGGTTGGAAGGTGGGAAGTGGTGGATCCTCTGGTGGTTGTTAAAACTCTGAACCTTGTGGTGGTTGGCAGGAGGGCGGTGGTGGAGTACAGAGGTGTTTCTGTTGTGTCTATATTCTTCTCACAAATCTTATCCTTTGACTGTTGGGAAACAACAGAGACAGGGAAGAGAAAATTAATTCTCAGTGGAAACTGTCAAGAATGAAGAATTTAATCATGGACAAGTTGCTGTGATTAAAGGAGAGAAATACAGAAACTAGATCAAGAAATTTCAAGAGCTTTTTCTTTTAATTTTCTTTTTTTTCCTTTTTCCCCTTTCAATTCTCTATGCAGCATTAAGCAACATGTATTTTTCCATTTATCTGCAAAAATTACAACTCTTAATTGTTAGTGACAAGGTTTCATAGTTACCCCAGACTGTCAAATTTATTACTTCTCTTGATCAGACTTTAACATCTAAGTTTCTAATTCAGATTTTCCCTCTTAGGAAAGCTCACTGCCATCAATCCAGGTGACATGAAACATGTTTAAACAGAAATGTGGGAATTAAGTTGTAGCTCTTCATAGTGAACAAAATGTAGTTAACTGGAGCATTTAATTAGGCTTTACATGTAATTATCACAAAAGAACATACATATTGTAAAATGTGTGCATGTATTCAGCCTACAGAATATTTATTTACTATAATAAATCAATCCATTTGCTATATGCCTACTAATTCTACATAATATTAAAATGTAAGGTATTATTTTTATATACAAAACCATATATATAAAATATAAACCATAATTATTATAAAATATAAACAACAAAATTAAATAAAATAGCACACTATAAATACCAGTCACCATCATATAATAATTTAATATTTATTTGTATGGGCAATTATTTTGATAGAAATATAGAGTTGGCTTGCTCTTCTTTTTTCTCCCAACTTTGGGATATTTTTAAAATTCTCAAGATGCAATGAATAATTTCTTTTATGGTTCACACAGTTTTGCAGGAAAATACATCCAATTATCTTGCAGCAAATATGGGAACTGCATCTAACTCCTGCTGTTCCCATTCATTTTAATGAGAAGTGGAGTCCTGCGCGCATTTATTTCATTTTATTGAGATCTGCCTGTCAAAATCCAGTGGTCATTTTCTTTCTTTTAATGTGCATAGATATTTTACTGCTCTTTATTTTACCAGAAATGATTTATTACATTACAGAAATGTATCAGTACCTGCAGGATAATTATTCTTTACATATCTTTGGGTTTTTTTAAAAAAAATATTGTCAATTTCACTGATGTAATTTAGTCAAAATGTACTCAAAATCTATATTAAAAATAAATTAACCTTACTATGAGAATCCTCATTATTTATCCTCTTGAGTGAAGCATCTAAAACTAACCATTGTGTGCTAAGTATTGATCCTCCCCTGAACTCTAGCAGTCAGCTCCAGGCATAATTCTGGAAGATGCCAAGCAAGCTATTGCTTCTACTCCAGAGAGCCTAAAAGCTGGACAGTGAAGTGCCACCAAGCAGCCTGAAACTGCAAATTAAACTATTAATTTCTCAGATACGCTTAGTGTATCGAGAATTTCCTCTCAGACCATGTACCAAACCTTGGAGCATATGCTGGACTGAAACAAGAAAGGAGAAGCAGAAGGGAATGTTAATGTCCTGCAGAGAGAAGTTTTTTGATATCTTCATTTGCAAGCAGAATTGAGTCTTAGATAATTATAATCTGGATTAAAGCAAATCAAAAGGAAATAATAACACATGCTCCCAAATCTTTTCCTCATGTTCTTGAAGACGTTGCCCTCCACAGACAATAAATATCTCAGAAATTTTGCCTTCAAATCAGCTGGTGACAAACTGAAAAGCTGAAGCTTCAAGGCCATGTAATAAGGCAGTATGTAGGTTGCAGTTATTTTGCAATTACAGTTTCAAGAAAAAAAATTTTCTTCTGTTAATGTGGATTTATAGCATTAGTTCTCTTTGCTTCTACTGAAAATAAAACAGAATGTGTTTTTTAACTAGACACCTGGGGCTATGTTTTGCCCTGGATTTCACCTGACATTTCAGAAGGCCTACATTGCTGAAACTCATGAAAATATTTAGCCTGTTCAGCAAAAATGAGAAAATAACCACTTTTTTAATGGCCACCAGAAGATTAAAAGTGCCATAAATTAATTTGTTCCTATTACCACCATCTCAACATGGAAACAAGAGGGGGAAAAAAACCCCAAAAAACCCTCAAACCAAAAATGCTTGTAAAGGGGCTTTTAAACTGGAACAAAACCATCATCATCATCATCATCTTTATAAATGTTTGTTGAAAATGAACTTCTCTGCTCTAGGAGTACCCCAGATAAATTTCAAAGGTGGTTTATGGTCTCTATTTGACAGCACACTACCACCAGAGTCAGACATCTTTCTCATCCTCTCATGGCATCTCCATGAAAAGAAATCAAAATGCCATGTAGGATGGTTGTGTGAGGGCTTTTAATTTTTTATTTCAGTTATTATTTTTATTTTATCTCTTTGAATTCATCTGTGTAATTTCTTCTTTACTAAATGACTTGGCCAGATTTCATAATCAAAATGCAATGTCTGTTTTTCACTTGAGGCTACAGTGGCAAGGGGTTTTCTGAAACAAAGAACATCACAGTTTCTTCCTCTTTTCTGGCAAAAGTCAGAGATCTAAAAGAAAATCAGCATAGGGACACTGTTTTGGAGGAGGTTTTCTGTTTTTTGTGGTTTTGTTTAATTAAAGTAGTTTCCCAAAGATAAAATTTTAGTTTTTGTCCATTTTGTTCCCTCAAATGGGGAGTGAAACCACTCAGATTGTTCTTTAAGATTTCTTATAGGATTTCCCCTGAATGATAAATGCAGTATGTCTTTGGCCTTGAAATCATGCTTTATAATCTGAATAATTTAAACAAAAACATCATAACTATATAAATTGCCTCTGATGGGCTGAGGATGTAAACTACTCACATACCTCTTCAGGGCAGCCACTGTCTACCCAATCTTGCCGATGACGATCAAATCCACTGGAGCATCTTTAAATGATGAAATAGATAGAAATTGTCCAGATGGAAATAGGAGGAGAAAAAGAATAAAGGAAAGGAGAGGAACAGAACAGAGTGACAGAAAGAATAAGTCAATGATACGATTTAAAATCCATATGTTTTATACGGTATCACTTTTATTCAAGATGCTTTGGCTTACAAAATGAGTCACTCCTTTTATCCACTTCAGTGAAAGGTGTTTCAATGAATGAGACTTTTAGTTTTTAAAATTTATTTATCATTTTTGAATAGGAATATCTCCCTTCCACTGGATAATTACTCTTAAGATGTCACTGACACATAGCATTTTTAAGTTTGATGTTAACCATATCGATGTAAATAAGTTTAATTATTATTGTCTAGACTTCTTAGCCAGGAAAGTTTAATCCCACAAAGGATGCAGTGAACCAGTCACTGGGTTCATCAGGCAAAGTGATCTGAGACATCAAGATACACATACAGCCATTTGATCAATGTTCACAGCTCCTCTGAACACTCTCCGTGACAAATGGAGAACACTCTACAGCTGCTTCTACCTCCTCTTTAGATGCAGAAAACTTAAATTACATGCATATTTTTTATCAAATTGAGTTTAATAACCTGTTTGCAATATCCTTTGTGTTTTGTTATATGTAACAAATAAATTTACAAGAAACTTGTAACACTTTAATATAATGATTCCCCTGGAAATCCCCATCTCTCAAAAGTATTATCAGTGATTGTAGAATAAGTTTGTGTTTCCTAGACAACAGGTAGCATCACAAACAGAAAGCATTATTAAAATAGCAAGCAAATAACTAAACCACAATGTTCAGCTTCGAAGGAGATTCTTCCCAGCTAGGGCATTTTTAATTTTGGAGGGTTTGTTTTTGGCTTCTGCATTCATTTCCTGCAGTATTTTGTTATGAGACAGGGTGATGTCATTTGGCACCCATGGTCATAACTTACCTCAATGTATAAAAACCAAATTTTTGCTGTCTTTTAATAAGACTAGGCAAACAAATAAGGCCACTGTCATAGTCAGCTGTATTTAAGGATAATTTTTTTGTTTACAAAGAATGGAAAGATAACAAGACATGTCAAGTACTGCCTACTTCAACCAAGGTAACAGGTTCATTTGGAAGAATCGAACACAGTAATTATTTTTATAGAAGGAGAAGATGTTACAAGAAGATGTAAACAATGTTAACAAGACACTTGGGGTAAGAAACATCTCCATATAATTATTCTGAGCAGAATCTACAGTGTCTGTGAGAAAAGATGTTGAGAAAAATGTTCATTGTCTTGTTATATCTGCATTGATTCACATTTTGCCATTTGCAATATTAATAGTGGGAAATCACAGAATCACAAGTTTGGAAGAGGCCTCCAGAATCATCGAGTCCAACCCATGCCCTAACACCTCAACTAAACCATGGCACTGGGAGTGCCAATCCAATCTTTTCTAAACACATCCAGCGATGGGGACTCCACCACCTCCCTGGGCAGATCATTCTACTACTTTATCACCCTTTCTGTAAAAAAACTTTTTCTTAATATCCAACCTATATTTCCCTTGGCACAGCTTAAGACTGTGTCCTCTCGTTCTGTCAGTTGCTGCCTGGAGAAAGAGACCAACCCCACCTGAGCACAACCGCCCTTCAGGAAATACCCCAACACTAACAGGCGTCAGTTTTCACACACTCTATAGCAACTGGCTTCTCAAAAAATCCATTGTTGTGAAGAGGAAAATGTTCAAACCCCAAATGTATTTTAGAGAACTCCAGATATCTCCTTCCCAATGCATGAGGCCTCTAACACAGGGAGTCTATTGACATTGACTGGAGCGAGTCCAGAGGAGAGTCACAAAGGGCTTGATCACAGGGCTGGAGCACCTCTCTTATGAAGACAGGCTGAGAGAATTGGGGTTGTTCAGCCTGGAGAAGAGAAGGCTCCATGAAAACCCTATACAGACTTTCCACACTTAAAGGGAGCTTACAAGAAAGGTGGAGAGAGACGTTTTATCAAAGCCTGTAGTGACAAGGCATGGGGAAATGGTTTTAAATTGAAAGAAAACAGATTAATATTGGATATAAGGAAGAATTTTTTTTACAGTGATGCTGGTGAGTCACTAAATAGACTGTCAAAAAAATTTGTGATTGTCCCATCATTGGAAGTGCTCAAGATCTGGTTGGATGGGGCTTTGTGCAACCTTGCATCTAGTGCAAGATGTTTCTGCCCATGTCAGTGGGGCTGCATTGGGTAATCTTTAAAAGTCCCTTTCAACTCAAACTGTTCTGTGAATAAAGACCACTGGAAAAGTGTTTTCTTGCTGAAGTGTGTATGAATCACTGCTATGCTGGGAACTCAGTGCTGCTTCTCCATCTCTGTGGTGTCTCTGTGAATGTTTGAAAGAACAAGAAAAACTTGACTAAACAGAAAGAAATGATGACATGGCATTCCAGGTATGAATAGAACATATTTTTTTTCAGTCTCTCCTACTTTTCTCTAAAATTAGAAGAGCTTAATTAGCAACTGCTATGCCCATCTCTGAGCAGGACTGGACTGAAAATCCAGATGTACTGAACACTTATAAATCCATTCAATTTTATTCATACTTCTCTGGCCCAAATCTAATGGTTTTGAGGATATTCAGTATATCAGAAAACCAAGCCAAATATTTAGACATGAAATCAAACCACTCCATAAATTTCTCCACTTGAGGCAGTTACTGCAGTTACATATCTATGCTAATTCAACCTAATGTACTTAGAGCTAGTAGGCATTAACAAACCTAGAGTTTATCTTATATCTAAATGGTGTCAAATTTAAGGCTCCAAAGATTAAATGAATAAAAATGTATCCCTAGTGCACTTATTTATGGATCTTAAGGCTTTTCTTACAAACTAATGGATTACAGGGGTGGGTAATATTTCTGGGGTTAATTTTTTTTTTTCATCAGGAATTAACCAACCAGCAAAAACTGAATGCAACATGCAAGGACTTGGAATGGCTCTTCCAAAGATGTGAGGCAGTCCTGAGAAGACTTAAAAAAAACTACATTAAACCCTGGGCACTGCTTATTTAATGTTTCCACTGATGCAGAGTGAGTCCAAACAATATTATCAGAAAGCAGTTTTATCAGCAATGAGATAGTCTCCTGGTAGACCTGTTTGTGAACTTCCTTTGAGGCATATATCACTTGATGTCAGCCATAGAAGCTACTATTGTTGCTGCCTTGTTGAGTTAGAGTTCTGGAAATTGTCATTTCAGTGCAACACCCGCTTTACTGACTGCTTTTTTTAAGACCTTAATTTAGTAGCATGGTGATAATTCCCTGCTGCCATTAAAACATTGGAGCAGATTTGATTTGCTGCACTGTTTATGCCATCTGTCAACATGGCTATTTTATAACAACTTCATTTTAAAGTGGTGACTGAACTCAGCTCCTACGAAAGTAATAATAAAGATGTTCTAGGAAATGAAAATAGCAACATTTATGAAATGCAAGGAATTTCAGGATTTGTGTGGAACTCTGGAGTACTGGTTCAGGAGAAAAGGGGGAATGAATGCCTCTACACATATAGGAATGATGACTTGGCACAAGTAATACAGCTGAGTCTGAGTAACAAGAAATCTGTCAGAATCCTTTCAGTGAACTGCATGTAACCAGAAAGGAGCTGGAGATGCCATCCTATTTGCCAAATGCCATTTACTTTTATTTGGCAGAGAATATTTGAATGACAAGAGGTGTCCACTCAGTGCAGAACATGAAATGCTTTGCTCCTTTTCTTAAAGAGACCTCAATGAGGATTAATGATGATGATGATAACAATAAATGAGATAACCTGAATACAGAAAATTCACCAAAGTTTAACCTGTAAAAGCTAGAAACATAATGGAAAATTATTGGGAAGCAAAGGGGCAAAGTCTGTTATGGAAAAACCTGTTCTCCAGGTTGAGCCAGAATATGACAATCAAGAGCATTGGAATGCACAGTAAATGTCATTTAAACCAATAATTTCCTAGTATTTTTGCCTCTGCAAGAGCATGTAAAGAACAGATTTTTTCCAAATGAAAGGCATTCCAGAAATTTGAAACAATTTTGTAAAAACCATGTAATGATTTAGTTCAGTTAAAAGGTTTATTAACTCAGCTAAATAAAAGGTTAATCTGGAAAATTAAATAGATAATTGAATACGCAGAACTCTTTTCTGACTTCAGCCATTAAGAAAGGACCATCACATTATGAAAAGATTAAGACAGTTGCTAGGATGTTTGAATTACTAAAAGAAGAATTAGAACATTTTGAAGTGGAATTTCTTTCTAAGGTGAGATAAGAAGTAAAAAATAAATATAAATATATATACATAAAATGTATTAAAAAATACTGGAACTTTGTGTCTGTCCAACTGAAAAATAACTATAATCATAGAGTAATTTTTGGAGGGAAAAAAGTTTATCTTTGTGCTTGGTCTGGTTTTGCCCCCCTTTACCACAGAGCAGGCTCCTTTTGGTTCCTTCACTCTTCAAATAACACTTTTTTGCCACACTGTGCTGTCTGGGGAAAGACTGAATTTTCCTTCCTTTGTTATTTTCCACTTTCAGATGCAGAACTTAAGCACAGCTCAAAATGCTTATGAAGTTCATGTGAACTGTCACTGTGAGTGACTATGGTATGCATTTGTAAAGTATTTGAATAGCATTTGTACTTACCACTTAGCTCAATACTCCTACTCATATATCTGAATTCTAGCATAAATGTGTTCTCTGTATTTATCCTTTAATTAAATGTTGCCTAATTAAACTGTACTTCAGAATAGGATGACAATTTGATTAGTCAGAAGAGGATTTGGCCCCATCTTGCTCTTGTGAATATAGCTGACTGGCTGAACACAAATCAGCTAAACTAAAATCAGCCTGGACTGTTTTGTGAAAAATTTGAATGTTACAAAGGCATAGTTAATAATTGATGCAACACAGAATTCCACCATTGTCTTAACACTGTGAGCTGCTCAAAGCTTAAAACATTCAGGTAATGATAAGGATCATCAGAGTGGAACAAAGTTCAGCAGTCAGTCTTCAGCCAATCTTCAGTGACGATGGTTCCACAATTTTATGGGATGGAAAGTCTGGTAAACTATAGCTACATGTTCTGTAAAATACTCCTAAAATATCAAGTAAACATAGAAGTAAAAGATGTTAAAACCCAAGCTGTTATTTTACAGAAAATGACTGAACATGCATAAGCCTCAATATTTGTAACTCTGACACAACATTTGAAGAGGCAGTAGGAAATAAAGACTCCCATAGGGAATTGTTTCTGTTGAAAGAAGCCAAGAATAAAAGTGGGATAAACGAAGTAAGTTTTATTTTCAATTCCACTAGAAAGAAAAAGATCAAATTGCGGTGAAAGCAAGACTTGGCAGAGTTCTGATTAAAGAAGAATAGGAGGATATTTTCTATAAACTTAATGTCAGTTACAACAATAAAGGAAACATGCTGAAAAGCAGATAAAGAATAAAAAATATGCTTTTGCTAAAGGCTCTGCTTTGAACAGTTAGAAGGAAAAAGATAGTGTAAGAGGAGGACCCTAGAGTCAAATTTATGAGATTATGGTATCGGAGTTTCCAACAGAATCAGCAGAAATTTATATCAAATGTGTTCTCTGGAAGGAGCCACACTGAGATTAGTCCCTCACACTAGATTACAGTCTCCAATGCTTTGACTTTGTACATTTGTACCTGCACAAAGTGGGTATAAACAGTTAACAGCAACAGAAAAAGCAGAGAAATCTGATCTGTTGGCATTGCTACCTTTGGCACACAAATAATTTCTCAGGGTTCAAGGCAAAGAGCTCTGAAGTACTACTGGATGTACTTTACATTCTGGTTAGTGATCCTAACAAGCACAATTTATCCCTTCTTTCCAACATGATTGCCTGAACTTCTCTTGTCTATCTGAATATTCAGCTGACACTGACAATATCTCGGAAGTACAGTTAAGTGTTGCACACCCATTAATTTAGTCTGATTTTTAAAATAAAAATATGAAAGTTGCCTTTGGAGAAAATATTTCATTTTCCACTTTAAAGAGAAGGAAACAGAACATAGGAGACATGAAATGTCTCATCTGAGATGACACAGAAGTTGTACCAGAACCTAGAATTAAGCCCAGATTTTCTGAAAACCAGATGAGGATGCAATATTTCACAGCTTCTGTGTTTCCCCAGAGACATATGAATGGTAGAACTGGGAATTGAAAAACTTCAAGTCTCAAGTGGTGTGATCTCATTCACACATTGCCCATGCTCTCTTTTTTCATTCAGGTACTTTACTGGGATTTTACTCCTTTAAAAAAGCTCACACTCATTAACAACTAGTAGAGTCCTCGTGACAGGATGAAAATGACCTGGTGCTTAGAGATGTTATCAAATGGGGGTGTTCACATGTCTGTTATCACACATGAACTCCCAGTCATCATACAGGGTACACCATGGCTGATTCACTGGAAAGAGAATTGCAGCAATGGTTTGGTTAGTGCTGGGTTACTGCTCCTGCTACATCTCACTCACAACTCTAAACAGAGTAAGAACTCAAAGGAAGTAGGAGCTATGACAGGCAAAGGAGGCATAGAGGGCTAAACTCACTCTGCAAAACCCAATGTTTATATGTTTATAATGGTATAAGGTGAATTAGGGCTGAGAAAAACACCTTCTGTTACAACTCAGTGAACTCCTCAGAGAGAGAGCAAAAAAAAAAAGGAAGGACATGAATCATCCTGTAACTGGTTATGTTCAAAGCAACTTAAAGTTCAGAAAGTTGTTTGTTTCCAGAATTAGTATCTTAATTGTGTCTAATTTTTTTGTTCTAAAAGTGAGTCCAATTCTGAAGTCAACATTGAGTGGGAACATTAATCAAAAGAGATTACAGAAGAATTACAGAACAGCAGGGGCTCCTCAGTTTCTTAATTAATGATACCTATTGATATTCATTGTGATATCCAGTTATTTCATTAATGCATTATGCAGATACTGGAAGAGTTAATAGAACTGAATAGAGGGGGAACTAAAGATGACATTTAAGGAAGAATACTGATAAAATTTCATTCATTTCCCTGAAGTTGGGAATGTCTTCTACAAGGAGGTTAGAGAGTCCCCCAGTCTACATGACTGGAAAGATTGAGAAATATATGTGCTATAAGAAATCTGAAGACTATGTTGGAAAATGGAGTACGTCCCAATCTCAGATAATCCAAAATTTATGAAGAGACATATGATTTTCAGAATTGTTTAAATAAAATTTTTTGACAACATTACATAGGAATATGTGTTCAGTAATAAGTAAAATTTAAAATATGCTAAAAAAAGAGACTTTTCATTCATGGTACATCATTATAGAATAATATCTAGGAGGCTATGAGGCAAATATGATCTCAGTGATGGTCAGTTCATATTGAGGAGTATAACCATAAGAACACTTCTGGAAAGCAATTAAGACAATTGTGATCATTCTGTCTATAGTAGTGCAATAAACATGCCCAGAAATGTTCTTTGGCACTGAAGACTGCTGGCACACAATGGTCTATGCCTGAACAAGCAAACTCTCTCAACCTTGAAAAGGAGGAGGCTGCACATAAATAACCATCCGGGAATAACCTTTGGAACAGTCTGATTCCTGCACCATCCTGGGAACTGTTCTGGACAGTGCTCCTGGGCATGGACTGAAATCACACCAGGAAACATCACAACTGGTTTAGTGGCACATACAATTGTTTTACAATGCCCAGGAACCTTCCCAAGCTGCATTTAATTTGCAATACTATGTAAAAAGATACTTTGTATGAGAAAATGAACTATGTTTGTACAAGAGACTGGGGCTACCATTATGCATTTTATTTCAATGAAACATGAGAAAAAGAAAATTTGATGAAGTGCAAAACTTTTCCATTAAAAAATCTTGGTTGATGCCATTAAAAATCACTTGACTTATTTTATTTATTTATTATCCTTGTTTTATTTATTTCCCTTGTAATGGGAACAAAGAAAATTAAGAGTGATCATAAAAAAATTGGTGGAAGATAGATTTCTCCATAGTAATGCAGTGGGTTGGATGCTTATATGAGAGGAAAAAAAAAATTTAATGCTTCCAGAAAGGAAGATTAACATTCATCCTAAAAATTATCCCAGTCAGGTGTGATAATCTGGGCTGTCTGTTTACACAGATGTGCCCTCAGTTTTGACATTCCTGAAATGCTTTGTTCTCAGTTTTTGTTGTTTCAATTTTTTTTTTTTAACACTTGAAATAAAAAAAGAAGGGGAACAGTTGATAAAATTATTATCTAGGCCAACAATTTAGGTTACAATGGGTAGGTGGGATCTGGCTTCTGAAATATAGCCTCTTGAGCACTTAAATATTTGATAAAAGATACCCAGCAAGTAATTTCTTGGAACATACCATTCTCTGGTTTTCAAGGAAGGAGTTTGGAACTCAAAATTAAGTTCATGTCAGACATGAGAGGAAAGAAATCTAGTACCTTGTTCCTCACTAAATTATTCTACTGAGAGGGTCTACGAGAGAGAATGAACCTGCTGTACAATCATTACCTTTACTTATCCATTAATAAACCTTTCCTGTAACTGAACTTAAGTGAAAAATCATCCTAAGGTCATAAAACTTAGGTTGGCCAAATCTGTGCATTTTCTAATACATCATTTTTGGGACAGGAATTTTTTCATCTGTTGTAAGCAGTACAGTTGATTTATTTCAGGCCATTGGAAGAGAAGATACAGTGCAAAATAGCAGTAGCACTGCTCTATGTACAGCACTGCATGAAAGCACTGCAAAATGAACAATGATGGATAATGGAAATATCCTGTTACAATACTATCCTATCCTTTTTTGATTACAAATTCATTTAGGAGTAGAAAAACTAATTAGCTTCATTAGGAGCAGCTATAATATATATTTGGCTCAGGAACTGCTGTTGTGGAGCCTAACAGTTCCCAAGAAACTAAGAACTTACTTATGTTGGGTTTTTTCCCCCCTTTAACTTTCACATTAGAACTTTGAAGTTCTAATATGTTCAAAGTCAAAACATAATATCCTGACATATTTGGCTAGGGTAGTGACCATGGACTATTTTAGAATCCACTGTTTTCATTAGTGGAAGACAGTCAGCTCACATATGACTTTTTCAGTAGCGCAGGAATATTAGTTAGCAAAAAATAGTATAAGGAACTATACATGATAGTCAACAGAGAGAGAACTGGATAAAAATATCAGTAGTTTAGCAAATAAAGATAACACTTGCAAATTAATGTTAGTTAGGTTAAGGAAAATGTAGCAAATTTCAGAGGTGTGAAAAAGATATAATTGGGGAGTTTACCCACAACAAGAAATGGAAGAAAGCCTGGGTGTCAAAAAGATAACCTAAGCAGAGTAGAAATGACACTGTAGCTATGATGTTAAATTATCTCAGGTTTTGGTACAATACATTATAGTGAGACAACCAATGAGAAGTTTATGACTCTGATTGCCTTCCTCTGTCCTTGAACATGGGTTCATACAGCAGTGGTTCCTATCTGAAGATGTCAAAACCTTCTTGAAGCTCTTTCTCTGAAAGCAAGTAAAGCAGGTACAGTTTTTGCCTTACATGGTAACCTCCCTCTCAGTATTTTTTAAGCAGTTTTGTGTCTAAGTAACAAACCTAGTGTTTCTATTTTTTCTCATTTGTGTTCTGTATTCATCTATTCCTCATCTACCTGTATTTCACATTTCACATATTATGAAAATTATTATACTAACCACTTTGTATTACAATTTATTTAATGCGGTGTTGCTAAATGTAAGTCTTTTAATTTGTTATCAGAAAAGTCTGTTTTATTTGAAGTTTGAATTTGAGTGTCCCTTGCATTCTTTGTATTATACAATTAAAGCCCAATAGTTATGGTAGATGACCATTTGAGGCATTTATTTGGGAATCAGAAAGTCTATAATGTCTTCTGTAGGAAGCCAAGAGAGAGAGAAACAGCCTATCACTCATAAAATGATGACAAGAAGTCTGAGTCAAGTTTCTTAAAATATCTAGGATATGTATAAATTGCACCATAAGACATCTGAGGAACCCTTTCCTGGGTGTGTCACCTTTCTGCAATCAAATAGGAATTTGAATTCAAACTTACCTACTAATGCAAGAAACGAACAGATGAAAATGAAACCAAACTGAAAAGAATTTTGGGCTGCAATGTGACTGAATGTGGCATAGTTCTGTCAGAAAAAAAACCAAAGTTTAATCCTAGAGTAAATGCCTCTCTAATAGAGAATGGCAATATGCACTGGAATGGCTAAGGATAAACAAAGAGGAATTAAGTCTCTACTAAGCTCTCTTGTGATTTAAAAGGTTTATGACTGGCACAGAAATTGCAGTTCTAGATATAAATGGTTCATCAAAGACTTATTGCTTTAATGCAATAAATAAAGAATAAAATGTTACTAGTATTTAAAAGAATTGTAGCAGAAGTTTCTACAGAAAATAATTGTACTACTACCTATCTTTCTAGTGTTTTGTCATTATGGGTTCTTAGGTGCCTCTGTGGATTTAAACATGGAAATAAAATACAGATGTTGTCATCTTTCCAAATCAATCAGCAAAATTAAGTATTATTCAAGCTACAGATAGATGACTTCTATCCCTCCTATCAGTGAGATCAAAGTGCTTAACTGTATCTTTAGTAACTAAATTCTCCATTTAGATAAAAACACCTTGGGAATGTCATACATTTGCTAATAGACAGTACATGAGACAGACATTACAGGAAGGTCTTAGAACAGTCCAGGCACTGGTCCTTTCCATATTAACTGTGATGTGTATGTCTTGCCTGAGCTGTGGTGCAGAATTGGGTATCACAGAAACTTCCACAGTGGATAATGAATAGTCTCTAAGTCCAGAAGACACAGCAATAGCTCTGGCAAAGGACATTACTGTGAACATCTAGTTAGTGAAAACAATCTCTAATTTTGAAAGGCAAATGATATTGTAAGAAACAGATATACAGAATATTAATAGTGTGAACGAGGTGTCTTACATTTATCACTGTGTTTACATCTAGATTAAGAATATTCAAAATGCTTTCCCATCTTCAGGTCCAGGATTTAATAAAAAAAACCCCCAAAACCCAGAAATACTAGGATTTCAGACTAAAGGAGAATTGTAGCAATTTTTCTGCCCCCTTTCTAGAAATAATTTAAAGATCTGTAACCCAGCTTTGAACTTAAAAATCTGCATCACTTATGAGCATAACTGTTGTCCTCATGCTGTTCTGAGTTATTCAGGAAAACAAAGCAAGGTATGCATATGTGTGAGTAATGCTGCAGCTGCAAGAAAACTGGCTATTTCCTGTATTAAAGCAGGATTCAAATTCATTTGGTTAGATATTAAATCTATTAATGTGAGGATCAGGATAATTTTATGGAGATGCTGAAAACATCAGTGAGTGCACTGTAGAAGAATGTGGGGAGAAAAGAAGCTTGGGGAATGAATGGTCTGTCTTCCACTGACTTGTACTAAGCCCCTAAGAGCTGGTGCATGTTCACTGGTTTCTGCTCAGAGACTGAGATTTTTAGGTTTATTAGTATTAATCATAGGAATTATTCCAGAGAATTTGTGCTTGAGGGAATTACAGAAATTCCACAATAATTCGACTGACTCCAGCTACTATCAAATTCCACCAACTTAAAAAAAATGTAGAAAGGTTAGTGATCTGCTATTTATCCATGTGAGATTCTCAGTGAATTGCAAATTCCTCTGGCTGCAGGCTAACTTTCAATAAAAACACATTGTGAGCTCAGGATCATCTGTGTTCCTTAACAGTACTTTCCAATGTACTGTTATGTACATTTTACTGAAATATACATCTTTACTATTATTTTTAAGTGTACCTACAGGGTCACTGGAGTTAATGCTCTCTTCTAAACACAACTGCTGTCCCACTTGAGAATATCTATTACTATAATCTTGTGAGACTTTTTTCATCCAACAATACCATGACTGAGCTCATTCTGATTTGAGAAAATGCTTTGTTCGTTAAACACTTTTGTGCCACTGTCTTTTCTTGCTTTAGTCCCATCAGGCTTGCCATGCATACAAAAGTCTTAATTATTGAATGCTAATTTCCTAACAGTTTCTTGCAGTGCATGAGGGCAAATTAGCTTGTCAAATTAAGAGCAAGTAGCTTGGAAAGTGTTTGAAGAAGTTGAGTGTGGAGCAATTTTCTGCTCAATAAAGTATAGATCTACTTATTGTATTGTTCCTATCAGTAATGTATCAGGGCTGACAAATTTACACATTAATTCTTGATACATTTGTTGCACTTGATTACAAAGATCAATTGCTGTCTCAATACAACTTTTAAAATAAAAGAAAAATAGGTTGTATTTTAGAGCAAACTCTGACACAGGGCCATACTTTGTTATTTTCAGGTCTGCAATATGATTGCTTCATAATTGGAAAAGAAACCATATGCAGGTTAGAAAAAAGTACTGCCATTACTTTTCATTTATCACAGGGTAAATGTGACCTAATTCAACAATCTGATTGTTAAGACCTGTGTGTTTGGACTTAGCTATATTTTCATAGAAAACCCCTCCTGCTGTAGTGGCATACAGACATCCAGAATCTGGGCACATTTCTTTTGCTTTGTCTGAAGCAGGGGTATGATCAGCAAATTCGTTAAGTCAGACACATTGATAGAATGAAATATATTTAACATAATACACTGCATTTTAAACCTGTAGCCCTTCAAAAGCATCTAAAAGGAGATTTTGCTTGTAATTTGTATATGAAACTATTACATTGATTGGATTATATATGCTCCCTCTGGTGGTTTACTTAATCCATAGAAATGCCTTTTTTTTGTTTTGTTTTGTTTGTATTTCAGTGGCTAAGGTACTGTGACCAATTTTATAATAACAGCATACTACTGTCAGTTAAATAGTGTTTTGATAAAAAAAGCCTGAGTATAAACCAGCCAGTATTCCTCCAATCTTTTAATTTGCAACTGAACTACGAAATATTCCTAAAGCAATTTAACAAAACCCAAAAAACCAAACCCACAACCTTAAAACTTCACGTAGTTAAAATGAGGAAGTATTTAAAAGGCATTTTGAATCAACCTTGAGGCTTTATGATGGAGTGATAACAGTGGAGAAGGGAAGGTTTGTGGACATTGTCTATTTGGAATTCTGTAAGGCCTCTGGCACAGTTCCCCACAACATCCCCCCTAAACTGGAGAGATATGGATTTGGTGGTTGGATGAGGAACTGGTGAGATGCTAGCACCTAGAAAGTGGTGGTCAAAGGATCAATGTACCAATGGAGATCAGTGACAAGAGATCCCTCAGGAGTCTGTATTGGGACCAGTCCTGCTCAATGTCTTCCTCAAGGACACAGACAGTGGCACCGAGTGCACCCTCAGCAGGTTTGCAGATGACACCAAGCTCAGTGATTTGCCTTTCCCAGCTCTCAGGTGGAATCCACAACCCTTGTTGTGGTGTCAGCTATCCAATAAAAGCTGAGGAAAACGCAGATATCAAAAAAATAACATATGTGTTTCTTATTTGGATTTAATTACTTTCTTTTGTAAATGCAGAGGCTTCTCTAGTCAGATAGAATAGTAATTATTTTTACGGTTTTATAAATTCTGTAGGGAAGGTGCTTTGCTCAGCAGATAAATATTTTAGGTTACATATGACTGTTATGAATACTACAAAATTTGAGTCAACACTTTTTTAAACAAAAACAGTTCTTGGTCAGTTGGGATATACAGACCAACAAACAACACCCAATCCTTTTTTCTACCTGATACTAAAAATTTCCTGACATAAACTCACATTTGAAAGTTAACTAAACATGTTTCAAATTTCCTTCTAAAGGAAGAAGAACAAACAAGTAATTTCGAACTTATCCAGAAGTTCAGAAGACAAGTAATAGGAATTCTTTTTATCTCAATTCCATAAAGGCACTATGGAAAACTGTCACTTCATATTTCAACTGTAACATGTTTTCTTAAAAAACGCAGGTGCCTAAAGAGTCTCCCTTCCCTGCTTTCCAGCTAATCAGCATGGAATGCAAAACAACTTCTTTCTTTATTACCTGCTTAGATGGGAATGGTGATTATCATAATAAAAGATTAGAAGTATCAAGCCTTAAATCACATTATTGCTACTATTCCCAGACACATTTCTGATTTTTAACTTTGCTCAGAATACATTCCATAAGCCCCAGCTATAACCTGTTCATGTACACAACTGTGCTATTGTTGCCACACAGGATTAAGCATTGAAGTAAAATGTACCACAAATGGGATTCTTTCATTTTTCTAGTTCAGGATTGCTTTAAGGGTATAAGAAGCTTTGGGAGCTGTGCATACACACAAGGGCAGTATGACTCCCTAAAGTGCATGGAGTGTCCTGGCTCATCACTGCACTCAAAAAGTCCTGGAATTTGTGCAGTCTCTTTCAGGGCACTTTTCAAACCAGGAGTTTTCACTCTGTGGGTCAATACCATAAACTGTTATTTCAAATTACATTATTGAATGCCTACTCTGGAAAACAGAGACTCTTAAGGATAAGAGTGCAAAATCTCACTTCTTTTCAGACCCTGGAGAGTCCCCAGCAGGGCTGCCTGGAGAGCAACGCCAGAAGTAAATCCTGAGTCTCCAGGCAGCCAGTGACTGAGGAGAGTGGAGCTGGTCTGAGCTGGAGACATGCAAGGAAGTTTCAGTGCTCAGGCTTACACACCTCCACATCTAATGGGCCATTCTTCAGGGGTGACTTGTTTTCAGAGGATCAATGGTCACTTATCTCCTGGGCCTCTGGGGTTTCTCTGATCACAGACTGTTGTGTCAAGGCTCTGACACCCTTACTGAGTAGAGAAGCTTCATGGGGGTCCCCTGGGGGATTTCACTACTGAGCCCTGCTTAGACTCATCTGAAGAGTCTTTCTTGTACAGGGTTGGACCCTTGGAGATTTTTTTGGTCCCAGATACATTAGTCCAGAATTTGGTAAAAAGCTGCTTTTAGTACTGCTCTCCTGTTCTCTGTAACTTCCCTTGAAAACCTGAGTCTGCCGACAAAGCATCCCTGTGGATCCGGATGTTAGGTTTTGGGTGCCCTTGGCATATGGCAGATAGTTTTGAGGATTAAAAATTTGAATATATGTACCAACAGTGACAGCTGAATAAAGCTATCATCTCCACTGTTTACATCTCCTGCCCTTAGTACTACAGCACTCCAGTTCCCTCTCTTCAGTGTTGGGGTGATGGCACCACACCAAACCTGACTGAGTTTGCAGGTCCTGGGAGATGCTTTTATCCTGATGAAGTGAAGAGAGAAACATTCATAGCCTGAGTCTCCAGCATGCACAGATTGCAAGAATGTGCTCTTTGCTCATTTCTGAACACACTGAAATATCAGTTTCATTTCACTGCCCAAATCTGACGCTTTCTTGAAGTTTATCAAAATAAACCCATCAATATCTAGGGAATCTTTATTTATTGGATAATCAACTTCAAATATTTTCAAGGGAAGTCACTATTTCAGTATATGCAAGCAAGTTTTACAAACTGAAGCTATAAAGTAACAGTAAGGTGGCCTTAAAACTTCCAAAAACCTTCCTAGAAAATGACATCTCTGATGTGCAGGCCATACCAAGTTACTAGAGTATATAAACATTTTCAGATGCATAAGAAGATGATATAAACAAATCTAACATGAATGAATTCTCCCAATTTTTACACGTCAGGAAGTCAGAGATAATGAAGGGCAAATGATCCACATTTTAGCCACTGGAAACCACCATGGGACAGATGCTACAGTGCATCTATAAAATGCTAAAGGCATTTAATAGACAGGTGTTGGATACTTGTATTGGGAAAAGTTAGAATACCATCCTAGCTACATATTTATAGTTAATCTTATTTTGAAGAGTTTTACTTGTGAAACAGTTATGAAATATTTGTAGTTCCAAAAGAAATTAGCTCCTAGGGGGATTCTCCATCTGCTGAAGTCAAAGGAAAATGATGTGTCTTTGTTTCAGTCATGATGAAGTTGCGTGACACATATCATATTGGATTTCAGAGTGGATAGTGTGATGACCCCTTATTAAAGAACTAATGGTGATTTAAGCTTGTAGAGAGTGCAGGAATAGGGGATTTGGCCCTCAGTCACATCCAACATGAACCTGCCTCTCCAACCAATGCAGAGCCTGCACAGCTGCTGGGCTGAAGTTACAGGTAGGAAACAACCCACTGCTGTAGGATAAAGCTGTTTTCATTCCAGCACAGATTGCCCACATGGGGGAGTAAAGTTTTTCTGCAAGGATCCCACTCATCCGTTTCCTTGTGCAGTTAAAGGTTTTACATAAAGTTCTGGGGTTTTTTTTCCCCCCAAACTGTACTTTGCTGTATGAATGATTCAATATGTGTATTAAATCTAATGCAAGGGAAAAAAATTATATTCCAGATGGTGTTCCTTGTAGTAATGTTTCTCTGGATAAAAGGGGTAATAAGTTCCTGAGAAAAAAGGTTGTGTTTCCCAATGGACATGTGAATGCTTGCTACCCACATGGAAGTCTGTCTTGAGAATATCTCACTTTAGAGCACCAAAGTACTACTGTGGCACCATAGAAAGAACATTTCTCTGTGTCCCAGGCATATCTTACCCTCACTATCCCTCAGTGCCCTCAGCAGCAAACAGGAATTCTCCCTCTGCAGGAATTGGAGCACCAGGTTGGTCAGGAGATTACTGATACATTGAAAACCTGTCACTGCCAGTTCAAAGCCTTCTTCAAGCTTTTGAAACAAAGCCTAATTGGCTTCCCCACTCTGGGCTTTGCCTACAGACAAGAGAGGCAGTTTTGGTTCCTCAGTGTGTGCTGTCAGATTTGCAACTGAGAGGCATTTCTCAGGCATTGGTCCCAAGAATTCCTCCTACTTCAAAAAACACTATAAGCACAAATTTGAAAGTGGACTGTAAATATTAATTTCTTTGTCCTCTAGACACTTCTGAAATGTCTAAGTTAATACTTCATGGAATGCTTTGCCCTTGATTTTATCCCACTGCAGCAGAGCAATGTATATCATAACAGGAGATAAAAGTCTCCATTGATTTACAAGGCTGGTGAGTGAAGAGCAGTGACATACAGAAAAAGCTGAAGAACTGTGAGGCAGGAATTAACTTTCCATCCTTTATGATTTTTAACCATGCTATTAGATTCTGTTGTTGAGAAAATGCTTTTTTTATCGCATGCAAAAGAACATTTTAAGACAGCAAATTTATTTTTGAGGGGAACAAAACCACAATGTGGTATCGAAGCAAATGATTCTGAGCACTCTCCTTTGAACCAGACATTGCCACTACGAATGGAATAAGATTTTTTTTATTTGGTATCTCTTGAAAATGAATATACATGCTGAGAAAAAAGTAAGGTAAAGGAAGAGAGGCACTAGACTAGAAGTCCAGAGGGAGTATGCAGAACTGGTAGAAAATTTTCAAAGCTGAGACAGAATGATTCCTCATCACAATAATTCTGCAGTGTAACCACATATATGTTCAGTTTTCATATTTTGGAAAGCAAGTTGCCTCTTTTCACAAAACATTTAACCATTCATTATTTCAGATCTCTTTCTCCATAGATATCAAATAGTTGAGACTGCTCATTTCAGAAACTGGAGAAGAGTGGCCAAGAAAGACAACGAGGTCTGAAGCAGACATCCACCAAAGCCATGTTTCCAGAGGAAACACTAAGCTAACAGATTAGGTGTAAAGTCCTGTATAAGTTGTTCTGGGGACTGACCACAGCCTGTGGATCACAAAGAAACCAGTCTGATCTCACAGCTGGCCCTGCTTTGAGTGGGACGTTAGTCTAAATGACCTTTTTCATTCTTAGCTATTTTATGACTCTATACGCAGTTCTCCATTTACTAAAATCTGAATGAATATTGTTCAACTTGATAGATAAAAACTGTATGTATGACTTTTTAAAAACTACTGAAATTCCCATATAGAAGCATATTCTTAGTTTCCCTTTCAGTATCCATCCTTTTTCTAAGAAATCCTCTCCTGTTCCTGCTTCTGCTGGTAGTCAAACAATATCCAAAGACAACTTGCATGAAGTGACAGTCTCACTACTGTCAGTAATGGCCTAATTAATAGTAATAAAACTACTCAGTCTACCTGCTGCATCTTGTCAAAAGCACAAACGTGCTGCAGAGTGGAGACAGCTGGTTTTGGAAAACAGTGCAGTAGGCTACCTCACAGTAGGCTCATCTTTGATCTCCACAGGCAAAACAAAAAGCAAGGCCTTCTTCATTCAAACTTTAATTGAATAGAAATAGATGTGTTCAGACCGGGTATTTTCCAGCAGTAAATTACACCTTGCCAGTTGTGAGGGGACAGCTGTGATGAGCAGAAGGAAACACAATGTGGCAACATGCCTGGTTCTGCTCCTGCTAAAGGTGAAGGATAAAATTAATTCTCCACAGTGAATTTGTGCCTCAGTGACCAAAACAGATCTTTCAGCAATTTCAGAACTCAGGAAACTCAGGTGTTAGGAAACTACAGAGAAACAAAATCTCAAGATTTTCCTGTTCTTCATGAGAGGTCTGGATTTTGCAACATAATTGAGTTTATCCAAACAAAAATGAGAATACTGGCCACACAGCAACAGGCCTTGCTCAAACCAAAGGCAACAGAAACTTGGTGCTACAGCATCTATTGATGGAAGGAGAATGAAGCAATGATGAAAGCAAGGAATCAGCTAAGGCAACCAAGAACTGTTCATGCTTGCTTGGAACAGTTTTCTAGAAGTATTATTACTCTTGTATATATTTGGTGTGTTTTCTATTACTTGGTTTTTTTCTTAGCTCTAATTCCACTAAAAAGGTTTTCGCAAGACAAATGGGCAACAGAGTTACTTTTTAAGTGACTTGTTACAGGAGTTGCAGCTTAAGAAAACAAAAAAAATGACCCCAATTTCCTAATTCTGCGCTGTGTTCTTCAGCTATTTACCAGTTCTTCAACATGATGTCAAAATATTGCACTATTTTAGAATGTTAATTACCTTTTCTTGTTTTAGTATACATCCATTTCATACAAAGCTCTAATCACTAGAGCCGAAGAGCACAGCAACAATAAATATCCATTATGATACTGCACTTTGTTCCAGAGAACTGGGATTAAATTTGTCATGAAGATCAGTGAAGGTCAGTGAGTGAAAAACTTTTTGAAAAGCTGCAGTTGCAGAGTTTCCTTTTTTTCTGGCTGTGCTTCAGCTGCTCCACAGTCTAAATCACTCCTGCCATGGACTTGACTGTCCCTGTCCATGTGTCCCTGAGAGGCTGAGGAGACCCAACTCACCCCCTAAGTGTAGTGATAGGTTAAAAAGGAAAATACTCTGACTGTTTGGATGTATTGGTCTCCCTGCTGTTAACAAAGAAGTTTTTACAGTTACATTAACACCTTGCACCTCCATGGGATTAAATTGTTTTTGATGAAGCCAGTGATGTAAGGAGAAAATATGATTTTTATTATGGTTTCTTCTTATTTTTCTGCTTCAAAAGGATTTTAAGTATGACTGAAGAAATAAGAACAAAAACTTAACTCCCAAGTCAACTGTTTTGACTATTTTTGTCTAATTGTTGAAGTGAAATGTGACAATGATGGTGATCACACTTGAGATTTATGTTCATGTGAATGTATATATATATATAAACCCAAATACAACAACTTCTAATGCTGAATAACCTGTAGGCAATGGTTTTGGATAGCCTTTGGGCACAGCTCCATACCCACACACAAAAAAGAAAATAAATTATTTTCTCTACCTTTGGAGTTTACTGCACCAGCTGCAGTTGAAACCAATCTGGGCAGTGACACAGGGACCACAGCTGGTAAACTGGAGACAGGCTGGGATGTAGATAAACATGGATTATTACATTAGTCTCAGATATGTTTCACATAAGAAACACAAAAAGAATACACCTTCTGATAAGATATATTTAGGAAGTCCACAGGTTCACACACATTAATGCTTTGCACAATTGCACACACAAAAGTACATTTCATCTGTGTTATTCCATTTGTAAATGTATTTCTACTTCCACATGTGTTCATTCAGCTTCATTCCTAAATTTTTATCTTTTTGCTCAAAATTAAGTATTTCCTTAAAACTATTGCTTCCCTGGCTCCACTGTTCCTTGGTGCTGCTAACATTCAGACATAAGTAGATAATAAGACAGACACAAAAAATGTGCAGGAACTATAATTGGATTAAAAAAAAAGAAAAATAGATATTTCTACTCTTTTTACAGTAGTACAGCTGGCATTTTAAACCCTGAGATTTCTAAGCAATGCAGTTTTACCTTGGAAAAATGAGCCAGATGAACTGCAAAATATTTGGAGCCATTTGTTTGGGGATATGCCTTTGTGATGTGATGCACAGTACACAGAAGAATTGATGTTTGCACTGCGAGCATGAAAACTTTTTTTTTTTTTTTTTTTTTTTTCTTTCTTAAGGAAACCCATTTAAAGGTAATATAATCATTCTTCTGAAAAAATGATTTGGCACAAATTTCATTCAAAATCTACTGGGAGCTATATACCTATAAACTAACTTGAGATACATGAGGATGAACTGGATAATGCATCATCCATATGGGATTGTAGGAGAGGATAAATGAATCTGTTTATGATTCCAAGTCCACAAATAAAACAAAATACTTAAAATTGTGTATGTGTTGCTGGGAGGGAGAGGGAGATAGATGCTTTCTAGATCTGGCTCCTGCTTATGTAATGTTTCACTTACTTGGAAGAGGTATCATTTCAACAGCTGAAAGATTGGTAATCTTTGACATCTGTAGCTCCACCCTGTGGTATTCATAAATTGTTCTTCTGCGGACATCTGACAGGAAAGGAAAAAAGAAATAATATTTTCTTATTTTGCAGTCTTTAGATTGTGAAAAATGGTGGACGTTAAGAATGCACACTGTTCCTTAGGCGCACATATGACAACGATTTTTCTCAAGAATATATTTTTAACTTTGAGTATCACAAAATAACATGTAAAGAAAGAGAATTTTTCAGTGGAGAAACCATCAGAGCTGACAGAAAAGGTAGTTCTCCTGGCAAAGAATTATGAAAATGCTGAACGTGCTCTCAAGGATTAGTCATTGATTTAGGCAGAAATTGTAGAGAGTATACTGTCAGACATTTTAGGGTGTATTTCAAATGCTTGCTTTCCTAAGACATTTTTCTCAGCTTACAGACTTGAGAGAAATGCTTTATTTACTCACTTTGTCAGATGTGCAAACAAAATTGATTTTGTTGTTCAATCAAATTTGTTAGCTACAAGATGGCTCACATCTAAGTGTACTGGAATGTATTTTCATATTATAACATTATACTAAAGAAGACAATCTCCCTAAACAGCTGTTATGCATAATCTTTACACAGGCTGACTTCACCTGAGTTTCTCGAAACAGAAATGCCTTATAGTCAATGTACTGTTCTTAAGGTCTCTGAACTCACAAGAAACTGTAAGATCCAAGCACAAGAGAAATGTGAAAAAAATCACACACTACTTTCCAGAACAATATCTTATAATGTGTTCTGAAAATTCCAGATTTTATATGCACAGTTGTAATATAGACTGGTGAGTTTGTATATTTGAAAATCAAAAGTGCAATATATAACACCCTAATACACCTATAACAGCAATCTGACACAAAAATGACAGCTTCCGGGCGTGCTGGTTTCATATTTATGTTCTTTCTGATGGTCTGCTAAAATAACTGAAAACAGAGCTAAATCAATCACTGACCCTCTGCAATCATTCCAGAGAGGAATTAAGAGTTACCTACAAAGGACTAACAGGTTACCCATGCCAGTGACCAGTCAGAGTCTACATGTAACAGAAGGAAAGGGACTTGTAGACAGTCACAAACTCAGTCTTTGGAGGTCTTTGTTGCCAGTCCCATATGGATTAGGGCACAACCTGTTGTTTGAGGAAGGAGTTTCGCTGCCCTCTCCTACCTCATTAGCTCTCAGGGACAAGTAGGCAGTATCTTGCTTTCAGACAATAATATTTCTATTTAGCTCCAAATCAGCACCGTTGCCAACCACTTCTTGCAATTTATTTGAAGCTTTGCTATGACTTCACTCTCCTGAAAGCAGAATTCTCTTTCAGTACGAAATGAACCTATTTGAAACCTAATTGAACTAGTTTTATGTGCTCCCTACAAAGTCATTCTGACTAGTTAAAAGACAGATATGGGCAGGTGCCAGACGTTACCCCAATAAATGCCTTAGCCATGTCCTTCAGACCCACTGGACAGAAAGAGTTTTCAAGACCAAGCTGACTGTGTGCTGGGGTAGGGAAAATCTCTTGCCAGCTGCAAGGGGTTTATGCTCACAGGATGGTCAGTCTCCTAAAAGCCCAATCAGAGTGATTGTAAAATGTCTTTGAGATGAGCTCCTGCCAATGCTGAAGGCTGTAATTTGTTTCCACAGAAATCTTTAACATTCCATCCAAAAAAAAAAGCAATTGAATACATAAAGTGAAATGCTGGGCGTCCACACTTCATTTGAACTGCACCTCATCAGTACTGGTACAGACTAGTGTGCCATAATCCTGTTAATGCTGAACCTTTCCTAACAGGCTCCTTACAGGGCTTACAAGGAATAAGGAGCATCTGGCTTTCCAAAGACTCTGTAAGAATCAGAGATTCAGGGCACAGGCACTTTTATATCACCCAGTGCATGAAATTTCTGAAAAACACCACTTTTAAGTGAATTAAGTGTGTTATATATATAAAAAAATTCTAATCATGCATATTTCAGCATGACTCTTAATTCCATTAAATCCCACTGCCTGACAGACTCAAATCTGATCTTTTTCTTCAGAAAGATGACTGTGCCAACCTCAGGTGGTGATTTTCCATATGAGGTATCTATCTGAAGCACAGAGAGGTATTTGCATAGTCACCTTCTAACATCTTTATATATACTTGCAGACAGGTGGCTGGAAACGTGAGCATTCAATTTTATCTCCCTGACCAGGCTAGAAAAACATGCAGGCCTAGATTCGTTTGAAAGTATGACTTAAACATGCCACGCTTAGATCTTTAAAATACACTTTTCTCTCCCTATTTTGAATTGTGAGCTGGTTTCCCTTAACAAAATTGGTTAAAAAACTCAAAAGGATAAACATAAAAATGAAGGCTCTTCCCTCATGCTTTCCCCCTAACCTCTTCACACACTCCTGCTTCAACCCAGGACAGATGTTGCATTTCACTCAGGTGGAATTTGTTCTTTGTCTTATGCTGTCTATTTAGCTCTTTAACAAAAAATTCCTGCGCAGAATCACAAAGATCTTATGAGCCCATGTATACCTCAGGACAGACCTTAACATGACAAGAACTAGCGAAATAATTTGATGCAGTAACAGATGAATATTTAAGCACCACATGCAGATACTTTGCTATAAAGAAACATTACATCAGGTCTAGCAGGGAAGGGAGGAATGGAAAAGGACTTTTGTATGCTTTTGAAGTACCATTCCTGGTTCTGAATTTCAGAAAACGTGTATATTCTTCTCCTAGTCATGAAAATATTTTACATTTCTACATGTCTGGGTTTCTCAAACAGTTTTTAACTAAATGGTATAACTTTTAATACATTTTTCTACTAACAGACTATTTTTGTACACTTGGTTTAATTTACAGTATGGTTCAGATTGTTTTTTGGTTTGTTTTCATGGCATGTACTTGTGCTATCTTTGAACACAGGCCAAAGGTACAGTCCCAGCAGAAAAACCTGAAGTAAAAAACAGCTACTTGAGGTAAGAACATGTTCCTCATTGATTGAGAGAGATAACATGGGGGTCAGAAGGCTATTTGAAAGAATCCTTTCAAGGGATTAAGCAATGGATTGGTAAATTATAGATGTGCAAGACTCTGCTGTGACAAAATAATTCTGTGTAGTTTTATCACAGTAATATTAAACTAAATAATGGAATATAAGTATTCTATGTAGCAGAACTGCAAGTGTTGACTAAAGGTACTCAATGGAGAGAGTACTGTGGAGGGGGAGCAGTGCCAGGAGAGCACCAATGATTTCTTAACATGTGTGTAGGGTCAGTAGTTCATAACAAACCATTCTAAATATGTGTCTGACAGATGCATAACCTCTCTGTATCTTTTCCATTACATAGTCACTTTTCCTCACGCACCATTCCTCAGCTAAGAGTCATTCTGAGTTTTTAAATGATATGTTCACACAAATGAAGACCTTTTTCAGTGAAAGATTTCTAGGGAATTTGGATGGGCCATATACCCAGAAATAACTGCTAAATAAGGCCATATGTATTCATACAGCCATACTTTTACTTTTAAGCCTTGCTGATAGAGAAAACAGAAATGGTAAGAGGGCTCATTTGATTATGCAGAAGTCAATTTGAAGTAAACAATTTATGAAACATATCCAACAAGCTGCAAGCAATTTGTGGAAAATATAAGGCATAGAGAAGGGAGGGGCACAGCTGCTGTGTTATACAGACACTGACTTTGCTGGACAGGGACCTTGTTTAACATCAGTGGCTGAATAAAACCTGTCAGCCTGGTGTGTCTGATTGCTGTCACCACAAAAGGTAAAGGAATCAGAATGTCGAGGCATTCTTTAACAGCTTTATATTGCTAAAATTAGCAAAATATTAACTAATTAATTCTTGAGGTACTGACACTGGGACCAAACACCAATGCTTATAATCCAAACACCTCCACAATTGCTCCACTGGATATAACACACATCTAAATCTAGATAAAAATTCAGATTCCCTAACTGTATAAATTTTATCACTCTCTTAAAAATTACTAAAAAAAAGCCTTTTAAACCTGGGAGCTGCACCTCAAAGATGTATAATCTGTGAACAAGCAAACCAGTGAAGCAGGCTCTGAAAATATTTTTATGAACAATGTACTAAGAACTGGTCTGCCCCAATGCTTTGTGCTTACCACACATGATTTATTTTGAAACTCTCCATGTCCTTCTAGATTTGCCCCAATACCTGTTGCCAGCTAAGGAGCTCCTAGTACAGGACCTAGGTGTGAAAAACTTGCTTTATTCCCTAATCCCACCACGTACGAAACTGCCTCACTCTGAGATCTGTCTGTGGCTGGTTATGAGAATGTTTTAAACTTTGATCAACTTGTACCAGTCCTGGGAGTATTGTCATGCTACCAAAGATCAACAGCATGCTCCTGAGTCAAACAAGGAACCCAGCTGCCTGGATAAACCCTCTTGGACCAGCAGACAAACATGCAGGGCTGGAGCAGCTTGCTCTGTGGGATTAGTTACACCAGTGTAAAGAAGAATAAATACTATGATTTTAGAGTGATAACTTTGGGGCCCATTTTGCACAGGGGTAAATGATAACACTGCCAGTAAGGCAGGAGGAAATCAGACTTTGTGATTTCCCAAGTGGTGCTGTACTTTTATACAATAGATATCAGAGCATAAATGGCCGGTGGTCTTTTACCCTTCAGGAAGATAATCCTAAAATTCTTTGAGGGGCTTCACTGCTGTAAACAAAGTGGTGAGACATCTTGAGCAAGCATTTACAACATGCAGAGCTGTCACTTAATTATATGCTTGAGTTACACCACATATTGAGTGACACTAATTGCACGGAAACTGGAATGTTACTAAGACATAGCTCAGCACCATTTTTGTACACAGAATTGTTGAATAATTTCAGTATGATTAAATGGTAGAGTTGTCAAGGTACAGGTTTCCTAAAAGAGCTGCATCTAATACAGTAGAGGCCAAAATCACAGAGAAGTATATTTCATTGTGGAGACAAACCTGCTACCCACAATTTCTTAGTGCAAGACTGGCAATTCACTGTGTAGATCCCCTGTAGAATCTGGCACTCATTTTGCCAGTGTATTTCATGATTTTGTGGGAAAAAAACACATTATTGGAAGGCTCTCTGGTGGGGTTTTTATAGCTAAAATACAAACTGGGTTGCAGGAAATGCTTTTTCATTTCTTCTTGCACAGCAAAAAGCTAATCGAAAGACAATAGGGAAGAGCACTGAAACAAAGGAGGGAAACACAGTAACCCTGAAGGAGAGGAAAAACAGAGGGGAAGAAAGATGGTTGTGAAGTTAAAGAGAGATCTTGGGAGTCTGCAGAAGGGAGAGCAAAGGCAAGTGAAAGAAGAACCAAGGAGAGAATAACAAGGATGGCAGACAAATAAACAAGAAATGAAAGAGAACTGGTTAGAGAAATTGAGCAAGGAACAAAGGTCCTGAAGCAGTGAAGGTGTTTAAAAAAAACTTGCTGGAGGAATATGTAAAACTCCCAGGTTTGTCATCACCAATCATGTTTCTAGCTGGAAGACATCTGTGAAACTTCCTCACTGTGTTTGTTACAAAAGAAAAAATAGTGTGCAAGTGTTCAACCTGTCTGAAGAAGAAGAAATCAAGATGGTCACACACATAGAAGCAGAGTTCCAGAGCCTGGAACTTCATTTGAATTACCTGGAAAGAGCTGAAACTTTTCCACTGAAATTAATAAAAGGACTTAGTTTGCCATTTTGCTGTCATATAAATCTCAGAATTATCAGGTTAACCTTGATGTCGATCAGAAATTTACTTCCCTTAAAACATTACCATTCATTCCAAAACACAGCTAGAATATATACAGGCATATCTATATCTAGATATAAAATATAAAATAGTGGCTAGTCTGCAATAATGTAATTATAAGTGGAAAATAAAGGCATGGTCTATAAGCAAGAAGTAGTGGCAGATCAAGGAAATATATCAAACATAAAACAGGCAGAAAGTCACCTGCCAAAAATATCCCATCTCCATGCTCTAACTCTTAAAAGATAAGGGGAACAAGTGTAGGTACCTATATGCTTTTAGGGGCAGATAAAAGGGGTATTACTGCAAAGTCTTTATATGAAGAAGTATATTAATAAAAATAGGTATGATATTCTCAAGTTCCTCCACTTAAAAAAGTTCAGAAAATCATTCCTTTTAGCTCTTGGCTCTTCTAGAGGATACTTTTCAGCACTCATTAAAATGCACTTTTGAAATGAAATGGCTGATCAAAAAGCATGTTTTGTTCTCCTCAGAATGAAATAGGTTTGCCTGGCTTTTGAACTCACCTTTCAGAAGTATTAAAAAAGTTATTACCAATCTTTTGGACAGTACACCTGAAAAAAATCTGATAAATAGTTAGCTCTAAATCTTCTGAAATTACTTTAATAAACTAGGTTTGGTATATTGAAATTTTAGAATACTGTGAATACAAAAGGCAACAAAGACCTTCAGCATTTTTAAAAATTGAGTGAATATATTTGTTCAAACAGGTTTGTGTTGCTCTTAGTGTCTCTTTCCATTTCAAAAGACAATATATAAAAAAAGAACTGACAGAGCTCGAACAGGAAGCAGTAGAATTTGGACTGTGCTTTTTTGTATTATTTGAGGGGGATGTTTTTGGCTTTTTTTTTTTTTTTCTTTTTTAATAACTAGCCATGAACATAAAGGGAGACTGAGTTCTTTTGAGGGAAAAACCTTTGAAGTGGTAAGCTAGAACTAGTAGTTATACTTCTTTGCCTTCTTTTGGGACAAACAACAATTTATATTCTTGCATTGTCTTAAGAAGCCAACAAATAAAGTAGAATAACAATTCTATCATATCACATTTTCAGTAATTGACTAGAGCCACAGCTGATTTAATACCTCTGAAAAAAACAAAAATTCAAGAACATACATATTTTAAGAGCTGATACTGGCTTTCTATGGACCAACATTATTTACCAGTTCTGTCAAGGTGCTATTCTATTGCCTGTACACATCAATATAAACCTATTTCACTGGGCACACAATTCAGCTTCAGGAAAATCTACTGTGAAATGATGGTTCCCTTGATTAATATTAGCTCTAGTGTAAGCTGCAATCTAGCAAAAATAATCATGAATTACCACCATCCACAGAACCAGTAGTTAGGGGCAAAAGCAATGCATTGCAAACAGCAATACATTAATAATACTCTCTAAACTGCTGCAGCAGTGGCACATTTTATACTCCTTACCCACATTATAGTTTCACTTCTGTTAGCAGAAAGTGTCATGTGAAAAAAAATATTATAGATATTCTAAAACCAGAAGACTACTACCTCTGCATTCATCAAAACAAATATTATTTAGTCCTAGTAAAACAAAGTGCTTGTCTGAAATATTTCTACAAAAAGAAACATTCAGACTTGAATAAAGACTCACATCTCCCATATATTTTCCATACAAAATATGTAAACCTAATACAATTTCTTTAGTGTTGTTTGATTATGGAGGCCTGATGTCAAAAGATATCATCCTGTTACATCTCTTGGATAGAATTTCTCTGTGACTATTCTCATAAACCTTTTGCATAAATCAATCAACCTTATTTCCATCTGAATCCATATTTGGAGCTCCTACAAGCTGAAGATTAAGAAATATTCAGATGATTTACTTGCAAACATCACTCACATTGCTGATTTTTTTTATGACTAGTTTCATTTGTTCTTAAACACTCAAAACCAATCCATGTAAACATAGGCACATCACAACTACCTATCATACTTCAGAAATGAATTTCATGTCTCTTACGTGAAATCTTGGCATGCAAACATCCTTCACACTACTCTGAGCTCACAAGTAACAAATAGTACTGAAATTTTCCATATGCCTCATGACAGGACATGTAAGGCATAGGATTGATGCCCCCTCATGTTAAAGACTGTTTTCTATGTGATGAGGAGATGGGATGAGCTGAGAGGCCAATAGCACCAGCTTTTTGAGTGTCAGCCCCATCTGCAGTCTCTCTTAAAGCTGGGCTGGATGAGGTCAGTCCTTGTGAGCACCACAGGTCTGCCAGAGTTCAGTTTAGGAGAATATGCCTGGATTCAGTCCCAGGAGCCTGGTTCAAGAACAGCTCCTTCCATCTACACTCTGCTATTAAGGCTTCATCAAAAACTGATCTTAGTACATTTTCTCCAAACATGTAAGTAAACCCAACAAACTTGAAAAGTGAGCATATTCTCTAATGGCTAAACAACATCAAAGGGTTCTGTACACAATACACTAAAGTATTGAGAAAGTGACACTTGATTTCCTACTATTTGTTTTTAGTGAAGCCATACGAAGTATAACTAAAGTCAGAAAAAACTTAAATGCCACCTGCAATACTGCTGTCATGACAATGTGAGCTCAAGATATTATTTAATAACTACATCTCCTCTTCTTTCCTCTCACTAAAATGTGTACATGAATTTGAAGTACAGAATAAAGTATCAAGAGCTTTCAGCCTGGATATTTTTGGATAGAGATTGCTTCTGCTTTACTATGGATATGAAAGCATGTTCCAGATAAAGTATCTCATGGAAAACCAAATTGAGCCAGCTGAGAGTTTAATTTGACATTATTTGACTGGCCATTTAATTTTATTTACTTAATTTATCAGCTCAAAAGAAACAATGACAGGAAAAGACATATTGGGAATTATCAAGCAAATAAAATTACACTTGAATTAGCAAGCTGAAATTAGCTAAGTGATTTGTTGTGCAGCTAATCACCCTTGATGAAATCAGCTTATACTAATTTGTCAGCCTCCAAACCATTAGCACCACTACAATTCTACATACTGGGAATTTGCTGGATCCTGTGCACGACCACAAATGCATCTGAAAGTCCCACTTTCACTGGGTGGTTGGTTGAACTGATCTGTGTCACAGCGACAGGAATCTAAAAGACAAAACAGGAAAATATTATTGAAATACTGAACTAGAAAAAAGGACTAAAAATAAAAAGCACTGCCAAAACGAACATTTAACCAGGGTAACTTAAAAGTCCTAAATAAATATTTTATACAACATAGCACAATAAAATCAAGATTTTTTTTTGAAGGTAGAAATTACTGGTTTTAATTTATATTTTATCTCAGTTTTCTTTGCATTGCTTTCACATGAACCCTTAGAGGTAGAATCATTGTCAGTGACAAAGTATAAGAGGGTAGTAATTTCCAGTAATTTATTTCCCTTAGCTGAAGAAAAAGTGGGGTGATGTGCTAGTATGCTCAGGGACAAGGAGGCAATACTTCCTGTCTACTACTGAACACAAAAACTGTGAAAGTTTAGCTTGGGATGAACATTTTAAATATGGCTCAGTTAATTTGCACTGAAAACTGTGTGAATTTTTATCTGTAAAGAACTCTGCCAGATTGATAATAATATTTAATATGTTCTTGAATAGCAGTCGAACAGTTTTGTGGTAAACATGGAAAATTCCAGATGCTCAATTGCCAATATCTAGAGGAAGAAATAAAAATACGTAGATAGTCATAGACCATTCCAGCTTTACATTACAGATATATTGGCACTGGGTAGGTAACATGATTGCATGAAAGCAAATGTCAGGTTTGATTCCATTCTTGGGGTAAGATCGCAGCTATGGCTGATACTTGTATAGATATAATAGGACTGAAATTTTCAAAGATGTTTGATTTAGTGACATGTAGCACTTCTGCAATATTAATATAGTTAACTAGACTGACTGTCACAAAAAGCAGCCATCACTAAAGGAGCACCTCAGACTGACAATGTCTTTACAGCATTCAAAAGTTCCATCCAAGACTGAGTAGGAAACATAAATTTACTGCTCAGCAGTTCTCCAGATGGCACTAGCAGAGTAAAAATAATGAAATGCCTGGATCAATTAGCAAGGTTAGGCATTGCAAAAAATACAAAATGTAATACAGACAAAAAAGAGTGCAAGGTAGAGTTTGGGGACCATGGTGTAGAAGTTCTGGAAGGAATCTCTGTACTGTAGTGGATGAACAACTCCAGCAGTCAGAAGGGACATCTCAGCCAGAAAAATTAATTGATATGATGTTTGGTTATACAAACAGTGAAACATAGCCTAGATGTGGGTGACCATTTTATTTGCACCTGAAAATTAGATAATTGCTGATATATTACACAGATATTTAGAGGGTATATTTCTTAAAAAGATGCCAAAGCATTAAGAGAAGGAAGATTAAAAGTCTCATAAAAATGATTTTTAAACTTCTCCAGTCCTCAAATGCCATTAATGGAAGTGTTAAAATGTTCTATCCATTTGACTTCTGGATGAAATACTGAAAAGCTGTTTAGATTACCACAAACAAGTACTGCAAGAACCAGAAATTACTCAGGAGCTAAAGTCTTTCATTCTAGCACAGAAAGATATAACCAGAAGTTGGAAACTTCAGGCAGGTACCTTAGGAGTAGAATAAGCCACAGCTTTCTATGAGCAATTATGACTTTCTGCCAGTTGTTGCTTTCAGATATCTTATATTTGGAAATCTTATTTTTCAAAGCCACCCTTCAGTTAACCAGAAATTTCTAGGCTGAAGAACACATGAAACTGGATCAAGTGTAAGAAACTGAGATACAAGGCATTAGTTTGGCTAACCCAATAGCTGGCTCTGGCTTTACTTGTGTAAAGCTACTCAAATTATATAGTTGGCCAGTACTTTTCACACAGTAGAAAAATGCTAAAGTATAAAGCTGGTTAATCCTCCAGTGACCCAGGATTCAGTTCTGTCTGTGTGACAATTAATAGCATGATTTCTGGCATTTGATTTAAATATCAGTAGTTCTCCTTGTTCCCATAATATATTTTCCTTTTGTTTTCTCCCAATTACACTGGTAAGTAAGTTCTGGTGAATTAAACATTGTCATAAATTTCCATTCCTTTTACTTAATTTAGTGACTGTTTTTTGGGGGGGTCTTGCATACGTGATCTGGTATGGTATAAAAAAGGCTTTTGGCATGTTGTCAAAATGACAGGAAAAAGAGAACTGGCCTCGAAATACTGCCAGCAATACATCAGCTTAAATTTGTCTTGTATCAGCTGAGCTCTGATGCAGTTTTTGGACAATATGACAGAAGAAGGCCAAAAGCCATATTTTCAAATTCTCCAAAATAACAGACTCACTAAGTTCACAAATAAGTCTATAAATTTTCTGCAGAATGAAAGCTGAAACAAAATAAGGGAATTATTCATACTCTCAGAATACAGGAAAGAAAAGCTTAAATTAACTATCAAAAAAATGTCTTAAAGGATTTTGAGGAGGATACTCTAGAGAGCCAATTGAAAGTTTAGTTAGGAAAAGCACTGATGAGGAGGATGCAATGACTTTCTCTTCAAAGTTAGAAAGAAAACAGCAGATGAAGAAAAGACACAAAGTGTATTTGGAATTGGCATGAGTAGGAGTCTGACAAAATATGCTGGCAAAATTGTCATCTTAATGCATAAATTGTGTCTGATGCATGAAAAGGATTACACTCATTTGTATTGTGTGAATGTAAATCAGGAGAAGTTGTACTCTGGTCTTCTCAAATAAGACTTTTTTTTAGTCTAGTGCCATTTCACATGTTTATTTTTGAATTACTGAATAATTTGCATATTTCCCTCAAAAATTACAAAAAAAGCAAACTAATTAATTTTTATTTTGTTCAGTTTCATTTTGTTTTGTTTCTGGGAAGACATGATGAGTTCTTGCACTACTAATGCCACAGGTGAGGGGTTTGGTTTATTTATTTATTTATTTATTTAATAAATTTTCATTTCAACCTGGTTCGGACCTTGAAAATTAATAAAATTATGAATGATTCAGTGATATGTGGATGTAATAGCCAAGCTGAACAGAAAATATAATGAAAAACTTCATGAGAATTAGAAAAATATGAAGCAGAAGTAACAATGGATTTTACCAAAATCCCTGCAGGTGTCAATGCTGCAAATGCTGGGCATTCTACTGAGAGCAAGGAACTTTCAGAATCTTTTCTAAAACAAATAAGAAAGTAGTAGGGTCCAGTCTAACAGAAGCAGCAGCCAAAAGTTTGGATACTTGCTTTAGAAACAGGGCTTAGAAGCAAGAGCTTCTCTAAGATCAAAAAAAAATTAAATTAGTATAGTCAGCTCTTCAAACTGAACAGCAGCCTGTGTGAAACAATCATACAGTCAGAAATGCAGTCAAAGTAGAAGGCAATCCACCACCCAGGAGGACTTATTCTCCTGAAAAACTACAGTGTCATTACACCTGTATTTACAAAAACATATATTAATTTTTAAGATGTGGAAAAAGAAATTGGTATTGTGTGTACTAAGTACCATATTACAGGTGAAATCTTTTGCATGAGATGTCAAGATAAAATGAGCCTTTATCATATGCTGTCTCGTTAGGAAATATTCCCTCTTGACAGAAAGCTTGTAGTAAGTATTAAAATAATTTATGGAAATTTCCAGCAAAACATAGATAGCAAGCAGAGAACTGCTGTTCTGGATTTCTCACCTGAATGGCAAGATATGTCATAACAGGCTGACGTGTTAAATAGTTGAGCAGAGAGCTGGGAACATGGAAGTGATTGCTAATGCTTGGCAAGGATTTAGGCTATTACCTTCATAGAATGGCTTTTAGTTAGAATAATTCCAAACCATCTGTTAGCTCTACCACAGACAACGTGATCTTTTGTGTTGTACAAGTCACCAGTTTGTGAATAAACTTCCCACACTAGCACTGAGGCCATTAATGTCTTTATTTTGGATTATATACTTCAACAGTAAGGATAAGAGTATTTAGAATTTATGCTGAATTCTATGTATCATTTGGATCTGTAATTTAGACAGTATTCTTCATCAGACTTCTCAAATTTTATTCTTTTCAACTGTGAGGTCATACCAGAATCTTATTCTTCAAAGGATAAAATCACGGCCTCTAACCTTATTCTGAAGGAGGTGCTAAGCAGGATGCTATTACTGCCCCACTTCAAAACTGAGTCAAAGAGCCAGAGTATGTTGCAAAATAATAATTAGGAACACAATAACACCATTTATATAGGGTTTTCTTTGCCAGTTTCCTAAGTAGTAATTAGTCCACAGGCTGAACTGCATGAAAATTAGGAGTTTTAATTTGTGTAAACTAACTACCTCAAAAATCAAAGATAATTTCCATGCTCATATTTTTGATTTCAATAAAAGAGGCAAGGAAATGTCAAGCAGGTATAATGAAGGAAGAACACATTCACATTATGGGATTTTTTTGTTTTTATGGATTTTTTTTGGTTTGATTTTTAGTGGTTTTGGTTTTTTGTGGTTTTTAGGTTATTGATTGTTTGGGGTTTTTTGTTGGTTTTTATTTTTAAAATTTTTTTTTAGGTTTCAGGAAGCGATAGCAAGGTTTGAATTTTTGCAACTGAAAACAGAATATTTTCCCTCACGCCTAGCAGGGGCCTCAATTTTATTTAAGTGCTAGCACTTGATAATTTTCATTCAATTCTGTCTCCTTTTAGAATAGAAATTTATTCTATTGCAAGCCTTTTTTAGAATTATTTTCCAAACTCACATATTGGGCAACTTTGAGCAAATATATTAACTTTAATAATAGTTTCTGGATGACTACATAAATAGTCACTACTATTTAAATGAAGAAAGAAAGTCTTCTCCACTGATAGTAAGAAAAATATCTTCAACAATTAACAAGGCTTATGGAACCTTAACCTTTGCCTAATTTGTTCTGTATTAATCATGGACAAAAAAAGAAACCAAATATTTCACTAAGGATCATTAGCTCTAAGCATTAATGGGAAAAGCCTATATAGAATAGTTATTTTGTATAATAAGTGAAACTCTTGAGGATTGGACTTCAGTGAAACTGAGAACATAAGAAATGAGTATTCACTACTAATACATAAAAAGTGTGTATTTGCCCAAATTCTTCTTTATTCCTATGTTCTGCTGGCTAGTTTGCACTGTAATGTATTTCATATGTAGTAGAGGTACACCAGCAAAATTTTCATGCCAGCTGATGTTTCCTTACATATCAACCATTTGCCAGAATACTAAGAGTTGGTGGAAGAAAAGTGATATTTAAAATGGAAGGTGCATGCAAATAGTAAATTGCTAAAGAAATAAATATTTTACTTGTTATAGGACCTTGTTATATTTCAAATTGTTTTCACATTTTGAAAACTTGACCATACAGCTCCTTCTCCTAACAATTAACTCTTCTGAAAGATATTCTGACATCTCCATATTTGTCTGTTCTGATGGTTCTACTCCTTTTCTATACTTTTTGTTTAATTTTGGATAAAAATTGTAAATTTCAGGTTGCTTTCTTTTGGGGAAAACAACAGAATGCAGAATACTGGGCAGTGAAACTCCTTTGGTATTCAGCAAACCTCTGCCAGGATCCTGTCTTGGTGGTCAACACCAGACTTATGAGGTAGCAAACCTAATTTGGGAGAAGGAAGAATGTGAAAAAGGGACTCTCAAACTGAATAACTAAGCAATAAATGGGAAAATTTACCTAACGTGCATTAGACATAAAGGACTCTTGTTTATAATCACCATTATTTTAAAGGTGAGCTCTCCTAGATAAATGCCTGGTGTCACTAATATGGAGCCCCAGTGGGATGCTTGATGAAGCTACTGGCAACCTGTTTGCTGTATTTCTTACATGGTGCTTCAGCTTGGAGGCTTTCATTGACAATGCCATGAAGGCCTCTCACATCTGCCATGCATTGCTGTCATTCTTGGTGAACTGTGATGCTAAAATAAAATGGCACCAAAAAGGCAGTAGAAATCTTGTGCAGCTTTTAGTCATGCTGGTGAGCACTTACACAAGTAATCTGACTGGAGTTAATGGGGCACCTGAGAACATGACTCAGCAGCTAGAGGAATGGCTCCAGATGGAAGGACTTCCTCAGAAAGCAATGGATTCAGCCCTGGACAGTAAATACATTCCTAGACAGGCTTATAAGCACTAGGACAAATTTAAAATGATAAATGACATGGGTTTTTTTTTTTTATTTTCAGACAACTTGTGTCTCATCAGTGATTGGCAATTTTATTTAATTTTCCTCATTTAGGTGAAAAGCTGAGGTAGTGGTAATGGAGTAAAGGCTGTAAATACAGAGTGTAGTTGTCTGGAAATCAGCCTCAAAACCCATTCCCCAAGTAATTCTGATGGAATATACTAGCTGTAACTTTCTAAAAATATTTAGAAAAATCTTTTGTAAGGAGATTTACAGATCATGACTATTACCACTTTAAAAAATATCTTTCCTTAGTTACGTGTAATAGCTTTAAAGAAATGTTCAGTAATTCCATTCAGGACAGGAATAACTCATGGGAGGGGATGATGTAGCCCTGGTTTGTGCCTGTGATGTTTTGGTTTCTCTGAAACTCTTTCCCAGAGACTGCTCTGTCAACAAGAGACATGTTTTCCAAACTGTAACCTATGTTTACATTCCTTTCCCTAGGAGGGACTTCTTCTTGATGTCCCTCTGACTTGACCAATGTGGGTGAAGAAGTTTATCCTTTTTCCACCCATTGGGTTGTTCTTTGTAGAATAGCATAAAAGGGAAGAAATAACTAAAAATAAAGGAGTCATTGTCAGCCTTCTGAGTCGGAGTCCGTGTCGTTGTGATCTTGAACAGCGTCAGGATGAGTTCAAAGATTCAGCAGTAGCAAAAAGCACATTATTCCATTTGCAAATTCCAGTTTTCTGTCTTAAGATTAATGAAAAGAGCATTAATAACTCCTACCCACAAAAGCAATGTGGTTTTGGAGGAAGCTTCAAGTAGTGTAATGAGAGCAAGCAGCCTGTGCATTGTATCTCAGAAATTATTTATCCATGGATTAGATATCATGCTTCCCTGCAATTCAAGGAACCACTTGTGGTAAAGGAGTGGCCCATTTACTCCTTTTTTCCTAAATGAATAATGTTTTCTACTACCTGACACTCTGCATCATTATTTTCATTTGGGCAAAATGTGTGCAGGATACTTTCAATTTAGAGCAGCAACTTCTATCACCCATATTAGATCCATTTTGCACAGGGATAATGACAGGGTGTGCAGTGCATCTCATAACCAGGAGTAGAAGTCTCCTGAAAATGTCACCATTTTAATGTCAGAATGCATATTTGGGTTTTGACAAATTTATCTTAAAACTAATATCTGTCCCCACCTCTCTAGGTCTTGAAGGCAGGAAATTTTCTGCAGTCTTTAGAAGTTTTTGCTTTTCTTTAAAAAGTTTTCAACAGCAGGAGATAACCAAAGCTTTTAGTGCACACTCTGATCAAGTACAACGAAGCTCCATTGTCCTAAGCAGAGTAAAGCTTACACGAAGTCAGATTCAAACTGCAAATAAACTGCATTTTCATAGATGAAGACTGTAACCTGCACGTAACATTCAGAAAAAAGCCAAGCAGACCTTGCATCAGTATGTCTTTTATAAGAAAAGGAAAGCCATGTACATGGGCATACCAGAAGTTTCTTGTTTCCACAATACTGATCCAGTGAGAACATCTTGCAGCAATTCTTTTCCAAGCTGCAAAAGCATCTGTATTAAGTGAAGGTATGACTGCTGCCAGTAGAAAAATCCAGATCCTGTCTAGCTGTCTAGTGAATGGCAGAGGAGTGTTATTATTTCTGCTTCATTAAAGGGGCATAGCTACAACACAGGCACGAAAAATGAGCCTGAAGGCTCACAAGTGATTTATAGCAGAGAGAGAAGAAAAAAAGGGATTTCTCCAAGTCTGGACAATTGGTTGTATCACTGATTAGGGTTTTTTACCATAAGGAGGATAACTGAGTGTTGCATTTTGAAGAGAAAGTCACGGTTTCCATGCCAAAATAAAAATAAAATAAAATCTCAAAGAAAACAGAACAAAAAACCCAAACCAAGCAAAACCAAAATACAAACCAAAAAGAAGAAATTATTTTGTCTCTAGAGATTTAAGCTTGTTTGCTTTCTGATTCTTATTTGCGTGAACCAGAGAATCATGGAATACCAGACTGAAAGGGGACCTCAAGGATCACCTGCTCCAAACTTTCATGGCAAAAGCACGAAAATTCAACTAGGCTGTAGCTGCCAGAGCTCTAGCAATGCTAGAAATAAACCCAATCACTCAAAGCAACAACTGGAATTCTGAAACACTTGGAGAATGTACAAGAGCCCATCTATTTAAGACAACACATTGGTGCTAGGAAGGAAAACCAAATGGCCTCAATCTAAGCAATTTTATCACCAAACAGATGGAAAACCTCAGAACTAACAATACAAACCAGTTATTTCTTGTTTAAAATATATGGGCTTTGAGATACATGAGTTGCCAAAAAACCACAGCTGCAGGAAAAAGGTGATCTTTTAACCATACCCATTGATCCTGGAGTATTTTGAAACGGGTCAAAATTGGGTAAACTAATTGAAAAAATTGGATCCTATCTTTCAAAACCCACGGGGAGTTTACTAAAAACCCAGGGATTTACTAAACACTTAACATTCACACACATCCAAAAAAGCCATATTGAAATCCAGGATTAGTACATTTGTGTCATTTTGATGTTTTTTAAGTCAGTTATATGAACATCACTTTAACTATATCATTTTCATGAAAATAGTGATCTGATAAGCAGTATAATGATCTTATATAATTGATCTTTCAAATATATTCCCTCCCCCCCAAAAATGTAGGGAAAATCCTGACATGTATAAAGTAATTTGTCCACTTAAATGTGAATTCTCAGACCCGACTTACTTCTTTGTAGCCGAAAATGATACGCCCATCATTGAGAAGGGTGGCCTGAAAAGTGAAACTCCCCAGGTTGTAATTATCCTGCAGGTGTACATGGTCCCACTGGACAACTAGTGCTGTGCCTGTGAACCCCAGAGTGGGGGTAGAGAGGCAAAAGGAAGAAAAAAATGTGAGAAATATATTAACTGACTGTAGGAAAAGTACTACTTCACTGCAGTTACTTGAAACAAGAACAGTGATTTGTCTCTTTTGAGCAACTTTCAGCTCCATGCCTTGAAATGCCAAAGATATTACAAACACAACCTGAAACTGAAATCCTCTTAAATTTAGACACCACAGTGCCACAAAAGGACCTCAACTACTGCTAAAGCAAGAGTGGCCAAGTAACTTGTTTGAAATTTCACAAGAATTTCACAAGAAATCAACACCCACTACAGGTAGGAATCCAGTAGTTAAGATGTGCTGCCATTACCACTTCTCCGCAGTGGCACTCTTTACACTCTATACATAAATCCTGATGCCTTTGAAATATGAAGTGCTAATAGCATTCCCTGCTTAGTAAAAGCTGTTATTTCAAGAATTCAGAATCTTCCATTAGCTATGGATTAATTAAATAACATATTTTTTCCCCTGCATGGTGCAAGCCCTTGCTGAGGTTTTGCAAAGTGAAAAAATGTTAGGTGTTGGCAATAAATAAATGTAGATTAAATCAAACGCACTAAGAATCCATAGATGGGGTAAATATTGAGTCTGGTATGCAGAGATTAGTTACAAGAGCCTTCTTAATATTCACAGGGGTTTGTTGGCGAAGAAGATGCACTTACTGCACTAAAAATATTTCTCAAGCAGCTTGCATACCCTGTGAGCATGTTTTACAGATGTTGAGACACTTACCACCAAAACTGTGTTTACTGAAAATAACACTTTCATCCTTACATGCTTTCCTCAAAAACTTCTCTTTTTCGTACTAATGGGACTTGTGTGCTTTGATTCAGACTTTAATTTCTTTTCTTCCTAGAATGTTCATGATGGGTCTGTATATATTCAGCTCAATGTATTTTTGATATATCCTTGAAAAATCTTTTATTACAGCTCTGTGCTGGAGCTGTCAGGAACACATATTGACACAGGCTGTCATAAAATTCTAAGCATGCAAATTTTGGGTCCACACCGCACCAAGTCCAACACATTATTGTCCCTTGTGTCTTTTTATATAGTAGATACTCATTAATTGTGCACAGAGTGTGTTTTTTCCTTTGTGACCACATTCATTAACTGCTTTCTGAATGTTTATTTGATTGCATTAAATTTCATTTTAAATGTAAATTAACTTCTAAAGTTATTAGAGCAAAATTAGCCAGAATTTCTTCTAGTCAGTCACTGAATACTTCAGATCTATGTGCACCTCAGAACCCCGAGCCAAAATGGAAATCAGCTGCCACCCAAACTGTCATCTGATTCAATGTAGATTTGTGTGTACTTAAGTTCCTTGCAGTTAGCTCCACCAGTGAGACTTTGATGGATCCCCACACTCTGTGCCTTCCCACTACAGATGCTGCGTTGTGGCAGAGCACTTACTCATGGGGACAAAGCACGGATGAGTAAGAAATAAAGTGCTGAAGATACAATCTGCTCAGCTCCTTGCTACTTGTGTTAAGATAGAAAATTCTTTGTCCTAAAGCCCATGGAGCTCAAAAGCTGGTGCATTACACATGAAGAAGAATCCAAAATCCCAAAGAACTGTTTGACCTTGTAATGAAAGCCATGTGATACAGCCTGGTACACCTGGTGTGAAGACTGCAAGTCAGGACTATAATGAGAAATAGCAACATCTTCTCCAGAATCCTCAGATTCTTCAAGTAAAGATGACAAATCCCTGGCCATAATGTTAAATAATTTACATCATGAAAATTATATCTTCTTCTGTTTCAAAATTCTTCATGGAAGGAGTAGGATTTTCTCATGTAAGTATTTTATTGGATTTTTAACAAACAAATATTGCAATGACTTGATTTTAAGGAAAGCTTATGACTAGATGTAAAAGATATAGAATACATTTTAATAACTGATCTAATAAAAAATACTATTGGAAATATGAAATGATTTGAACATGCTGGAATTTTTTCCTTAAATTCACTATAATAAACATGCATAAAATAGCACAGGTGTATCCAGGACAGTTTAGAAGTCATGGATCTCATGATATTAAGTCATGATACTAAACTCTCCAAGTTTTAATTGCCACTGTAGCTGATCACTAAAGGCCTGAGGTAAAGCACTAGATGCCTTTTAACCACACAGGCTGTGTTTCTAAAATATTGATTACAACTGACTTCAACAGAAAAATATCCACACATTCAAGGGCTTTAAAACTTCTCACAGAGTTTCAAGTACAACACTGCAGCTTACCTTTTCCTCTTTCAATCTTTTTTACAAGAAACTGTTGAGAACTCGTGGTGTAGATGAGTGTATTGGATTCCAATTCTGGGACTCCATGAACACTTAGTCATTGACAGGTTTATTAACCTTATCCCTGCCCTGCTTCTGTGTGTTCTTGCTATTGCACTCCACAAATGCTATTTTCATTTTAGGTAGTGGGCAGATGGTATTCACTATATATACTTTGAAGTAACAGGAATTTACACTGTTATATAAGACAGATTTTCCCTTTTAAAACTGATAAAATGCATTGCTAGTTTGAGCTGATGTACTTCAACATCCAGATGATATCTGCTCAATTAAGAAAAGGCATTCGTGATTCTGTACTTTGTTCTAAATTAATAATTGCTTATAGATGTCAAGTCACATGCTCTATACAGCCTCTAAATTAGAAACAAAAAACCAAAACCCCAAAACAAACAAACAAACAAATTTATAAACCCTCAATGTTTCCTTCAAAAATAGTTATTTACAAAACTAAGAAGAGCCAAGGGATACAGACACATTTATTTATCAAGAACTGCTACATACCATTATCAAAGTATCTGACTGTAGAATTTCTTGACACACTGGGGTCAAAATTTGCCATTAAGGGTGCAATGTATTGAGTGGCTGTTAGCATTCGATGCACAACTTCTCCAGTATATATGAAACCTACAATAATAAAAAAAAAAGACCATTTCAGTAAATTCTGAAAAGATTTAATAGAATGGCAGGTTGAATTAGGCATTGCTAGAGCATTAAAGGGTCATCTGAGAGAAATTAAGCCCACCACAAATTTTATGGTGAATTAAAGAAGAGCTAAAATTTCATAAAAACACTACCAAAAAAAAAACCCAAACAAACAAACAAAAAAAAAAGCGCCAACCAACATCAACAATGAATAATGGAACAAATTGTTCAAGAAGGTTTTTTACAGAAAAACAGTGAAAACTCAAGGAAGAATAATTCCCGTATTCCAGTTAAGGACAAAATTCAAGTATGTAGGCACTATGAAAATAAGCCATTTACCATCAGGCATATTCCATGGTGCTTTCTTCCATACTTTCCAAAAATCCAAAGTTTGTTTTGCTTGTGCAATTTGTGCAACTCTTTTAAAGTTAGTCTAACTCTTTTTCATATTTCTAGAGACAGCGACTAAGGGACTACTTCAGACAAGAGGTGACAACCTTTAAAAAACAAAGTCAGATGAAAAGTGGAACAGATATAGGACTTTTTCAGGTTTATAAGACAAGTAACATTTCTACTACATTCTCTGCTCTGTCAGGTCTCACTAGTCTGTCCTATTCATCCCTGAATCGACAGAACTCCTCAGATCAATAGTGGGCTTCTTTCATCTGAAGTGCTCATCCAAAACCTCTTACTGGTTTGAAATTGGGAGTCCTTCCTTTTAAAGAAGACCAGTCATCTATGGTGAATACAGTAATCCTGCAGTTTTCTTCAACACAAAAATCAGTGTATTTTAATGGCAAGAACCTTCTTCTGTTTTAAACAATAAATGGTCTACAAATAAACTTGTGTTGTTTTGGTTTGCCAACTCCACTTCAACTGGCTAATGGAACTAATTATTTTAAGTGCTCCAGATGAAAGCTTGATTTAAAAACTCCCATTGCTTTAGTCTTTTTGTTACCCCTTACCTTTAAGCTGATTTGAACTACAGGCAGATCTTCAAAACTGATGTTTGTATATACCTCTCCTCCTATAGTGTTTACCAAATGGTGTCTTATGATGTTTTTGCTTTCTCTACTTCTATTGATTCAGTGAAGTATATTCCAACAGCAAACATCTCAACAAGAATAATATCAGAACTGAAAATTTTCTAACATGAAATATGTTATTAGAAAGACATATCAAAGAAATATTAATCTTTGCTTGAAATTTATAGTATTATTCTCAACACTAATTATGCTGGTTTATGTTTCCTTTTCCATCTTCAATCACACTGAAAATCTCACTTTCTCTACAAAAGCTTTCACTGCCAAGCCCAAGGGTTCCTTTCTTCTTGCATTTAGTATCATGGCAATACAACAAGTGATGAAGTAACCTATAAATCTAAATCTAAGACATGATTGTGAAATTCCAGAACCAAATATGAACCTGATAAAAGCTGCTGTTAATGTATAATATTAAAAACTATTAGTGTGCAACCTCACTTTCTTATCAATACCTCCATCCTAACCAGTGTGAGATGAGAGGGGTCATTAACAGACATTCTACATGATATAGGAAATCTCTGAGTGCATGAAAATTAACTTTCTGGAGTACTTTAGGCATCCTTCTACTCCTGTACTCTCCTGAAATACATAGTTCAATGCTTGACAACTGCTCATGGAACTAGGTCTAGAAGTCATAAGATGCTATAAACAAACAGATAAACAAGGTGGTTCTCTGGAGTAATTCTCCTGCATGGCTACTTATAGATAACATCATGTTCTGTGAGGTCCACTCATGTGGTGGTGATAGGGGACCTAAGAAAAAGTCAAGTGTGGAGAAAATATAACAAAAGATTTAGTTGCAAAGATTTGGCATCTGACAAAGGGATGATCTAGGAACTGAGATGTTTTTTCTTCATTGAAAACGTATCTGTGTATTCAAAAGATACAATATTTGAATGTCTGGGCACTCCCTAACTACTAAATTAATTCTTTGGAATTAATTAATATAATAATTAATATTTATTTATTTATTTTTAATAGTGGAGGCAGAGGGGGAGATTGGGGGGCAGATTCCTCTGATTGAATGTCTAAATACCACTTTTCTCTTTTGGCAATTCATAGAGAGAGAGAAACACTAGTTTAGAAAGAGAACTTGCCCACACATATTTACAAGCCATTTATTAATGTGAGCTTTCAGAATATACAAGTCTGGTTGATTTTACTCTATTACTTATTTTTGGATAGCCAACTACCTTGTCAAAGTATAGTCCCTGACAGGCATTTTCACTATTTCCTGATTATTATTTTTTGCTTCTAAAATGTCATTCCCTTGATAAATAATCCCTTGGGCTTATTTAGACATTTTTAATATCTATTATTATACAGAAGTTTATTTCATATTACGTGCTGCTTATTCTCTCTTTGGACATGTGCACACATATTTTAACACAGTTGTGGGTAGGTCTATAACCTTGAAACCATTCCTCAAAAATATTTTGAAGACAATACAAACAAAACCTTTTAATCCATATTCATACATTATAATTAGCCTTAACAGTTCAGTACTTATTCATCCCTTGCTCAATCATCCTACACTTACACAGTTTCCCTTTCACGCTTTCATCCCATTTACAGTATAAATGTCACCCTTATAACTAATAATGAGGCAGACACAATAGGAAAAGAAAGGACTTAATTGTGCTGGAACACTTAACTAAGTAAATCAGCCCAAGTAATTAGTAACCACAAAACGTATTTCAAAGAGTTTGCCGGATGCAGCTCCACTATAGACAAAAATGGGAAGCAGGAGGTGGATGATAGCTGGGAAGCAGGCAGGCCTTGCATGAAGATCATTCTAATGAGAACTCCAGTCATGCATTGGAACAACTTGAAAAGGAACACAAAGTAATTTCAAATCATCCCAGAGATTCAAAAGATGAAGCCACCATTGACCACGGACACGTTATCATTGTAACTATGACTTAAAAAGAGCAGCAAACGTAAAATTAACTTATTCTGGAATGGAATTCCACAGAAACTTGGCTTATATTATCTGTGACCTAATTTTCTGACAATGCTAATGTTCATGGTTGATTCATTTAGTCAAGGAAGAATTTTTCAGACCTGCAATTTCCTGAACCACTTAATCTCTCCTTTGTGGGAGGCACTGGTAGAGCTCTTTTCCAAAACTCTCCACAAGCACTACACCTAGAAGCATAATATGCTCCTAAATACTGGAATGAAGACAAATAGGCAAAAGTGCTCAGCATTTTGTAAGTTTAATATGTACATATAAGTTTAACTAAAACTAAGGTAGAATTAATACTAAAACTACATGTAAATCAATAAGAGAATACTTCTAGTTCTCACAGTATACAAATTTACCCTCATGTAAAGAGGGAAAAAAATATATATATAACCACTTCAGCATGAAAGCACAGTCACACTTGATGTAGGACCTGACTTGATTTAAAAATGCATTTTTATGCCTGAATTTACCCATTTGAAAATATGCTTATCTGTTGCATGCTAACATACCGAGTTTACAAAGAAAATTTAATGTACAAAGTTACAACACTCTGCACATCAGATTTCTGTGATTTCCTCTTTTATGTTCTCGTATTCTCTGCACAAACTCAGCATCACTTAGAAAGTTTTTTGACAATGTTTGCCAACAGAATGACAAAATACAGTTGCAAGGCAGCACAGGCAATGAGTCCTTTGAAGTGTGTCTAAAGAGATGGTAGGATATGGGATATGGAGAAAACAACAAAAAAAGAATGATTTAGGTTGATAACCGTCTTCTAAGCTGTCTGATAATGAACTTGTAAGATAAACCCTTGTCTCACTCTGTGGTGGGTTGACTTTTGCCATCTGCCCCATGTCCACTCAACTGCTCTCTCACAGCCCTTCCTCAAGAGGATAAGGGTACTAAACAAAATGAAAAAATGTGTGTGTCCAGCCATAAACAGGGAGAACATTTGCCAATTGCTGTCATGGGCAAGAAAGAACTGACTTGGGGAAAGCTAATTTAATTCACTGCCAGATAAAATAGGTCTGCGTAGTGAGAAAGATTAAAACACCTTCCCTCCACCCCTCCCTTTTTCTCCTAATCCGTTAGTGTCACTCCTGTATTCCCAACTCTACCTCCTCCTCCCCACAGAGCAGTGCAGGGGGATGGGGAATGTGACTTGTGGTCAGTTCGTAACACTTCATCTGCGTCAGTCCTTTTTCCTCTCATTTTTTTTCCTAATCCACTACAGATCTTTCCCATGGTTTGCAGTCCTTTAGGATAAACCTGCCCCATTGTGAGAACTCCACAGCCCATCCTTCCTCCAGGACATTCAGTGTGGCTCTTCCATGGTCTGCCAAGAAAGACCTGCTCCAGCCTGGTCTCCTTCACAGATGCTTTGGTGCCTGGACAATCTCCTGCCTCTTTTCTCTCCTTGGTGTTCACAGTGGTTTTTTTCATGCTTTTTGCATCACTCCTGACGCTGAAATGCAACATTTTTTTCTCTTTCTTAAATAAGCTCCCCTTGAGGTGCCACCAGGGTGGTTCAGGAGCTCAGCTGTCCCCTGCAGAGGATCTGTCTCTGTCTGGCAAGGGCCAACCCCCACCTTCTTCCATGGAGGCAGTCACCCTACCACCTAAACATTATCACAACCCCCAATACAACCTAAAACTTAACTCAGTATTTTGATTGTTCTATATATGTAGTATTTTATTTTGTATATCAACTATTTTACTCAATATGAAAAAATAACATTATTTACCTGAATTACTAGAATTTTGTGTTAAGAGTTTTAAAAATTCATTTATTTTTAGTTTAGTGATTTTCTAGTAGAAGATAGGTGGAAAGTTGCAGCTGAATGTACCAGTCTTACCCTCAGTAATTGCTAGCTCTTGTCCAGGTCATGTTGCTTACACTATATCTTTTGTCTTCTAGAAAGGAAAAAATGTTCTGGCAAAAAGAAAATGAGAGAGAAAAAGAACCATTGTGTCTGCTGGTGCTCAATAGCAGCAGTGAAATAAGTTGATGTGAAACTATACCTTCAAATAGCCGTCTTTGCTATCATAAAAGCACAAAAAATTATAATTGATTGGTCCAGAGTTGTAAATTTTCTCTTTTGTTGAAATGTAGGAGGAATGTAGGATTTTTTTGCAATTGTTTTGATTAACACTGCTGAGAATTTTGACTTGCATTTTATTTTCAGGATGTTTCTTATTTTATATCTCACTGTTTCTGACATACCACATTTTTATCTTATATTCCTTTTCTTCTCTTCAACAGTAACTGTAAAAACCTGATGATTCTATTCTTGTTTCTGTAAATAAATTACACAAGAGACATTTACATCCAAAGGAAAGATGGCAAGATATGGGGAAATAAAACATCAGGAGTAGTGTTGCTCATGTATGTCTTTGGTGAAGCTCAAAGTATTGCATAGGCATATAAAGCATAGCCCACAAAATTTTGCACTGTATCTTTTTCAGCTATGCTGAAATGTGCTTTTTCTGTGCTTTTCCTGATATTTCTCCACCAACTATTTCTTTACGAAGCAAATTCAAGAATATGTTATGCTATTACACCCCTAAAATACATTGGAACACTAAATTCTAGAAACAGATAATGCAATTTACTTTCAGGCCTTGTCCTATAATGCCATATTAATTTTTCTTTGATATTTCAGTGAAGTAAGCTTTAAGTAATGTCATTTATCCCCAGATGGCTAATTTATTGTTATGTCTGCAGAAGACTGTTATCATCACTGTAATTGCATGAAGATTACAGTGCAATTAAACAAAAGGATAACAGCAACTCCAGATCCCTCAGACAATCCATGAAAGTTAAATACCTTAATAAGCTTTCGAGATCAGTGTAAAATGAACCAATGTCTCATGCTATTTTATGATTTTTTCCTAGCCTTTTGGGAAAAATGAACTAGAGAGAGATTACACTTTTTTTTTTGCTTTGCTTTTGCTTGACTAGATTCAATGTCTAACCTATTTCTTCTGGCCTGAAAAGTGGGCTATCAGAAAGCTAAACCCCAGAAGGCATGGGCATAACTATTTTTCTTAATTGCATAACCTTACAAGGCTTTCTTGTGAGTCTGCGCAGGCGGGTAAAAAGAAAAGCTACCCACAATTCTCCTACTCTTCTCTGTATTTCTGTGTTATCTTATGTAGATATTTAAAGGCCAGAAAATTAGTTTTTCACCATTATTTTTCCTGCTGCTTTGTTAATACTTAAAGCAAGCACTATCTGGGAAATTTGGGAACATGCGAGGTATAACATTGCGTAAATGTCAGTAAATTTTCCAGTTTGTTGTAGTTTCCCTGC
>VYXD01005961.1:1228858-1240990 GCA_013397195.1 Hylia prasina
TTTTTTTTTTTTTTCTTTTCCCTGAATAAGCACCCTAAAGGGATGAGGGAAATTATTTCACTTGTGGACATAAAAAATAAGGAAAAATCTTTCAGACCATTTCAACAAGTTTCTAAAATATGGGTGCCCGTTTAAGGAAAAGCAGTGGTGAGCTTGTTTTGCCGTTGTGCGTGCAGAGATTTGGGAGCACAAAGGGATTAATTGATCCTTCCATCTGAAGATCTCAGACCTGTGATAACCCATCTTTTCCATGTAGTCAGAGTGATGAAATAGGCCATGGTTAGGTTGTGGGTGGCATGTAGCTTTGCTGTTCATAGTTCAGCTTCTCATAGCCCTAAAAAGCCATTAGGAGGAAGCTGATTTGTGTGCAATCTCTGTATTTAGTAAATACAGTTCTGCCTAGTCTCATGGCTGGTTCTAACAGGTTGAATTATATTCATCAGTGGGACGATGTACAAGCTGTGATGGATTGCCTGGGCACTTTACTGTACAACAACATCTGCCCTGCCAGGAGGGTGCCTTATAGCACTGGGCAGCATGTACTAACAGAAACATGAAATTGAGTTTAAGTTTCTGTGCCTCAGTAAGTTTACATGTGAAAACACATGGTTCATGTCTTTTAGACATTTGCAAAAGACTGGAAGGGTCATCTTTTATAAATTCAGTATGCACTGGTACATGATCTGAAAGAAATGCTAAATGATTCAGATTGAAAATCTTTTGTGTAAGTATTTTGACCATCACATGATGAGCTAAAATATGACTATTGAAGGAAGAGGTATAAGAACTAAACAGAAAATGTCTTTAGACTAAACTAGACCAAAAATTAATTTCTAAAAAGTGGGGGCTTTAAGTTACAATGTTGTTCTACATTATGGAAGATATATGATACAATGCACACTTCCCTCCGATGATAAATGTTGGTCATTTAATCACATGGTAAGTTACAAGCAGCAATAGTATATCTGTGGTAAATGGCATATAATTGCAGGGTACATAAACAGTGGTCCCTGCCTTCCAAGCCAAAGTGCAGGCTACAACATAATTATGTTTAGACTTAGTAAAAGTCATCATCAAATGTGGCTGGATTGTATTTGCCAAAAAAAAAAGCCATTTAGTGTCTGCCCAAAGAAAACATGTTCATTCCTTTCAACATTCAGAGCTGGTAAAGCATAACTGTAGCCCCATGACTCATCACCCACCCAAAAGATAAAACTTGTATCAGGAAAGCTAGAAGTCTAGTCTTAATGTAGAAAGCCTTAGACAGACATTAGCCATAATGAGGATAAGACTGTTTCATCACGTTTTGGTGGAAAAATGTCTGTCTGCGGCATAAGACACAATAGGCTGCTCTTCACATCAGATGACAGCTACAGAAGAGTGGTGACAGTTTTCTCCATAAGCATTTTAACCACTCCTTTTGAATGAATAACAAAATGGAGAGTATGGATTAAACCACCAAGATGCAAGAAGAAAATCGTGCCTCCCATGAAATGCCAGGAAACAAAATACAGTCATGTTCACATTCTATTATTTTTTTTTAAAGAAATAAAGTTCCTGAAAGATTAAATTCAGGAAGCATGCACAGGCAGGTGCTGAAACAAAACTGCATTCAGCTACCACCTGGACTCATAGCTGTTTTCATTGTTGCAGGTCATGAATGGCAGCAGAGGGAAAATGGAGAACCTATGAATATTTTTTACTTCATTCAGTTTGAACAAAATAATGCAGGTTCTATTTATTTCCCTTGAGAGAGTGCAGACATATGGCTTGTCATCCTTCTGTAAGCTGTCATGGCTCCATTAGGGAACTGATTATTACTTTTACTCTTGCACAAACTTTATACCCCAGAAGCTGCCACTTTCAGAAGTTGCCATCAGTATGGCAACTCACATTCCATTTTTGAGGAACATAATTTCTTGTTCAGAGTACATGATCTCATTAGGTAAAGTGCATATATGTCTTAATAGAGGGAAAAAATTTTTTTCATTACAGGGTTTGATGACTACTGTCAAGAAATTAAGAAAAAGGCAGCAAGAAAAGATTTCAAATGTCCCGGCTGAGTGTACACTTTGAGGCACTAATAAAACAAAGAAAATTTTCAAAGGTTAACATCAATACTATTTATGATTTGAGAATCTTCTCACAAAACTGTGGATCTATCCTTTCTGATTTGGGGACTCAGTTGCAATGGCCAGTCCTCAGTGGTGATTGCAATGTTTTAAAATTCACCATGGACAGGAAAACACATTAAAAAAATCATAATTAGTTCTGATCAGAATTATGTTTTGTAAATGTAAGCAAGGAAGAACCAGCTTTTTTACCCTCTGTTACCAATTGTGCTATGAGTATATGAAAGGCAAGTCATTGCTAAGTAACCAAGATTTTGTTACTGAGTCCAAGTGAAGGCTAAAGGCCTCCTGAAGGTTTGATTCATCTGGAAAAAAGAAGGGATAGCTAGTAAAAAAGGGTAGTGCAATCCTTTTAGTCACACAAATATTTTATGAGACACTTCAGAAAACCAGGAACCTGGTTAAGGGTCAGACCCAGTTTTATCTGTACACTGCTGACATAGGTCAATCACTAGAACAGTGAGTAGTGAAATTGTGATTCCTGGCACTGTTAGAGCACAACTTCCTGACCTCAGTGACTGCTGGTGAGGAACACAAACCAATGACCAAGAGCAGCAGAGTGACTTTGTTGACTTTATTAACAGACCTACTATCATGTGCATCCTGACTTCTTTGTACGGTATCAGACAGAAAAATAGGGGTTTTTGAAAAATAGAATGTCTTGCAACTTCCTACATCAAGCAAAGTTACAGAAGGAAAACTCTGAGTGTGATATACACTGGCATACAATGTGATAGAATAATATGCTTTATTGACAGAGAAAATAATGCTTGGGACATGTCTGATCAACAACACTGATACACTGAGAAAGTCATCAAACCAAAGCCACTATGATCACCCCCACATCTGTTACTCAGTGATAATATTGGACTAGAGAGCTGAGGGATATCCTCTCCTGAACTGCACTGGTGCTTGTTGCCTCTTTTGCACTGAGCTATCTAGAGCAGAGGAGGTCAGTTTCCAGTTGGTCACATCAGCTCTTTTCTTCTGTCACGTAAAGCACTGCATAAGATGAAAGTTCAGCATGGAATTTAAAGAACATATTTCTGTCCCTAACTTCTCTATTCAATACCCATCCTCCTCTATGTGGAGATGAACCTTAACTGCAGCTTCTTACTCTTTGCACAAACTCAGTCATACAGAATAGACAACATCTCAAAAACATCATTGCTAAGGATTTCTGCTAATGTCACTGATGTGACTTATATTGATTTTATCTGTGTGTGCTCAACTAAATAATGTAAGATGTCAACTAAGACCACCAAATCTCCTAGCACAAGAAAACTTGGTACAAATGTACCACAGGATGAATGTAATGATGTACAGATCCATGTTGTCACTGCTGCTTTTCCTTCTGCAGCAGGTGAAAATGGAAAGGCAAAAGTGGAAAGAGGACTGCCCTGGTAGTGCCCAAACCCCAGTAGCAGTCACCAGAGAACCATGTCTTGTTGCTTTCTCTGAAGCTCATTGTTAAAATGATGGTTGGTATCAGGAGTGAAAACTTTACCCTTCCTACCTTTTTGGGGACACTGTCTTGAAATCTCCATCACAGGACAGGACCGCCTTCTCTTTGTAATGCTTCAAGGGGGCTGGCAACAAAATAAAAGCCCAGTATGTGTTTATAACCTTAAAAGTGGTTGTCACCAATCTGTCACTAATGATCCTCATACCAGTCTTTTTGCCTCCAAGACTAGACTCACACTTTCTCACTGAAATTCAACTTTCAGTTCTTGTCTTGTTTAACAAACCCATGAAGGTGATGTAAACTCACATACTCTTAGAATGTCACATCCAACCAAAGTGGTCCCCAACCACTTTACCTGCTTTCACATACCTCCTACCAAGGAACAGAAAATTAAGCCAGAAATAATACCAAAAAAAATGCTTCAACAAAGTGCTTCTACTCCACTGAACGGAAGTATAAGCACTTCTGCTATCCCAGGATAGTTAGCAGTCAAAGTCAGCAGCGAGGGAAACTTTCTTCTCTTGGCTGTGAAGGCTTATGTCCATTCAAAGTCATCATGAATTCCCAGCCTTACACAAATTGTTATGATCAATATCACTTTGACAATCTCTTGAGCTTTCAATTTCCACTTAAGACTCTCATTGGCCTAGCATACTCCCTCTCAACCTTCTAAAACTTTTGGCCTAAACTACATCTAACATTTTTTTTTTTTTACTGCTGAAAAGAAAGAGCAAATCTGATAGATTTCACTTCTTTTTTCATAAGTTCTATGAAGATGACCTAATCACCATTTTCTGAACTGAAATCACATGCCTACATGTCTAAGACGGCTGAAAAACCTTTCTGACAATGACTGAAAGATGCTTCTGAAAACAGGAGAGACACAGGTTTCTTCTCATTTGCACGTACACAGATTCATTGATGAGGCAAGAGAAGGAAATCACATGGTATGAAAATTCTTAGCTTGAATGTCTAACATTCAAGGTCATTCAAGATCCATGTGTTCAACATTCATGTTCAGCTTCAAAATAAGCCAGTAAAAAGAAATTAAAATATTATTATAACAAGATACTTAAAACCACTCAACCAGAAATGCTTCTCTATTGCAGAAAACAATGGTTCTTAAGAAACCATAACCCCCACACTTTCAGCTTTTGAAAACTCCTTAAGCCTTACCAGGTTGAACACAATGGCTTATAAATTTGATTTAGATGAATGCCAACCATTTCTCAATAGAAGCAAAGCAGAAATGTCTCTTTAATTCTTACCACAACATAAACTATAGGAAGAGTAGAAGGACCAAGTGCCATTAATAATACTATTGAAATAAGACTGATGAAGATGGAATCACACAGAGAGAACTCAACTATTCAATTTATGTTAAATATAAAAACTAAATTTTAATGTAGATTTTAAAATACTCAGGAAAATAGTTTTTTTCTTAAAATACATGCACATTATTTACAGTGAAAGTTGCACAAAACCCATTCATTTTATGACAGTATGTAATGCTTCAGTTATTCTGCAAAAGCTGGAAACATAAACAAATGAAAAGCCCTAAAGGGCTGAATATTCTACCAGTTGCAGAGATGGGATTCTCATTTAGCAAATTATAAATCTAAGGGCCTGTATCTGCAAAAGCTCAAAGGACCCTCAGTGCCTATTGAGTTCAGTCAATATTTAGGGTGCTCACATTGGACAAACAGGCTAGTGGTACTGACATGAAGACTTGTTTTCCACTTACTCATTTTTCTAACAAAGGTGATGCCTATCTCCTACCAATATTATCATAGCACTGAAGTAGAATCTCATCTACCATTCAGCCATGCATGGAATCTGAGTTCAAACTTCTGCACACTTTTGTTACTGCCTTAAAAGATGGCATAGATATCTGGGAACACTGAGTCAGGATGGGTCTTCAGCCCTAAGGAAACATTCACACACAGTCCTCTTGGCAGTCAAATATGACTTGCAGCACAAGTGGCTGAATGCCATGGACAGTATTTCCCATTTTGCTGAACAGACTCATAGAAAAACAGAATCTTAGGGACCTTTCTGCCCCAGGCTGCTTCCAGGCCTTCCATCCAACCTCAAGAGAAAATTGTATTTACACTTCAGGCAAATGGAAATCATACATACACTTAAGCACAAGAGAGGGAATCTTTGCATGCTTGGCACTGGCTGCTGTCTCACCACATTTCCAGATTGCAGAGGTGGAAGGGGCTGGCTCTGAGGAGGGAATCCTATTGCAGAGGCTTTCATGCAAGAGGACTAAGTTAGGTGCTCTGAATTACCTTCTTCATTTCATTGACTACATAAGTAAATATATGCCTAAATTGAAAGTGACTTCCATCTCTCTTGCCCTGTTTCCTTCTATGTTTAGAAAGGGGAGATATTTCATTGCACATGGGCTATTGCTTCTTTAAAAATCACAATAACAAAAATAATCTTTTGTTCAGTACATTTAATTAAGCATTTATAATGCTCAGATCATATGGCTACCTTTTAGGTAGAAAAGATATTTTGTAAAAACATTTTTCTGTCATGTATATATTATTGCTAGCTAGACAAAACCTCTGTAATGCCACTGATATATTTCTTATTTCTTAGTATTTATTGAAGTGAGCAAGCCGAGAATATATTTAAAACAATCACTGCAAAAAAGAAAATCTGGTAAACATGGCAGGGTACTTTGGGCAGAGGGATGGTGCTTCCTCTCTTTCTAGAAAAAAAAAATGACAATTTTTTTTCCTATTTTGTCTCACTTTCTCAAGTTGTCTGGTTTCTTTTTTTGTACAGATGGCATTAATCATTCTATATGTAGGTTTGACAGGTTTGTACATTTACTTCTACTACCATTGCTTAGTTTTCTTTTTCTGGTTCTCCTTTCTTTTTCTGGCTCTCCTTAATTGTTTTAAAACCTGGATGATTTTTGTGTAGATAAGGATGCTGGAAGTCTACACAGAGAGTAAACAGCGGCATACCATTTCTACTAAAACATCACTTATCTGCACATTTACTCATCAGTATGATATATCTCACTTCCAGAGTAGAGATGTGCAGTCACACATTTCTATAGTGACAATTTAATTTCAGCTACACTTAAGCCTTTATTTGGGAATGTGCCATTGGCATGGTTTTGCACATTTAGTCTTCTTACAAGAGGTGCACGTTGTACCCTTTCACTTAACCTGCAAATTAGAAAACTGGGAAAACTCATACCAGGTAGAATAAGTACCAGTATCAGCTAGTAGGAGCTCTTGGGTGAAGTCCAAATTGAACTGCTGTGTGACAACTGTACTTTTTATAAGTGCAGAGGACAAAATGTAACTACCATATACCATGAATCATCCAAACTCAGGAACAACTTCAGACCTGATGGATGTGATCTTTAGAAAAGTGCCTGTCTTGACAGAGTACACACAAATCCTACTCTAATATTGCTGAGTTTCTATTAAGTTAGTAATGTGAAACATAATTCACAGGTTGTCCTTTCACATGTTAGGAAGAAAGTTCTAATGAAATCTTTTATTTGATCATTGAAAAATTTGGGTATAACTCGAGCACAGTTTTTCCAGCTGTCCTAACAGTAATTAAACATGAAACAAGAAAATCCACCTCCCCTCACCTCACCCCCCCGCCAAAATATCCAAAACCAAACCCCAACAAATCAAACCCTCCTTTCAAAAAATACCAACCAAACCAAACCAACAACAGCAACAAAACAAACAACAAAACAAAACAAAAAACCAACAAAAGAAAAAGAAGCTCAAATTTTGCTAGCTATTACCATTGGTAAATGACATATTTTGATCTGAACTAATGATTTATTTTCATAAGATACAATTATATCTAAATTTTATATGGAAAGCTGAATTATTCGTGTTGTGTTCCTAGTTGTAGACAGTAAAATTTAGCAAAATTGACTACACAGAAAGAACATGGCACAAAATATTTGGTTTATCTAATTCATGCAGCTCTTGGGCACAGCTCCCTACTGGGTCCACGCCCTTTAATCTTATAATCAGTCAAATGTTTTCTGAATGAGATGCCAGAAGGGAAAGAACTCAGCTGATTTTTGATACCTTAATAAAAGTTGGCAGGATTTATTGATGTTCTTCCTGCTTTTTCTTCCTCCTACTCCTGATGAAGAAAGGAATTTAAGGTACAAATATTGAAGATTAAGTCCTTTGCAGGGTACTGCTCACTACTCACTTGCATATATCGAATGTTTCATCTTGACTTTACACTGCTACTGATCTGCTTCTGCTCAGAGAAGTTTCCCCTTTACTGTCAGTTCTCAACACATCATAAATCAAAGTCTTTTTTTCCCATCCTCCTTAATCTGAGCAGTTCTTTCCTGAGGCACTTGAACTGGTCTTTACAATCAAGTCCTCTCTGCTTTCTCAAGGCTGCTTGTTTCCAATACTTTGTGTCTTTCCCCATTAAACAGGCTTTCTCTTTGCCAGATTGGAATTCTCTTCTGCAACTGACACTTTGCAGGAAATTTAATAGTTTTTCTGAATATCATTGCTTATTTTTATCTATTTCTAACTGAGGGTGTTTTTTTTTGTAAAAAGATTAGGGCAAGGAATTCTGTACCTAATGGAACTGTTGATTTTAACAATAATCTGTTATGCAGCCTGCATACTTCACAGAATTTTTGGCAGCATCATAAAAACCCCACAAAAAGGATTCCCCAGCACCACAGAGAATGACTGGTGAGAGTTCAGTGAAGGACGCTCCAGTGAGGACATTCCAGCAAAAATGATTAGGGGGGCTGTTTAGCTTAGAGAACACAAGGCTTGAGGTGGATTTCATCAAGGTAAATAAATACCTGAAGGGAGGATGTAAAAAAAAATAGAGCCAAGTTGTCCTCATTGGTGCCCAGTGTCAGGACAAGAGGCAGTGGGCACCAACTGAAACACACAAGGTGTGATCTTTCTGAATATCAGAAAGAAATGTTTTCTGTGAGGGTGACTCTGCAGTGGTCGCCCAGAGACATTGTGGACTATTCATCCCTGGAGATATTCAAAAGCTCTGTGGCTGCTGCTGTGGAGAACTGGCTGCACGTGGCCCTGCCTGGGAAAGGGGCTGGACTCAATGACCTCTAGAGGTCCCTTCCAACCTCAATGCCTCTGTATCTTGTGATACTTTTAGGTATAAAAATAACCTTTTCTATGACTGACTGAAGGCAAATGCTTGCAAAGCTATTTTGTGACATATCCATTAATTTCTAGACTAATAAGAAAAAAGCTTTTTGTTCCTCAAAAAGCGTAGATGAGCATTTCATGAATTCCCTTTCCAATCCCAGCAGTGCAATGAGATCAAATTGATATACTAGGAAAGAGAATATTTAATGAGGATCAAAGTCATTAAAACACTAGCAGACCTGCTGAACTGGTCCAGTCATGGTCATTTGTGTTTATTGCCTGGCTATTTAAGTTGATATCACCCGCCCCATGGGGCAAAACAATTTCATTCTTAAAGTGAACTGTTGGAGAGACTTTGGTTAAAGAATAGGGCAGTCTTACAGGATGAAGTTAGAGTCATCCTTGAAAAAAATTAAGCAAAATATCTGCAGTTTGCTGATAACTATAATGTTTTCGTACGGCTTCAAACTTTACCTGGAGGTGAGGCAGTGTTTAGATCACACCACAGCTTATTGATTTTCTGCTCTGTTACCATGGAAACTTTTCCCACAAAAAATGCACATTGCATTACAGGTTTATACAGACAGTGTTCAGTTTGTTGATGGGTTAAAGGAGGGGCCAAATCTAAATGCTCCTTCCTTTGAATAATCTAGTTAATGGATAGGAGTGTACTGAGTCCTAGTCAGCAATTTTTCTTATGGCTTTTTTATTTCTCAACCTTCTTGCAAGGTTGAGAAGTTTTCCATGGATATCAATCAGCTCCTGCAAATGAGATACTTCTACTCAATGTCTCCTTAAAGTTTCTTCCACTCACTCATTACAGAGGCAGCCTTTTATTTGTTTCTTCTTCAGATTTATTGCTGTGAAACCACTGGGCTATAACCTGCTTAAGGGTTGAGATACAAAATGGTTTTATTGGCTAGTACTTTCAAAGCATTCATTTTTTTTATGAGGTGAAAGGAAAAATGCTTCATGCATGGTTGCTTTCAGGAAGCCAGTCAGGGAAGCAGTCAGGCTTTAGATCTTTATACGGTAAGGACCGGTCAACTTATGCTTGGAATAACTGTAGCAGAACTTTGGTTTCTTATTAGATAAGTCAAAACAAATCATCTGAAAATTCCTGTGTTTATGAAAGGTGCTTCATTCAGCTGTCCTCAGCTCTGGTATTTTATCCAAGGATCACATAATGTATGATTAAGATGGAAGTAATGGATTAGGCCAATAACATGAAGATGACTTTAACAGTTAAAGAAGTTCCTGCCTATAGAAATTAGGTGGAACAAAGGGCAACAGGGATGTAATAGGTCCTTGTCTCCCATGACCATGATTTGACTTGCTTCACTGGATCTACAAGGGCTTCTACCCTCTGACTTCAGCTGAACCTGAAGGTCAGATGAATATTTATGAAGCAGGGATGCCTACAGGCAGCCCACGGTTTGCTGAATTCACGTTGCAAAATTCTTTTTCACATACCATTGAAACTCCCATACTAGTGATTTCCCTTGGTCCCTATTTTAAGTAAATTCTGTGTACTACCTTCCTAATATTACTGGAAATACTTAAAGCTGAAGTACCTAATTGCAAATTTTATTGCAACTCATATTGGTTTCAATATCTACCCACCTAGACTATATACTTTAAGTACACCAAAGGAATTAATTATTTTAGGCAAGACTGATTTAGCATATGGCTGGATGCAGTGATCTCTGAAGGTCCTTCTCTATCTGATATGCTCAAAATTTCTTCTCTTATTTATATGGCTGTCCTATGCAGAGTTCACAATCAGCAGTCCAGCTCTTTTTTTTTCCTGAAGCAACCATAAACAGAATTGCTCCACCATCAAACACCAAAGCTGCTCCAGCAGCTTTCAGTGTCAGTGAATGATGAGATACAATAAGAACAAGAGACTAAACTGCATCACACATTGATTCCCACTCTTCCCAAAGTCAATAGCAACTCTCCTAATGATTTTGAGGACACAATGTTGAGTTTCATTCAGCTAAAAAGTTGTTTCAACCTCTGTTTTAAAGTTTGAGAATATGCTGAAATATAGGCAGAAAGTGGCTCCTGAGTGGGAACATTCTTACATAGAAGCAATTCACAGAAGAAGCCAAAATAACAGCAAGAAGACAACGTGAATAGAGACAGGAAGAGACAAATCAGGTTGAAGCTCTGAGACCATCAGTGGGACAAGATGTTAGAAATTAATAGAATAAGATCAGGAACGTATTCATGGATTCATCTTTATGAAATTAAAATTTAATGTGGTAAAATAAAGGATAAAAAGCAAATAGAAGCCAGAGGTACCCATGTTTAAATTCAAAAGAGAAAACAGCAGTTTTTAAAAAGCTGGTGAATTGGTCACGGCCTTTGCTCCCACTTCCAGACAGTAAAACCATCTAGACACTCATGATCATGCAGAAGAAAATCTACACCAAGTTTCATCAAATAACACAAGCAGACTTAAAGGCGCAACTAAAATTCAGAACTATTGTTGGAAATGGCATAGAAAACAAAATAATATTTCAATAGAAAGCAAAAAAATTTTGTGATAGTTTTATGACTTGAAGCAATCTGGCAACATGACTTCTATCTAGGCATACAACAACCATTATAAATCTCTTAAAAATGGATTTATATTTCTGATTACTATGACTTTGGAGTGATTTAAACAACTAATTTTCATTTTTCTTAATGCTGATGTCACATAAACAGATATATACAAGGATATGCATGATCAGACTAATTTCCCCATCTTTCCAGAAATTATTGCATTATGTATTTTTTTACTTTTCCTTTCCCTCTGGCAAAAATTAAGCAGATCAATAAAATTATTTGTGAATTTTACTGTGGCCAGAGAAGGTCATGTTTCAATACTGTGCTGAATATAGGAATTCCTGTAAGCTATGTCAGGACACAAGTTATCTGTTGGAATCAGCTATTACCTCTTTCCACACAGGATGGTCATTCAATGTTAAGGCCAGGCAGACTTCTCAGACACACTGAACACACACAGGTCATTATCTCTAGGAAGAAAATGAACCTTCTCTTTCTTTTTTTTGATACCAACCAACAAGAGTTCCTAGCTGAATTGGCTGAGGATTTCTTCCTTGCCCAGGAGAATGGGGTTTCACCAAGTTAAAAAAAAATTCTTGGATTCATGCCAGGATTTGTCTTGTTACTCCAAAACATGAGACCAAAGAAGGCATGGTAATCCCTATATGCACAGAAAGATGTGAGGACAAGATATTTGTCTTTTGATTGACCTCTTAAGTCACATTTAAAAATCATATTTTTAAGTGCACAGTTCCAGTTGGTTGGAAGCTAGGAACATTAGTTTAAAGATAATCTCTCTGCCTTAAAAAAAAAAAAAAAAAAAAAA